>OX381709.1:61554711-61868408 GCA_947462335.1 Harmothoe impar | reverse complement strand
ATTTATGCACAGGGCAAGGGTATTAAAGGCCTAGCATTTGAGGGATTTTGCTTTACATTTTTCTCGGGCCCCCTTGATTAGGTTATGGTTTTTCTTCAGTTTCCCGTGAAAAGGGTTCTGTTTTGTTGATTTTTCTCCCGTGATAAGGGTCCTTAATTTGAGGTGATGTTCACACATACCGTAAATTCCCGCGTATAACCCGCATCTCGCGTATAACCCGCACCCCCAACTTAGGAGAATCCTATAACCCGTTTCTGGATCTGAAAATTTATATTTTAGTACTGTTCTATAGGGCCTAATAATAAAAACCCTTGTATAACCCGCACCTTATATAGGCATGTTTGGTATCAAATGAAAGCTGTGTTTGGTTCGCGTACAACCCGCGGGTAGTAGGCTACGCGGGAATTTACGGTAGACGTCTAGTTACTATATAGAAAAGATAGGGATCGAGTGGCCCCCCGGGCCCCTTACTTGCCTCCAGTTTGGCAAACTTGTGCTCTCCCAGGGCGGGGTCGTCCATGCATGCCGGCCTCTTGTCGCGTTTCTTGGTATGGAAAAACTGTGATGGTCCTGACGTAACAATCCTCAAAAGGATAGTGCAGCCGCCGACGATCCCCCAGAAGATGACGAACAGTGACGTAGGAAGAAGTTCCATTATGGCGTTCATTTTGGGGGGTTTGATCTTGGGATTGGCCATGCTTTTAGCAGGGCTGTTGCTTGAACGCCTAACAGGTAAAATATTGATAACACCTGTACCCGGACCCGTACTCCTGTAAAGGGAAACAGGTACAGCAAAGTTTAGTCCCAAAGGCAAAGGTCTCTGTCGAAACCGGGCACTGAGTTTGATCTGCGCCGGCGGAGAGTGGAGAGGGCCGAGGGTCACTCTGGAGAGGAAGCGAAAAGATAAGGCGACATGCCCTGACAGACACAACATATAACCGGAGTCAATATAACGGAGTCAATGTCTACCCTGTTATCTAGATCTGCCAGATTTCCAATCAACGTGATTGATTGGTTATAACTGTGTCCACAAGCAGAAGAAGGACGTCAGTAAAAAAATGTCATGTCGCGCCTCCACATTTCACCGCTAGATGGCAGCATTTATAATTTCTTACCCAGCAAGCTAAATAATGCTAATTACAACAGGTAGATAGAAAGCATATGCCCTCTAGATTAAGTGAATCGAGTTTTTGAAAGAAAGTTAATATGCTAAAGCTATCAAATTGAAAGTTATGAAAAATGCTATGAAAAAGGGAAGACTATTTAGCGTGACATCAAATTACAGGCATACTTTTTCGCTGCGACAGTACAACATCCGGAAAGATGGCGGCTGTCGGAATTGTGAGTTATTTTTATCATGATAGTGTGGATTTCATACGTTTATTGGCTCTAATTCCACTAATTGTGTGCAATAAACATACTATGACGTCTTAAGATAATGTAGACCGTTCATATAGATCTACGAAGGTCTCTATCTGGGTCATTGAGTGACTAACTTTAACAGTTGAGTTGTCAACCCGCCACCGCACCAACAAAACTAGAATGGGTACCTGTCTCTAAGGGGTTAGACGTGAGAGGATCGGGAGGAATGGGGAGTGATCATTTTTTAACAACAGGGAGGGGTGGTGGGTTTCCGCGCGGAGCACGTGAAATTTTTTACACCCCCCCGGTCGAGGGGTCAAATCTTTTTACTGCCCCCCCCCCTTAGGCCTACGGCTAAAAATTGGCTCGCGGGCGTGCCCTATGAAGCATAGTAACACGCAGGCTTTTGGCTCAAAAAAGGTTGAATTATTTTGACCCCCCCCCCAAGAGGGGTCCAAATTTTTTTGCCCCCCCCCCCGGTCAAGGGGTCCAAATTTTTTGCCCCCCCCCCCCTAAACCCAGCACCCCCCCCCCCCTGTTGTTAAAAAATGAGCACTCCCTTAGTAGGGGTACGAAAGTGGCTACAACAAAACTGGCAACACAACTTGTCAAGTTAAACTTAATTCTTAATAATTGAGCTTTCAACCTCGGCGTCCGCCTCGGGGTACCAGAGGCCTTGCCACACAGCTGAGGGAGTGCCCATTTTTTAACAACAGGTGGGGGGGCGGTGAGATTTCGCGCGGAGCGGGCGAATTTTTTTCACCCCCCCCTCTAGAGGGGTCCAAATTTTTTTACCCCCCCCCCCCGGCAGGCCGAAAATCGCGCGCGTTCGCGCCCCTTTGTAGCATAGTAACGCGCGGGCTTTTCCCCTCAAAACAGGTTGAATTTTTTTGCCCCCCCCCCCAAGAGGGGTCCAAATTTTTTACCCCCCCCCCAAATCCACCACCCCCCCCCTGTTGTTAAAAAATGAGCACTCCCTAAGTTAAAGGGAATTGCTGGTTCCTACACAGAAGCCACCTGCGGCAAAAATCGAAGCTCATGAAAAGTATTCTTTAAGCCGTATTCATATTCCTACATAGATCACTTTCCCTAAATCAACTATTTGTATTTGCTATTTTGATAGTATACCTCCATTGTTCACATAAATTCACTGCTAGGACACCCATAGGATCCTATAGTTAAGGCAAAAGAAATATTTTTCCAAAATTCATGCCTTTCTCATTTCATCGGTGACCCCCTGTTTTATTGGTCCTAAAATGTTTGTATAGATGTCCATTATACATTCCCAAGGTTTGGTTGCAATATCAATAGAAGAAGGGGATTATCCATGACAGATAATGTGAAAATGCTGTTTTCCTATTCATTTCTATAGTTAAGGTACTCCTTTGCTCAAATGGCTGTATCATGAAAGTTAGTACCGTGACATGGCAATTTCTTTTGATTTTCTATTTGATAATAAATCAAACTAACATAATCCTGAGTTATATGCAAAAGTCAATAGAAGATCAGTAATCCTGCAACAAGTAGCGAGTCCCTTTAAACTCTGAACAGGCCTAGCTAACAGAGTCAACTGCAACTTTCAAGTTTAGTGAAGTTTAGATGAGCCTACCAAACTCACAAACTGCCTGTGTGCCAGGGCCTAGACAGTCTCGAACTCCCAGCCCAATACGACTCCTGGTACCATTTGCAGTATGGTCTGGGAGGGAGCACTCCGAGCAGGGCTGCATTTCATCTTTAGACTTTACGCCAAATTGTCATTGGAATTTGGATGATTGGTGTAATGGTGGCAATGACAATGTGTATTCAATGACAATGTGAAGGCCCCCCTATACCTACCGTATTTGACGTAATAAGCGCACAGTTCGCTTAAAAAAATATTATGGACACCTTTAAGTAGTTGATAGTTGGCAGTTCACTTGTGAGTTTAATTGGAGTAAAAAATTGAGATATTTTTGGTTACCGGTATTTGAAGTCTAAAAATCGGACAAAAACGGGTGTGTGTGCGCTTATTAGGGGGTGTGCGCTTATTAGGTCGAATACGGTATACATTATGTGTTGAGTATTGGTTTAAAATTAGGATGTGCATATTATATTTGCCATGAAGCACTATAGTAGGCCTACATTTCCTATAAATTGTATCATAAACTGTTAAACACCCCCCCCCCCCCCCAAAAAAGATAAATTTGTCCTGTAAATTTGCGCTATATATTCCCTCAAAAAATTCATTAAAAAAATTCATTAAAAAAAATTAAAAATAGTGCACCCTATAATTTGCACCGTATTAGTCTCTGCACCCTAAGTGTCCATGCACCTTAAAGGCGCACTGAACCCAGGACCTAACCCTGCCGAGTTTTGTACGCAAATGACGTCGTGGGTTCAGTGCGCCTTTAAGTTAAGGTACCAGTTACCGACCGGTACGGTGTGGCCCTCATCAGGCTCATCTCTCCTAGTCTCTCCTGAGGTAATAAACCTTCAAAGGGTCTACCTAAAAAGGAAATGTACTAGAAAAAGGGGTTATGTTGGGAAAAACGGATAATTGAGGGCCGTGGGCCTAGGTCTAGATTAGTCTAGTAGATTTAACCAGAGGAAGTGAGGTCATAGACTAAATCCCTGAGCCCTGTTTGGTCCTTATCAGAGAAGATCTAGTTCACCTACATTTACACAAAATGAAAAACAAAATCAAAAGATATTCAAAATATGGTTCGGAAATGAGATGCCTTATTTTTCAATGTCAATACTTGAAGAGAAATACAAAAAGAAAGAGTGACTTTTTATAGACCCTTTGCATGGCAACTAGAGAACTGCTTCCGAGAATTTCTCATACCTTTTATCTACCCTAGTCCCGTGATGGAAGGGCACTTCCAGAAACGAAGACAGAAAAAGTCAAGAAGGCAGAAGTGATTAAAGAAATACATCAGATAAAAATAAAGTAAGTATGTTTGTGTTGATATATTAATAGGAAGTGGTCATTTTAGATTTGACTACCCCGCTACATGGAGCGGGGAGGGGTAGCCACTACATGTATAAGCAGCTCTTATTTCTTGTGATATTCTCCCTAACACATGCACCGTCGATAGACTAGGGTTCCCACGTGTCATGGAATGTCATGGAATTTGAAAGTTGTCTGGAATGTCATTAAATTTTGTAAAAATTTGCCATGTGTCATGAAAAATGAAAATAATGGAATTAACATCACAAATCTCCTCAAATGTACTATTTTCTATTCCAACTGTACAGGTTACAAACTGTAGATCGCGAAAAGGCCACTCGTCTGTACAGTAAACAAAGCGACTTCCACCGAGACTTTCGGGAACTGGAAGAAGCAGATGTGAAGATGGGAGAAGAACTTAAGATTGAGCGTAATTATTTTAACTACCATGTTGATACTTATGTTTTTATTATAAATACGTCGGAAACGTGTAGAGGTGGTTCAGTTGTGATATATACAAAACGGTTACCAGTGTTCTTCAACAAAGAAATGTAAATATTGTTGTTGACTCAGGGTTTAATTAACCCTGAGTAATATACACCTACCAATTTTGCATTTTAAGACTATTTTGTTACATAGGAGAATTGTTATATTTCGGTTATCATTCGACATAGAGACATGTGGAAAAACCCATGACATAGGCAAGATCGGGGGACAGCATTTTCCTCAAAAAAAATTCTATAAAACTCAATTTTTCTTCAAAATATTGAACTGCGATCTTCACGAATTTATTTCTCTCTTTTGCTATTATGGAAATGTACTAAACCAAATCTATCACCCGCTTCAGACACCCATAGACTTCAAGGCTTAAGCGTTTTCAACAGAAGATAGAAATGACTTTTTCAGCAAATTTGCCCGTATTTCTCTCTTTCTACCCCCAAACTGGGCAAAAACTGGGCACATTCTACCACCAGTCTAAAACACACAACAGAAAAAGTGGGACATGTAAACTGTCAGATGCAGAGAATGAATTTAGGTATGATAGCACAAACAAGGGGATCACAGGTCACTTCCAAATTTTACAATAACACAGTCCAAACACAGAATACGGGAAAATATCAACCCCCCACACACCCCCTCCCCCCTCCCCCTATTTTCTCCCCACCTCCTCCCCACCTACCCATAACTATATTTTAAATGAACCAGAAGAGGTGGAAGTGAGGCTAGCACATGCCACACGTCGAAGAGTGGCGCCACTGGTACTTCTTGTACTGCGCGAGATGTCAACGTGTGCAGACGAAATTGTACCACCCATATCTCTGCCGTTTATCGTCCGATCGACTCGCTTTTTGATAGGGACAAAAGGCGGTACATGCCCGCAGCCTGCAACTGTCGCTCACACCCACCTGCACACCTACACCCACCTGCTCTCCCACACCCACCTGCTCACCCACACCCACCTGCTGGCCTGAAATGGAATAACATACATGTATGACACATGACTTGAGGGTGCTTTTTAACAAGGAATTCATTTCTGGTGCCAGAATTGACCAATGAATGATGATAAGGGAGTACTATATCTAAGTACATGATAAGCTCCAGCTCCAGCTCCAGCTTACCCTGAGTCATCTGTGAGGCCACTCACACGCTCAATCTTTTGAATATAATTGAAAATAATACAGTAGTGTGCATATGTTGACGTTCATTTAGTAAGTCTACTACAATGTACTATACGTTTTTTTACTTGAAGATGGACGTGTAGTTCAACAAATCAACAAAATAAAGCATCAGGTAGTCAGCTTCCGCAGAGAATTACAGAATGTACGCCCAACACCGGAATGTAAGTACCTTGGTACATTGTGTAGCAGCATTTCCTGAAAAACGTAATGCTAGACGTAGACCCATTTGATATGATATATGATAGTTGATTCAAGTGATGGATCCTCTATTCATTTTGTTTCATTTCAGTCGTTGAAAAGCTCAAAGTGATAATGGAGGATATTGAAGCACAAATTGCAGACTTCAAAGGCAAGCAGCAAATCAAGTAAGGGACTGGTAGATACTTTAGCCCACATGATTTAAGTCGAGTTAGACATCATGCATAAAGTATATGCTTCCCCTGTTCTTTCTAATAAACTGAGCTTCTATCATTTATAATGACTGATATATGTTCCTTTATGATATGCATGTATAGTACAAAATGATTATAATACAAGGGATTCAGCACACATATATGCTGTTTGGTATTAAAATAAAGGAGGATCTTGGGAACTGAAACCGTCACATAGCTGAGTTTGGACATTCATTATAGTACATTATACCAGCGCACTTTGATGAATATTCATGCACTAAGAACTGTATTAACCAGGATGAAACAAAACAACAAAAAACAACAAAATGTATTTATCTAAATGAAGGTATGAAGAGTTGCTAAACGAGGAGCGGCTCACAAGTCAGGAAATCATCGCCCTGGAAAAGAGATTTGAGTCGTGGGCAAATGCGCCAGCCATCACCATCCCCCTAAAGACGAGAGCTGCGTCAGCACCTCTCAACTCACACCGCGATATCACAAAGGACCTCCCACCTGAGGTTGCTGCCTTTGAGGTATGGCATAAGTACTTTTTTTATATATCTTGGAATGAGTTACAGATTTAAACATAGTGAATGATTTGAAACGATAATGCCAAATAACTAATTAATCACGTAAAATTGCTTTCGTAAGCTTCAGCGCAACACAGAAAAAAGGTTAAATATACTTAGATACAATGTATATGGTAATAGAATTACGGTAATCATCTCCTCATAAAACTAAGCTAGCTGCAAAACATCCATCCTTCCCTCATCTATCAAGTTGACATTTTCTTTGTTGTAAAATTCACAGCGATTCGTACAGCAAACGGGTGGACCGCGTGGTGGCTGGGACGAGTATGACCAAGGAACTTTCATGAAGTACCGCAACAGACATAAGGTAGCTCCCATTATCAATAACTAATTTCTTGTATTGTAGCATGCACAATATGCCGATGTTCGTTCTTTTAATTTCATATTTATATGAATCTACTTATAAACCTTTTTGTCCTCCTCTAGGGGAAGTATAGTTTTATAATGGAGGCAGTGAGGTCACTGCCCACCAAGACGGAGGAGGAGGTACGCGATCACGAGAAATGGTACAGAGAATATCTACGCCTCAACGAGATCAAGAAGGATGCTATCCAAAAGTGGAAAGAGCAGAAAGAGGTATACATTTGTTTTTCTATCAACAAATATATCATTTATATACAGGAATAAATTGAAATTATTTTTACGTTTGTATTTCAACAGTCTCAACCCTTTTCTTTGCTCTGCATTTTCAAGCAAAAAGTATTGTGTTAATGTTTATAGCTAGTGAAGTCATTTAGATGCATTTATGAAAATTAAATTGGTTTGTTTTCTTTTCTTCTTAGATGGAGAAGGTAGAGACAGCCATGGTTGTAGAGGAGATCGACCGAGAAGAAGAGGAGAAAAAGCGTCGCGAGGAGGAAAAGAAGAAAATGCTAGAAGAAGAACGTATTCAAAGACGTTACCAGCTGAATGCCTGGAAGGTAAGATGTTAGACTAAATATTGCTACAACGACGCTCAAAAACGAGACGTCCGTTTTTTTTTACCGCCCCTAAAGAAAAAGAGGTGAAACCAGTTTAAATCTGGAAGAAAATAAAATCTCATCTTTATCTATATCATCTGCAATATGTCATGTTTCACAATAAGAAGCACATGCAAAACATTTCAAATTCAGGTGGAGAAAGAGTTAGACAGAGCAGCGGAAGAAGAACGGAAAATAAGACAGGAGACAGAAAGGGCGAGAAAAGCTGAACAGGAACGACGGAGACAAGAAGAGGTAGGCAGCCTTCTTACACTTAATAAGATTCATTAAATAGCTCAGATTGAAAATATTAACATTTCTTGACAATGGTAATTTTGGTATGCATCCATGTCCTTGATAAAATACATGGTGAATTATATTCTGTAGGTAAAGGCCCAAGTCATGGCCGTAAAGGCCGTTAGAGATGAACAGGAAAGACAGCGGCAGTACGAAAACAGGCTCATCAAACAAATCGCCACCGAAGCAAGGCGTAAAGACAACGAAGAAGAATTAGCCCGCTTCCGTGAGCGGGTAAGTGTACAACAACATCGTCATGCATATTACAAATTAGGGCAAATCAGTGCTAAGACCTACGATTTAAATGGGCTTGAAATGAAAATGCCCATATTGAAAGTTGTAAACTATTATATTATCGAGGAGAGATATAATTCCACGATTTCAAGCTCTGAAAGCTACCACAGACTTCATGATCTCGCCGAGATTAATATTTCACACTTTTTCCTAACTGTTATTGTTCTCCATTTTCTTTAATTTTAAGTGAATCACTTAGGTTTTGGTATAATATGATGCAGAAGCCAGTTTCCCAACTTTCCATCTGTACTTGATGCAATAAAATGCTTTGGATTATTGTAAATCATGTAAATACTGTACTTGACCTAAATAAAATGGATCAGGGCACTTTTCTGACAAATGTACAGGTTGTTTCCATCCTTATATCTACCTACCTATATTACTATTCTAATAATGTAAAGTGCCATTACTTTCCTCAACACCTGTTTTATCAGTATTGCCCTTTTATTCACACATCACATACGCGTATGTGAATGTACGCCATTGTTTTTGAACGAGTGAAGAGTCGGAAATTGTTGTTGTTTTGACAATTTTCGGCGCGCCGACGAGTGGATATCTAGCGAACTACTCCGTTTTGAAGGCTCAAACCTGTCCCATTCTCTTTATTTTCGAATTTTAGGCCGGAAACATGTAGTGGGGGTTGAAATAGGGCCTTTTTTCGCTATTTTGAGTGTATTTTTGACATCGATTCGAGGCGAGTTGGCGTCCGCCATGTTGGATTTCTACTGTCCTCACGTGACCCCAGTCCTGACTTCTGATTGGTCGAGAGCTGAATCACGCCAGAGCCGCCGTCTTTCTGGCGGCAGGCGGCAAGCAAACTGGCATCGATTCGAATCGATAAAAATGCTCAAAATTATCCGGATCTACTTCGTTTTCAGGGTTGCGACCAGCGCCATTCTCTTTATTTTCGAAGTCTAGGCTGAAAACATGTGCTGGGGGGTGGAATGGTGGCTATTTGGACCAATTTGAGCAATTTTATCGATTCGAATCGATGCGAGTTCACGCTCGCCATGTTGACATTTGTGAGGGTGCGAGATTCGGAAATTGTTGTTGTTTTGACAATTTTCGGCGCACCGAGGAGTGGATATCTCGCAAACTACTCCGTTTTGAAGGCTCAAACCTGTCCCATTCTCTTTATTTTCGAATTTTAGGCCGAAAACATGTGCTGGGGGGTTGAAATGATGATTTTTTAAGGTCATTTTGAGCATCTTTATCGATTCGAATCGATGCCAGTTTGCTTGCCGCCTGCCGCCACAAAGACGTCGTGTCCTGCGTGATTTGCTTTTGACCAATCAGAAGTCAGGACTGAGGTCACATGACTTTGCGCAGCTACTAAGATGTATCAATTTGGCCGCTACTAAGATGTATCAATTTGGCCGCTACTAAGATGTATCAATTTGCAGCCGCTACTAAGATGTATCAATTTGCAGCCGCTACTAAGATGTATCAATTCGCAGCCGCTACTAAAATGTATCAATTTGCTGCCGCTACTAAAATGTATCAATTTGACCACTGGAAAAGGGAGGGCTCATTTTTTAGTTAGGGGGTGTTCATTTATTAGTTACGGGGGGGGGGGGTAAAAATTTCCGACCCCTCCTGAGGGGGATGCGTAAAAAATTCTGACCCCTCTTGAAGGAGGGGGGGGGGGGGGGTAAAAATTTAAGCCCCTTTTTAGCAAAAAAGCCTGCGCGTTACTATAGTTCAAAGGTTCAAAAGTTAAAATCTTCCTATATAAATTCAATTCCTATTGGGACTAGGCCTACTTTTAGCTTGGATGATAAAATCTTCCTATATAAATTCAATTCCTATTGGGACTAGGCCTATTTTTAGCTTGAGGGGATAATAAAATCTTCCTATATAAATTCAATTCCTATTGGGACTAGGCCTACTTTTAGCTTGAGGGGCCTACATTTTAGCTTGAGGGGATAGTAAAATCTTCCTATATAAATTCAATTCCTATTGGGACTAGGCCTACTTTTAGCTTGAGGGGATGATAAAATCTTCCTATATAAATTCAATTCCTATTGGGACTAGGCCTACATTTTAGCTTGAGAGGATGATAAAATCTTCCTATATAAATTCAATTCCTATTGGGACTAGGCCTACTTTTAGCTTGAGGGGATAATAAAATCTTCCTATATAAATTCAATTCCTATTGGGACTAGGCCTACATTTTAGCTTGAGGGGATAATAAAATCTTCCTATATAAATTCAATTCCTATTGGGACTAGGCCTACATTTTAGCTTGAGGGGATAATAAAATCTTCCTATATAAATTCAATTCCTTTTGGGACTAGGCCTACTTTTAGCTTGAGGGGATAATAAAATTTTCCTATATAAATTCAATTCCTATTGGGACTAGGCCTACTTTTAGCTTGAGGGGATAATAAAATCTTCCTATATAAATTCAATTCCTATTGGGACTAGGCCTACTTTTAGCTTGAGGGGATAATAAAATCTTCCTATATAAATTCAATTCCTATTGGGACTAGGCCTACTTTTAGCTTGAGGGGATAATAAAATCTTCCTATATAAATTCAATTCCTATTGGGACTAGGCCTACTTTTAGCTTGAGGGGATAATAAAATCTTCCTATATAAATTCAATTCCTATTGGGACTAGGCCTACATTTTAGCTTGAGGGGATGATAGAATCTTCCTATATAAATTCAATTCCTATTGGGACTAGGCCTACTTTTTTAGGCCTACTTTTAGCTTGAGGGGATAATAAAAGTCCGAAAAAAGTCGAAAAAAGAGGATCCACTCTCGATGAGATTATTTATGTCCCGCGACATTCGACTAAGAACACTACATTTTAGCCCTCAAGCCCTTCCTTGTTATACCCCAAGCATGGTCCAACTTTTCATATGACTTTGTCATACTGCTTACAGGACCTTATGCGAGTGAAGAGTCGCGTCCAAGAAAGGCAGGAAAAGGAACAAGAAGCAGAGAGGGAAAAGCAACGAAAGAAGGAAGTAGTCCGAAGCCAGGTAAATGCAAAAGTTTCATTTCAGTTACTGTACTTTATGTCCAAGCACTTCGGTATAACCTGTAGCCCCAACCAGTGTGATACTTGTAAACCCGCATTGTGGGTTTTGTTTGCTTATATTCATATTGTTTCTTCTTCAGGTGAACATCCACGTGGAGAGAGACCCATCTCGGCTCCTCCGCCCTACCAAGGGTTGGGAGGAGCGTAAAAAGGACAAGTCGTCATCTGGAGGCCAGATCCTACACATGCCACATCGGTAAGAACACTTATCAATACATACTACATGTATTACATGATTAGCAATAACATATTTACAGATTGGTTACAGTCTAAGGCAGATTGAATTGTGTACTGTCAATTGAATTGTGTATGGTCCATGCAAAAAAATTGCCCCGTATTTCCCGGCAGAAATTGATATCTATCATCTGTGCTACAACAAAAAATACCTAATACTAAAATAGCTACTCCTTTTGATTATTCCAGAGCGGTCCCAAGTTGGAGAGGTGGCTTATCATAAGCGATCTTCGGGAAATGAAGATCATGTCAACAATCAATCGTTACAATTCAAATTTTAACGCAATCTCATTCCACTCTATAAATGATATGTGTGTATATAGATTTTAGATTTCTGTAGATATTGTAAGATAAATAAATTATAGGGTTACCCTAAAACGCTTATCTCTACTTACTACTATTTTGCCAAAACTCAGATATATGACATAACAATGACGTCTTTACAGAGAAACTTCTTTATTACACTATGAAGCCAAGGATGATATACATCATGTATGGGTTTGTATAAAAATATGTACACAGAAAACGATACCTGATTGGTAACACAACTCAGATTAGATAATACAATGATGCATGACTATCCCTGTATTGTATCGCCTAGACTGGTATAGCTGTTGTTCAGAAGGACTCCAATATGTGGGAAAGAGGACGCACCCTGGCATTGATTTGTCCAAACTCCCCTGGCTAAATCCCCCAATTTTTAGTATCTTCCAGTTTGGCAGTTTTGCTTCTTATAGCCAATGAAGGTACTTCATGTGGCATATGTCTAGATTTAGACTACCTAGTACACATTATCCTGAGAATATCAATCATGTATAGTTATATTGGTCCATGGCACATATATATATATATTTGGCCCAGTCAAGGCATTGGACATCGATCAATTGCACCCATCATACATGCAGTGTGATATTCTAAGTAAAAATTCAAGAAATCTGGATTGAAGTCAATGGTACAGCAGTTTATAAGATGTGACTACAATTTGGATCCAGTGCTTTGTACTACAACACCCTGCCGTATGAAGTCCTCCACCTGTGTAGCCGTGAAGCCCCCCTCCTGCAGCACCTCCCGGCTGTTCTCACCTATCACCGGCAGACGCGGGCCCGCCTGAGAGCCAGGGGTGCGGAGCAGGTGGGGGGCAGGCCGGGGACCGTCGTCATTGAATGCCTTATGAGCTATGTTATGGGGGTGAGAACGTGCCTCGTCTAAGGATAGCACCGGCATCACACAGGCATCAACATCATCAAATATGGCCCTCCACTCCGATCGGGTTTTTGTCGCGAAGACCTTGGCAAATTTCTCTCTCGTTGCTTCTTCATCTGTGAATTGCGGGGCTTCTTCCTCGGAGAGACCCAACCCTGAAGAGAGAAAGGGGTGAAAATACAGTACTTCGACTAGTATTAGCTAGTGGGCGTTTGGTTAAGTTAACTTTGGACAAAAAGCAATAAATCACATACTACAGGGTAGTAATAAATCAAATGTAAAAACCGAAATCGCATTTTCAATGCACTGTAATTGTGTAATTTACTCAGATTTAAGGTCATATTTGAGTAAAGATAATTATTACTTGTATAGTGTCTAGGTTTCCGTATTTCTCCTGCATCAACTAACCTTTCAACAGCTTTGCATAAAACTGTGGTTCTAAGGCGCCAACTGACATGTATTCTCCGTCAGCAGTTTTGTATGTGTCGTAGCACGCAGCTCCACCATCCAGAGTATTCTTGCCCCTCTCCCCACCCTGCCAGATGTACAAGTCTCTCGATTTCCACAGCCAACTACCTGTTGGATCAAATCAAGAACACTTCTTGTAAATATGAAGTACATATTGAGAAGACATTCATTTTCGACTAATTCTGCTTATCAAATAGGGTTTACTGTATTCAACATAATGAGCGCCCCACCCCTTTTTAGGCAGTTTTTAGACTATAAATGACCTGGTGTGTGGGTCGAAGTTCGTTAAAAAAAAACAAAAAAAATAACAAGACTGACCAATATAGGCAGCTCCCTCCACCATGTTGGCATCGATGACCTGACCCGACCCAGACTGATTGCGTTCAAACAGCGCCATCACTATACCGAAGGCGCACATGAGGCCACCGCCTGCAAAATCAGCCAGAAGGTTCACCGGCCACATGGGTTTCTCGCCCTGACGTCCAAAAGCGGACAGGACACCTGCAATAGAGAAATATTATTAATTTAATTAAAGAGATCAGGATGTTTTAGTAGTATTGGCACAAGATTTATCGGCATAATTTTAGAAATATATACATTTTAGGCTTATATACATGAATCTTTTCTGAACCAATATGCCTGTAAGAATAGGAAAATCTGTAATTTCCATTCATAAAAGGCTTCCTCGTAGCCATAGATGCACCTTCTAGCAAGCCGTGAATAAACTGTTAATAGTTGTCCACCAAGGTAATCGACTTTCTGTTATCTGGTACCTGATATGGCTAGGTAGTTGATATCATGACCCGCCCTCTGAGAAAGTGGACCCTCCTGTCCAAATCCAGTCAGTCGTGCATACACAAGCCGCGGGTTTTCTTTCATTAGGTCCGCTGGACCCAGGCCTAGCTTCTCCATCACACCTAGGGATGGAAGTATTTTAGAGAAATAAAAACGATAAAGAGAGGTTTTATAAGTAAGTATTGAAACACTGATGGAAATATATTCCACACAATTTGTGGCTGAAGAATTTTTAAATTGAGTGCCAACAATTCAGTGCAATTTAATCATATCTAGATAAACAACTGTTGTAGATCTAATTAAAAGATGTAATTTATTATTATTCCATACCTGCTCTGAAGGGTTCAATGATAACGTCGGCCTCACTGCTGAGTTTCTTAATGATGGACACCCCATGCGGACTCTTCAAGTCGACAGCTAATGATCGCTTTCCATGGGCTAGGCGGTCAATGTCTACTGCACTCCCTGCCTGAGAAAGAGCAATTTGTCTATTTGATTAATGTATCATGCGTTTATCCTGGCATATAATATCACTCTCTAAAATGAGATGACAACAATCAGTAACAGTTTTTTCCCCTACGTTGAACTCTACATTCATGGGTCCAGGTTAAATGTGGGTCTAGATAATTTTTCTATTCCCCTTTTAATACTGCCCTGTAGTTTATTGAATAAACAATACGGGAGACTATCAATTAATAATCAGTAACATCTACAACACTAGTATCACATTGTATTTTCAAAAATCCTCCATCCGAATATTTGGTACAGATTCTCATTCTAGAATATAATTTCACATACTTTGTCGATCCTTGTCACTTTGGCTCCAAAGTCGGAAAGTACCATCCCACAAAAAGGTCCAGGGGCCAGACCTGAAAACTCCAGCACCTTTATCCCCTTCAGTGCCATCCTGAAAGATGATAACACTATATATAGGCGCTGAACCACTGCTGCGTTTTTGCTGTTAGAATATCCTTGCAATAGTCAAGTTAGTTTAGTCAATTAGTTATCAAACAGAGTGAGTTTCCTGACTGATACGCTTAATTCTGGGAGGCTCATAAAATTTGAGGAGGTGAAATACTTAGGCCACATTGTAACCAATAAGTCTATTTCCCTTTGGGATGACATGGACATATCTTGATGTTGCGTGCTAGATCTATATGCACTAGGGAACATGTTGGCCAGATCATTTTATATGTGTAGCCTAAAGTTCAAAATCTATTTAGGACCTACTGTACAGCCTCAGTTATTGTATATTGTATAGCACTGTGGCCTTTTGTCTATCTCCAATACACACTGAATGCAGAGCATTCTCCTATGTCCCAAAAACGTCTTAAAATGGAGATGAGGCGTCGTATATTCCTCAGGGATAATACCCTGAGTCAAAAACATACTGGTACCAGTTGCAGTTATTTAAAATCTATTATATATACCGGTATTGCTATTCTAATGGACGCGGAAAAGTCATCTGGAGAAAGCGGGACTCAAACCCACAACCCTCAGATTTTTGAACCTGCTGCTCTACTGACTGAGCTACGTCCCCCGTCTGATAACATGACTGCTCTGTACATGACTTGATTGAACCAACACATGGGGGAGGTGGATTACCGACGGTGGCGCCATCCTGCGAGTTTGTCACCACCGACGCAGAGAGTCCAATCGGCAATCCCCTACACATCTCCTGACTAGCTTTCAAGAAGATGCCTTCAGCATTGCTCCTTCTGGTACCAGGACAAGGTTGCTCCAAACAGAACGTGATCCCATTCCTAGGACCCCCTTGGGGCAAGTCCCATTTCCAATACCACCAAGCCCTCGTAAGTCGAAGTATCACATGTCGGTTCACGCTTAACTTAAAGCTGCTATACGTCCTCCCATTCTCAAACCTACATTTTCCTCATTTGATTCTCAGTTGACTGTATAATCCTTTCCCTCTTAAAATCTGTCATTTATTCTGACAAGAAAGTCTTAATGTTATGTTAGACAGGACTCCAATCTCAACTACTAATTACATTCTGGAGGGGCTTGGATATTTAGTGTTGACCAAAGCTATCAGGTGGCAGTCGTGAGTGGAGGGGAGCATGGAGGTTTTCCATTGCTCAACTCACAAAGTCTACTAGTACAGGTGTATCCCTGTAGATGGCACCCCCTTGTTGATATAATTAAGTGCTGAATAGAATGCTGGAAGCATTTTATTTTTCCTCATCTATTTCCTTAAATTTAGCATGGTTAAAAGACACAAAATGTATTGGGATGCTACCAGTACACTCCAACAAGCAGACTCTTAACAACTATGCAGAAATTGGACTATCTATATATCTGAGGTAGCACAGCAGCTTTAAGCCAACCAAGCAATAGTGTCTCACTTTTCCACCAGTGTTTAATACTGACGCAGAAAAGTCATTTGGAGAAAGCGGGACTTGCATCCACGCCCCTCAGGCCCATGAACCTGCTACTCTACCGACTGAGCTACTTCCCTGTCTGATAACTTGACCACTCTGTACGTTACTTGACCGAACCGACACATTGTCACATGGTCATGACGAAGGTGGACTACCGACAGTGGCTCCCTCCTAGACTAGTTTGCCACCACCGATGTGGAAAGTCCATTCCCCTACATTATTCTACATGTAACCATTCATTTATTTCATGTGGAGAAACAAAGTAACTATGCTTAAGTACTAGAATGGCCATTCTCCACACTCCTGTGGAAAAACTGATGCTCATTCTCCATGGGGTGGTTCTCCATGATGATGTCACTAAAATAGCTATGAAGCCAATCGTTAAATGTTGTTTTGAAATATAATTTATCAATAATTACATAAATTTTAACACAGAGATCCACTCTAATCAGTCTGAATTCCTGGTTTCTCCACTTGTGGTACCTTGGATCATATCGCACGAGGCGGAGCCGAGTGTGATATGATCCAAGGTACCACAAGTGGAGAAACCTGTGATTCAGACAGATCATCGTGGACCTCTGTCTATATACCTACTGGACCTTTGTTTTGTACCAGACTTCAGATATGTCTTGAATATACACATTTAATTGAATCTATACAAATTTAATACAAATTTAAAGTTTCTTGTAATAAAGTTTTATGTTGACTGACCTTGTACCTGCAGTGAGTCTCATCGTTTGACACTGTCAGGGTCCGATTCCTCGCTATAACATGTCCTGGGATGGACCACAAGTTGCAGATATGATGTATTTATCTTTCCTAGGTCATAGTTCACACAGTAGGATCTAATAAGTTGGCACCAGACACATGAAAAGTACTTGACAGTGGTCTGGACTCTGCACCGGATGTTATGGAAATGTGGCCTCTTAGTAAAAGTTCCAGGGCGATACCCGCTGCAACTTGAAATAGTTCATAAGATACTCACCAGGTGGCGACAACGAACTTTCCGCTTGTTTCCGCACCGTTCCAAAAGCCGATACTGATTTATGAATTTCACCTGGGTATCAGCGAGAAAGAAAAGATGTCGGGGATTAGGCCAGATATGATGCAGGAACCACATCATTCTCGATCTCCTAGAGGTCGGGATGAATTTGAGACACCCCCGTCGACATCAGGACAGTATGGACGGCCTTCTAATCCCCTTTCGGAACACGGGGGTGAACCATTCATTACCATAAAGCCACCGAAAGGTAATATAAACTGGACGTAAGGGTGGCTGTCTGTGTCTGTGTGTGATTGTGAAGTCTGGTGCGAAGAAGTCTCGGTCTGTCAGATCTAGGGATGCCCTTCAATCTTCATCCTGATGAAGAAAGACATTTAAGTTCGTTTGAGTCTTTTATTGTGTATTGCCGTCACATGGATGGGCATGGAGTAAAGCATTTAAGATAACTAGCCTATTTACTTTAAAGTTTATGATCATGTTAGAATGGTGATGAAATAGCCTGACACTGTGTGAGTGTGGCTATAGTGCCAGTCTGACCCTGTGGCACTGTAGTGAAGCCTCACTCAGCTACCTCAGTCTCAGGTATAGTGTGTAGGAATCAGGGATGTAGGCCTAAGTCTTCCTGGAATTCCTGGAATCTCACTTTCATAAGAACTATCTATATTTCCATACTTTTTTTAAATTTGTTCTACCAGTGACAAAAAGTTCTGTTTCCACCCAACCCCCCCACCCTAGACCCTCCCTGCCTCTCCTGCAGTGTTCCCGGCCAGCAGAACGCCCCCAGGCCCAGGGAGGTCTCCTGTCCCATCTGAGGCCCTCCCCGCCTTCCCTGCAGTCCCTCCCGGCCAGCAGAACGCCCCCTGGACGGTCTCTTTGACCCTCCTGGAATCTTCCCAGTGACTCACTGTGAGGCAGACTACCACTATTTGTGGATGATTCCTTAACCAGCTTGACTCCCTTGGATATATTGAATAAACCGAAGGTTAAGTCAGATAGACTATGGTTATGAAAGGGTGTTAGAGTTAACCACAGCACACTGGTAGGGCGACTTGGACTTCACCCTCATCTGGCCCCACCAGTCTGCTGTGGTTAATTGACTCAGGGTAAATCATCCCTGAGTAATATACGTCTACCAATTTTGCATTTTAAAGCAGCAACTCGACCTCCTCAGACCTCCTCCAACTCTAGCATGAATTAATATTTATAGGACCATCTTTTTTTTTCTTAAAGGCAGAGCAAAATAGCATAGCATATAAGGCCTCTCTAAAGCATAATGGATGGGCTAAAATACAGATATTAATCCATCTATGGCGGGAAGGAAAGCCATCTGTGCAGGGACCAATGCCAATATGACCTCTTGTGGTCGAAGATGGAACTAAAATGGCTTAGTCTTGTGTGGCTAGTACACTTAGAGCAATCAGTACACACTTATGGTGGAGGTCTACATACAACAAATAAATAGGGAAGTATATAATCTATAATCTGCATGAATACACATGAAAAGCCTTATGGTTGTAGATGGGAATAGTGCTTTCATTATGCATATAAATAGGAGCACAGTGAGAGGTAGTTCACCTCAAGCCCAATAGGAGGCAGGTATCCTGCAGATCGTTATGTTATCCGGTTTACAGTTGGTTGACTCCTATTCTCACAGGAGGTATTTTGCCTATTTTCATATAGAAAGAAGCACCCATATTATTTGTAAATCAACCTGTCCACATATGAGTCTGTGAAGATTGATGACATAATATAATCTAAAATTCGATGCTTGGAGCTCGAGTAGCTGCTTTTAGACAATTTTGAGACATGGGAGAATCGTTGTCTTTCACTTATTATTCGAGATAGACAAACGGGGAAAAAAGGAAGAGATAGGCAAGATCGGGGGACACAATTTTCCTTCGGGAATTAAAAAAAAATCTCATTTTTTCTTTGAGATATTCAACTGCGATTTTTAACAATTTTTTTCTCTTTTGCTACTATGTAAATGTACTAAAAAAAAGCTACCACCCCTGCTGGGCACCCATAGACTCCAAGGCATTAACTTTTTGGGTGGAAGATAGAAATGGAATTTTCAACCATTCTGCTGCTATTTCTCTCTTCTACCCCCAAACCGGGCAAAAACTGGGCATATTATACCGCCAGCACCAGATACATGGTAGAAAACATGGGGTGTGCAAGCTTTCACAAACAGTGGGTCAATTTGCCTATCACGGTCTGGGGAGGGGTGTGGAGAAATCAGTTTTCATTTCACACAAAGAGTGTCAGGAAATGATACAAGGGGAAGGACAAACCCCCCTCCCCCCCTCCGCCACATGAAAAATATAAAAATCATAATTTTGGGTTTTGGTGAACAGATTTAGTAAACAAGATTTTTGTTTTTTTAAAAGTCTCTAGTACAACCCACACTCGCCAGGTCTATCTTGGACCATCTGTGATCATCCAATAGGGTCCATAAAGCATATGTAATTTTCGTACTGCGCGAGATCTCAACCGTCAAAGTGTGCAGAGCAAAATTGTATCACCCAAAGTTTCGCCGTTTATCGTCCAATTGACTCACTTTTTGGTAGGGACAGAAGGCGGTACATGCCCGCAGCCTGCAACTGTCGTCCAGACCCACCTGTACACCCACACCCACCTGCTGTCCCACACCCACCTGCTGTCCCACACCCACCTGCTCACCCACACCCACCTGCTCACCTGAATGGGAATAACATACATGTATGACACATGACTTGAGGGTACTTTTTAACAAGGAATTCATTTCTGATGCCAGAATTGACCAATGAAAGATTATAAGGGAGTACTATATCTACCTTAAATTCCCGCGTACTACCCGCGAGTTGTACGCGAACCAAACTCAGCTTTCATTTGATACCAGACATGCCTATATAGGGTGCAGGTTATACGAGGGTTTTATCACTATAGAACAGTACTAAATTGGACATTTTCAGATCTAAAAACGGGTTATAGTATTCTCCAGAGTTGGGGGTGCGGGTTATACGCGAGATGCGGGTAGTACGCAGGAATTTACGGTAAGTACATAAGTTACATATCCATCTAACCCTGAGTCATCTGTGAGGCCACTCACACACTCAATCTTTTAAATACCCTTTCGTAACTATAGTCTATCGGTTACATAACCAGCACCAAAAGATTGGCCTGCAGGGGTAGCACATACTTCCATTTACTCATTAATATCAAACCACTATCCAACTGTAATTTCGAGACTGAAACCCACCTATTGTAAAATAATCAATCAGCACTCCATCCATTATAAATTAATTTAGTAACATCTGATTTAGTTGAGATAAATTGTTATCATTTGATAATTTATATTTGCAGAACATGTGCACAGATTTGCAGGATTTGGCGTAGGAATTGCTGGGTAGGTATTACTAATGTAACGCACATGTGTAGAGATCTGGACCTTGCCCAGAATTGCAGGACCTATATGTACCAAAAGTATTAACCAAAGTACATATTCTCATGAAACCTTTCAACGGTAGCCATATTTGGCCCAGATCAAAGAAAGACATTCATATTTAATGTATTTGTCATATAGTCCTAGCATTTCTTTATTTTGGAAAAAAAAAAGGAGTAAAATAGAGTACTAGCATAGTCCCAATCAGACAACGGTATACAGTACATTAACGGGTACTGGTGTTTCAGGATATGCGCCGAGCACATTCTGTCGCATCCATGCATTGTACTGCGGCGGCAGTGCCAGGTGCACACAACATCCACCTGGTTCCACAACACGCCCTTCACACTCCTACCTGTCATCTTCAACATACAGAGAAATCAGGTTAGTCTCCAAATACACATTCTATTTGACTGTAAGGAGCTTCATTTGATAGCTTTCAAATTTAATTTGAACGCTTAGGCCTACTTATCTTTAGTCTCCCCCCACCCCAATCCCGTCCATCCAAATATCTGGATGGCACAAATCAGTTCGACAGAGTTGGCAGACCATTTAGGCCCTTCCATGAAAAACTACAAAAGAAAAGTTAGTAAGGGGGGAGAAATGACGAGTATATTATATGTCGTTTACTGTGGATTGCTTACTGGATGGATCTCCATAAGAATGCCGTAGCTCTTTCATGCATGTTTGAAATGCCATACCTGGTAGCATCATTATCTTTGAAGATTATTCCAATACGTGTAGTATTCAACCCCCCCCCCCCCCCCCCCATCTTCCACCGCCATGAATACTAACCTGTTCCTCCGTTTATAAATGTATTTTAAGTCTCACTTACTGTTCATTCTTAGACACATCTAAACCTGTTAATAAAGACTTAATCAACCTTTATCGTCACTGAAATACATATTAATATAAAATACTCACCAACTTACACAATTGGTGAGCTTCAGTTCTCGCTGAGACTAATGCGTTGTGTTACCTATCTCTGCGCTTACAGTTTAAGAATGGAAAGAAGGCAAGTTCTGGGTATTGTATTGTGTGCCTGCCTTTTGAAGCATGCTCAACATTTTTCTTTTCTATTTTTGTTGCACACAGCCAACATCTATATTTTGCATGTTGACGTCTGTTTTCTTAGACAATACTCTATTCATAAGAAAGTTTACATTTGCTTCAGCCATATGATATAGACTTACCGCTATGCTGTTATAATAAAACGAACTTAAAAGTAGTGGCTTCATTTCGGCTGAAGTCCCTATATGTGATGTGATATAAACCATGCTTAAATGCAAACCTCCTATACCAAGGTCCAAGGTAAATAAAACAGGGTAGTCAAGAAGTATAAGGTACCCGGTAATTATAAGAGAAGGTGTACATGAACTGCTCTATCCTCAATTTAATATAATGAGATGAGCAGATAGCCACACTGACTATCAGCTAAATAAGTGTAATTCAAAAAAATGAGAGCAGTCAAAATAAAAGGCTCACCGGGGCTTAAAGTCCGTCAGACCCAGTCACTGTGAAATAGACGGGACCCTGCCGACGCTCACACACTCACTCAGCGATACCAACGGGCGTGACACCGAGTAAAAAAACAACATAGTTGAACTATACTTCTCTAACTGATAGAATAAAACATAACTCTTTAGCCACACATGTCTCCTTGTAATTTGTGAAGTATATTATTAAACACATGTTTATGTGTATAATTTAGTCACTATAATGCTTTACTTTAGATCTAAACCCCACAACTCGCAGCCCGGACTAACCCATGATTAGGTCAAAAAGCTCTTCAATGTTGAGGCCCTACGTTTCACATTATGACCTATCTACATGTATCTGCCTAGTAGGACCCACTTCGCTATACATCTACCATGTATACCGTATTTCTATTTCTTAATGTATGTCTTGTAAAATTGTGGTGTATCATATTAAAATTAATATATCTGCGTGATAAAATCATCTTATCAGTATCAATGCATGAGCAACATTTAGTTAGTATTGTGAATAAGCTGATATCTCTCAAAATACAAAAGGAGATCACAGTTTGTGACAGGGTGCTCCAACCATGTCAAACGACTGTCCGACACCATTCTTATCGATTGAGTAGTGTCTAGTATAAACGTGTATTGTGTAGTACAAAATATTAGCAACCCATGCATGCGACTTACAATGAATTGACGTCAAATATTGTGACCATATTGCTGATGTAGTATGTTGTCCTTATAGACTCTGACTACAATGTGGAAGGGCGTTGGGAGTGCCATGACCGTCAAGGCTCTCGCTGTGGCTAGTGAATCGGCACTGAGTGAATTCACACCCTTACCCAAGTAAGTACCATCTTTGTACATGTATTATAGCAACGACACCTGTCAAAAAAGAAACATTCGCCAATATATTATGATTCATTTAAATTTTGTTCTCACTCGAAAACGATGGGAATATCTAAGTAAAACGCAAATAATACCCATCGTTTTCTTTGCTTTTTAGTACATAGTGGTTAGAAAGATTTCACGTTTTTCCTAGATTTCATGATTTTTTATATGTTACGAAATCCTATAATTACTGACCCTGTACCTATAAAGGACCTCTAATCCGGGGCCTCTATTCAGACGTTGCAATTTATTTTAGATTTGTCAGTTCCATCTCTGGATACAAATTCCTCTCTTCGTAAAGCATGTTCTATCTCTAAGTCTTTCACAATCAAAGACCCACGCCATGATGCTCACGCTTACCAATACATTCATTTTCGATTACAGAGAAGCAAATAGGCACAGTTCGATGAAGAAGTTATTAGAACATCTGCTTCTCAAAGGGTAAGACTAACAACATTGTTCCCACCCTTCCACTAGAATAATTTAAATTATGAGGTATCCTGGATGTTCTAGAGAGAGAAATAACCCAACTCCAAAACGTCAGTAAGCTTTATATTATACCATAAAGTTTTAAACGTCGACATCGTTGATGATATGTTGATTAAAACGTTTTAATAGAATGCTTCCGAAATAATACTTGGAAGAACTAGATAGAAAAATACTTTTTCGTACTGAAACGTTATAACATCACAAAATCATATAAATCATGTCGTATGTGGCTTTCTATTTCCATTTCAGACTAAGCATTGTTGTTGTCACGCCTTTCTACGCCGCAAGCCTTGTTGAAACTGTGCAGGTAAAGTTTGTACTCTGATACTCAGTACGTATTGGCTTATATGCGGTATATAGGGGGTACTTCAGATTGAATTAAAAATATCACATGGAATATTTGGAAAAAAAACCCCACAAAAACAGAGATCGCTCTTTGTGTGTTATAATTTGAAGGAGAACTATAGATCTCTTAATTAGATTCGTATTAATAAATGAGACATAGCACATTAAAAAATGTATCTCCCATGTGACTACTTGTTGCAGAGTGAGATTGCTAGCGAGCGCCCCGGTGTGTTTGACTGTCTACGGGAAGGTGCCGGTCGCCTGTTCGGGTGGAGTGCCTCACAGACCACTCGCCTGCTGCCCATTTGGAGCCTTGTCTTACCAAGTGTTATCTTTGGTATCAGCCATTATGTAATCACCTCATTGGCACAGAGCACTGTATTGGGATCCATACGATCAGAGGCAATGGAATCTAAGGTAAAATTAGTAAAGTATTTCGATTTCTGGGATGTGATTTCTCCTATGATTAGAGGATATCTTGCTATTTTTGTCCTAAAAACTTACCCTCGTGATATTTTTCAAAAACAAAACAAATCTCAAAAGCATAGGAATAATTATTGAATCACAAACAGGAGTGTTAGTGCCTTTTCATGATATGTAAACTTTGATATTGTATTTTCTTGCAGGAACACATGAATACTGTTATATCCCAGGAGCGTGCGCAGTATGAGGACCGGTACGCGGAGCTCATCGCTACATTCACCGGTAACCTGCTGGCCGACACCATGCTCTACCCACTGGAGACGGTGCTGCACCGACTCTGCCTCCAGGGCACGCGCACCATCATCGACAACACAGACACTGGCATCGGTGTCATGCCCATTATCACCCGCTACGAGGGAATGTATGACTGCTTCTGCTGTATCCTCCGTGAAGAAGGCGTCCTTGGTCTTTACAAAGGCTTTGGTGCCTTAGTCCTCCAGTACTCGCTCCACGTAGCTATCTTGAAGCTCACTAAGTTTGTGTTTGAGCAACTCGCCCAGAAGATGCCGCGACCTGCGGCTGCTGCCGGCCAGCAGAGGATGACAGACAGGCAGCGGTTGCTGCAGGGCCGGGTGCCCGGCTCGGGGACACCTCCGTACCCACAGCAGTACTACCCGCAGCCTGAGTATTCACCATATCACCAACAGCAACAGCCGGGGCAGGCGGCACAGTCTTCCTACTACTCCCCACAGAGGGCGCCCCAGCAGCCCCAGCCTTACTCCCCGGCCCACCACCGCATGGACGAGTTCACGGCTCTCTGAGTCAGACCCCTCATGTTGCCAGTCGGGCGAAGCCACCGCAGATGTATGATATCTCATCTCATTGAGATACCACTCATTTAGGCAGCCCAGGCCACACACTAAAAAGTGGTCTATGGATTTCTGTCTTGTTGAAGGATTCTGGTTGGCGAATTCTAGAATTTTCATAGCCTTTCTTGGGTTGATGAATCACTTGGTGTGAAGAACTTAATATTAAAAACAAAAGAGTTGTTAACGTATACTTAACAAAGAGATTTTGATTTCTCAATGTTACAGTAAATCCATTGATTAACCATTTTTTGGTCTGGCCCAAAGACAATGGCAGTATGATTCTGACGTTATAGAGCCGCGGTCAACGTCATGGCGCCTTCACCGAGGTTAGCATGTGTGTGGGGAGGGGGTAGAGACAACTTACCTTTTATTAATGTGATATGCTGGAACTTTGTACTCATGTAAAGATACAGTTAACTAGGTGTTTAATGTCTTCAGGAATTCAGCTAGTGTCTATACATTCGGTTCTGATTTAATCTGTGAATTGTCTGTTTAGTTACATTGTATTAAGAAGTACAGTTTGAAATGGGGAACAAATGGAGCACATTTGTTAGGAATCGTATTTGACGCATGATGATTTGGGAGGAACGAAAGAAATAAGAGGGTTTAATAATATATGCTGTTTCGCATTTGAAACACTCACTCGGATAGTTTGTTTTGTACATTTTTGTCCCATAGTTACTGTAATCTAGCCCCTCCAAGAAAGAGAAATGGTACATATTATTTGAGAAAAAGGGAGAAACCCGAGGAAGTGACATGTTGATGATATAATATTCTCCGTTCGCCCCCAACCCCCTTGGCTTTTCTTGTTTTCATATGTTGACTTATTTACATTTATACTGTAAAATATCTAGTCAAATATTCAGTTAAACATGCTATTAGTTATCTGTGAGGAATACCGTGGGAAGACCTCCACGAGGCAGTTTTAGTTGGGTTTCTTCCAGGAAAATATTCTACATTGTCCACATATCGCCTATGGGACTGTACTAAAATTGGAATGTTTTAACACTGTTCAAATTGCATTTTCCTGATTCTATTTGCTTTGTTCTCATTATATTTGATGGGCGTTCTCACGTTGTCTTTTCTCAGATGAAAGGATATCACATAAATGCTGGTATTGGATATGTATATAACACAAGTGTATAGAATCATTAAGCCCAGTACATGTTTAATAACTAAAATCCATAATAGAAATATAGTATTCTGTGCATGGTCCACAGTAAATGTAAAAAGGTGCTTAATTTGCAGATTTTAATAAATAGGAGTATTCTTTCGTTCAGCAGAATTGCATTATGATAACTTATAAGACTGTTCCCAGAAATTACATTATTTGATTAGATGTGATATTGGTTGAGACTGATAGGACAGATATAGTGTGCCAATATCAAATGTGTTCTTCATGTAAGCCAACCCCGGCTATCAACACACTATTCGTATGCACTACACTACAATGTATTAGCAATTGACTGAAAATAGATGATATTAAAAACAAATATCCTATGCTACCATGAGTGCTCATAACACATATGAACAATAAAACCTATGTTTCAGTAACAGATACTGTAAACTATCACCAGATGGTAAATTTGTTAAGTGTGGATGGTTTTAGTCTAACAGGCAGTCCTTGATATACAGTACCAACCTAGTTCAAAATATCATCAACTTTTGAACTTTCTTTTCAACTTTCTTCTTGTACACTGCGCCACTGTTCCTCTTATGCATACCAGGAGACATCACATATATGCATTAGGCCTCACCACCTGTGATCTCTATAAAGTTGATAGTTCGATTCACAAGCACATGTCAATCAGTCTTGTATATAATGTAAATGGCTTCCAGTAAGCATTGTAATTATTTATCTGAATTAAACATAACATGTTTTTAAAGATGTGATAAGACATTTTGTGACGTCCTGTTATTTCTTGAAAGGGAATAATTATCTAACAGAGTTTTAATAATTTGTCTTACATTTGAGAGTTCAATAACATGTTTATAGACTTGAGGGAACCAACTCCCACCTTAAGGTTTTGATAGGATTAGTGCGCTTATCAGGCATAGTAATTAGTCGCCACAAATTAACGTAGTATTAACAAGTTTAGTTAGATCAAGACGCCCTATCAACCTAGTAATGGGACCAATCATATCAGAGCCGAGGCATAACCTGGGGATTTGTTACTAACCATCACGATACTGGGGCAGATTTGTAATTACCGTACTATATCTATCAAAGGCTTGATGAACAAACTGAGACAAACTTACACAATAGTATCACGTCTTTAAGACTTTATTCAGGAATCAAAATCCTCAAGTTTTATCCTGGATGTCAAGACGTTCTTTTTTAATGTCACGAAGTCCTGTACTAAACCATTGGGGAGCTCTATTCAGGGGTGTCCGTTTGAAAATTGTATATTTCTTTGATATATTCACCTTTATCCCTGTTGATTGCCATGCATTTCTAAACTCGGATAAAAGAACAATATGAAATAGGTTGTTGATAGCTTTAGTATTTCAGAAAACCAAAGGCTACACCATAAAATACCCCAGTAGCTAGGAAATATTTCCAAACATAGCATAATGGGTGCACAATATCTACCTGATATGGGATGACCTTATGATAAGTGATAAAAGTATCAGCTGACCATGAACTCTAGGCAAATAGACACAGTTAAGATGTAGGTCCCCAACAGGTGTTTACTTCACACGGGCTTGAATGTCAGCCTTTCTGTCTCACACATATTGTAGTCAAAGTAATTAGCACCCTTCCCCCTATATATATATATATATATATATATATATATATATATATATATATATATATATATATATATATATATATATATATATATATATATATACATATACATATATATATATATATATATATATATGTATATATATATATATATATACATATATATACATATACATATATATATATATATATATATATATATATATATATATATATATATATATATATATGCACCCCACCTTTTGGGGCATGTTTTAGATAAGCTACCCCCTCTTAAACTTGGTCGACCATTAAACTCTTGGCCAGTTGAGTGCCTTTAAGATAATTTTATAAGCTCCTAGTGAGCTTATTGCATCGAATATGGTATGCAATTGACCAAGATCCCCATAACTAGTATAATATGAGTGGTCAATTTTAAATAGGAGTTTTCAATGCTGAAGGAAAAGTCACTATGCTTGCTGGCCTGAGGTTTTAATTTTGCTTTTATCCCCACTTTTTGGCAAAGTTATAATCTGGATGTATGGTAAAAAGAAATGCCCCTCCCATGGGCTTCACAATTGTTTTTTTTACCAAACAGCCTCCCCATATTGTTCGAAAAGAAGAAAATATTCTGCTCTTCTGATTAGCTTAATGGTCTAGTCCCAAATCCTGGAGCAGCAGTCTCCTCCTGGAGTGGACGTCATCCCAGTCCAGGTAGCAGCCCTCCAGGTGACGCATTGGGCTGCCAGGGCTGATGGTGAAGCCAGTCCTACCATGGAGCACACGGTAGTTGTGCAAGCAGACCATATCACCTGGCAAAGTAAACTTTAAGTTAGATCAGCATAGAAATTGTACATTCTCATAGTGAAGGAGCTGATTTACTTTGATTATTATATGCATCTCATCCATCTATAAAGCTGATGAAGCAGTTTGTCTTGTCAGCCTTTACATAGGCATATAGGGCTTATTTAACTTTTGTGATAATAGACACTGGTCCAATAGCTGTTGTGTGTCACAGCCAGGGTCAAACCGGAGACCAAGATTACCCTTAATTACAATATTGGACGAGCAATGACCAGCAGCCTGGGTGGGATAACATTTGAAACCAATGTTAAGTAATAATTTCTATATTACAACATTCATATAAAATCCATGCTTGACCAAAATCAACAATTTGTGTTTCAGAGCAAGTGCCTCCAGGTTCAAGTTCATTTGTTGACGTTGTAACGGGCAGCTATGACTGCCATGTTAGTCAGGTTTGGGACTGCTGAAGCAAAACCACCCTGCACTCCGGGTTAACTCTATGCTGTAGTTGTTACCCTACTGTATTATTTTATGAGATCTGGTTCTGATCACTGTCATAACTGATGGTCACTGCAGTAAAATGATACTGAACGTTTTCTTTGATAAAGTCGCTGTATATTAAAGCCTAATTATACCTTGTCTGGTTTTTGTTCTCATGAAGTCACACTAGTAGTATAGACCAACTACAACATGATGCTCCAACACAACACTGGTCCCACGGGGGTGTAACGACCATGTAGGATTAAGTAGTTTTCCCTTAAGGAGGTTACCTTACCTGGCTCCAGCCTGATGGAGATGGTGTTCTCTGGTCGGTAAAGGTAGTCATTGAACAGTCTCAGGGCCTTGTAGAAGGGAGTGACCAGCTCCAGGGGCACTCGTAAGTATGAGTCTCGGGTCTGATTACTGTATTTCACAGCCTCCAGATCACCATCAAAGTTGTGGCTGAAATGGGTTCAAAGGCATTATGTTGGTATTGTTACTGAATTTTATTCAAACACCTGCTTGTGTGACCATTATGACTGGTGTCTAAGAGCCTAGCAGCGGCCACTTGGACTTCACACAGGTAAAATCTGGTGTGTTGTTGAACAGTTTGCTGTTCTCATTGATCATAATGTTAGACAGAGCTAATACACTCTTGAATATCTCCCATTGTAGTTGTCACATAATGTATCCCTCTTTAATCAAAAATACTAAAGTGGCATGTGAGTGGTGAGAATGCCCCTTTAATTACAGGACCTGACTCACAATTAATAATACCACACTTACGTGAGGGTGGTGTGCCTAGCGAGGTAGTGGTAGGGGTAGAGATCTGAACCCACATCGGTGAAGTCTACAGGCACCTCTGAGAGCAGTTTGTAGTAAAAAGGGTACTCCTCCTTCATTTGGTGAGCAGCTCGAAACCCATCCACAAGCTCACTCTCACCTCCCTCATCCTCAGTCTGCACAATACATTGCAGGATCTGAAACTAAGGGAGAGATAATAAAATCGAATTGTCATAAAAATGTATTTCATCTGTAAATGTGTCACTAGTTTATTTATGGGTAAGATATATGATGTGATATAAATCCACATGTTTCTTCTTAATTGAGTGGATACAGTTGTTGAATAATATAATGACTGACAAAGAATAATATGCTAATCAATATAGATATGGTAATCATATAGAGTTATGTTGGTATCAACTAGCAATACCAACAGTAACATTCAATGCTTACTCCAGGTGTGTGTGCAAGGTAAACAAATTCTACATGTAGACCCAGTGGGTCAGACGTATAGGCCAGGTTAGGTGGGTCCTCCCGGGCCTTCACTGTGTAGATAAATCTACAAAAATAATGATTTTGCAATGAACTAGATGATTTCTAATTAGTCCTTTCCTGAGAGTGAAGTCAACATGAGTTTTTAATTATGAGATCGCTTAACTATTTTAAGGTTCAAATGGTGCTTTAATGAATTAGGTGCCGAATCATCATGATGCATGAATATAGTCCTCACGAATAACTCACCAGGGCTGCTTTTAATCATTCTGCTGGCCCTGCAGGGTTGATACACTTCAGAAGGGCAGGCATGAAGCATAAACGCAGCCCTGGCTTGTAAACTTGCCAAGGTAGTATTCATGCATCATGATGATAATGTTATGGCATGCTGCTTTAATTTAAAGGTTAAAGCACTAGGCCAGAGTCAGTGTTCCCCACAAAGGATAAAGAAATTCAGGTTTCTTAAAAAATCTCTTTGTTTAATTTGACTCTTATTCCCTCCGTATACAGATCTTAAAGCTGGGCCGTCAGGGAATAAGTTCAGCATTTTCTATACATGGACTAAAATAACAGTTCCACCAGAGGGCAGCAGTGTTTGGAAAGGGGACCATGAGCACTGTGACACCTATGTGTGCAATCGAGCTAAACTCGTATGTATTGTGAATGATTCATTAAAATCTCACCCAAATGGAGTCATCCTCATGAAGGATATCCTGTCTGCTAATTTCTTCACCTGACCTTCTTCCGTGGGGGCTCCCTTAATTATGGCCATGCCATATTCTTCCATCGACGTTAACATGTTGTAAAGGGTTCTATCAGCCTCCACCAACTGTATTGATTGATTGATTGATTGAAATTGTTTTATTTATACTGATTATGTATAGGCAAATAATGTATTTGTTTCATAACAAGTTGATGGTTTATATATTCCACTTGTACTTGATTGGCTTTCTAGATGAATCGTATTTGACTTAAGGTCATTACTTAAATGATATAATAGAGGAGACAGATGTTAGTTGTAAATGTAATGGTTCATGTAAACAGCAATTATCATTGCATGGATACGTGGACATAGGCGACCGTTGTTTCATGTATCCCGACAAGGGATGGGTAAGATGTTGATACCCAAATTTATGAGGTAGGGGCCTGATGGTTAAGCCCTTACCTCAAAGGATGATGGTATTGCCCTGATAGGTTTCTATATGTGTACCTTCATATTTCAGATGTAAAAATATATATTATTAAGGACGCTGTTGTCCTATATGGATCCCTTCTGGTCAGGAAGGAATCGAGGTCATGGGGGAGGGATTTAGGTCAGGTCCAGGTCAAGTGATTGTATGTCTTAATTTTCTCTGCATAACGCTCATTTAACCATCCAGTTAACAAACCCTTTTCTTCCTTGGCCCAAATACCAACATCTAGTCTATTCCATCTATCTGCCAAGGTGTACTTTAAACTTTTACAGGATGCATGATCTTTGGCCCGCTTTTGTATAAATAAACGTTGATCTTGTTTTATGATAATAAAGGGACAATAATGATGTCAACATCATTCATGAATTCAGATGAACTATGCCTGTTCCGTAAATAACCTGCACATCAGTATCCATAATTTTTGATAACTTGAAATACTGAACTATGACTTTTAGATGTTCAAGGTATGTAATGAGAGACAATGGATTTGTAAAATTTTATACATTCATCTAATTATGCTATAATTGTGTGTCTCAAAAATATACAATATATCTGACACTGACTGGAATGATGGGTTCTATTCATACTGAACCCATCAAGGAAAAACACTATACAAAGTACTTTTTAGTTTTACATTATGCTTCAACAGGAAAAATGCAAAATCTACTGCAATGGCCTTACCTGGTCAAAGTCAAATGTAGGCATTGTGCCCTGCATTTCGGCTCCCCAGAGGATGGGTTTCCTCCTGAACATAACATCCCTCTTCTCATGTTGGGATGCTGTAAAGGAGCGGGCCCGGAGCCAGGCTGCCTCCACGGGGCTGGTGTGACCATCCTGCCAGGTGATGAGTGCATGGGTGCCCTCTGAATCTACCTTCACATGGTAGTACATTATTGTTACCAAATTGTATTAAGGGGATGAGTGGTAATTGAGGTCCAATATAATATGCATATATAAGTAAAGAATTGAGTGTGATTGAGTGACATCTAAGGACAATTGTGGGTAAAGACTGTTTCATCAGAGAAAAAGTTCAAACTTTAAAGGCTACATCTTCTGGTTTTGTACCATCTAGGATGATTAACTGGAGGCAGATAAACATATATATCATAAAATTGACACCCACCTCAACCTTCTCTGGCTTAATATTGACATCAAGATCCTTCATCAGTGCCAGCCTGGCCTTCGTGAAGAGATGGAAGCAGCTCTCACATTGACAGTTATCCCTTAACCACACATAGGGGTAGCGTGTAGCCTCTCCATCAGCCCACAGGGCCTCCACCATCCTGTCCTCCTCCAGTAGGGTCAGCTTCCTCACCCTGTTTGCAGCTCCCACTGCTCCAGGCATGACCCTCTGTCTCCGCTCATAGATATCAGATCTCACATTAAACCCAGGAGTTTGACCAGAGGTGGTCACCTGCCTCCATAGCACCCTGTGGGCACCCTGAAGGACCCTCCCCTGTGTGGTGTGAGAGGACAGGGGGGATGTTGTGGGCAGTCTAGGGAAGAGGCGCAGGGAGCGAGCCAGGATTCTGGAGCTCATGGTGATGGTGATGGGTTGGGGGCCTCTTGGTGTGTGCCGTAGTCTGAGTAAACTACAGAGCAGGCTTCTTAGTACTATGTATATAAGTATAGGAGTATAGGTATAGGAGAAATAATCTTAGTGCGGTGTGACCAGGTGATAACGTTCATCACTGATCCAAGGAAAGCAGCCTATATATTATGAGATTATTTAACATAAAGGCCACTAAGATTTGAATATATATACCTCTGTGGACTCGGCTGCATTATCTTAAAATCTCTCCCACCATGCTCTAAAAACATTTTAGATATCATTTGGAATATCATTTAAAACGACTACATGGGATTCGAAATTGAATGCAGATGCTGAAAATTAATGATATTGTAATACATGTAGTTCATTGTAACTATGGGAGTGAAGGGGTAAACTGCTGTCCTCATCTTACCCTCTGCAAACGGCGGCCTTGCACAACTCTTAGGTCTAACTTTGTGTAGCCTATCAAACAGTAGGAGACACCACCATTGTATAGATTTCAATAGGTACATATATTGTGCTCCCATTTCAAGATTGAACCTACAGATAACTTTTATTTTTTTAGTTACACAATTTATTTGTGTCCATGTCTATAGACAACGTATGCACAACATCAAACCCTTCGGATATTTAAAACTGCATACAATATAGGTCAGCATACGTCAGGGGACCCGTCTACATATTTTAATCTTTGAATAATATAATTTTGATGATGATTACCATTGGAAGGTAAAATAGAGTGCTCATGCACTAATATGCTACTTCACAACTATGCTCAGAGATTCGAAACATCCATGGGGAGCCTAATCATTTGTTTTGTACAAGTATTTCCTTAAGTTACTCAGTATGTAAAGCCCCGGAGAAAGAGAATATCATTGTATGAGGAGACGTATTCCTCCCTGAGTTTCATCGTTTCCGTAAGTTTACACATTCCCAGTAAAGAAAAGAAAAACACGTTATACAACATTATATAACGTTTCCTTATGGCCCCTCGTCATGGTAAAACGTTATAAAATGTTAAAAACGTTATTTTGACGTAAAATAACTTGTTTGTTTTTTGTTATGTGGGTAATTTGCTACGACATTGGAATTGTGTGTGATACATACAGTAGAAATGCCACTACCTGACATCTTTTGTGTCTATCCATTTCCAATATATCCGAGGATATCCCAAAATTTGAATGTTTTGAAATTGGCAGAAGTGTATTTTCCTGCTTCTCCTAGCTTTGTTTGCATAATGATCTTTTTCTTTCCCCAGCTGAAGGACCATGACAGAATTGCAGGTATTGGATATGTACATAAAACATTAATGTATAGCATGATTAAACCCAACTAAAATCCATATTGTATTCTGTGGATGGATAGCGGGCCCAATATTATCAAAAGGTTTAATTAAGTAGAAGTATGGTTCACCAGAATAATATTGTACATGTCATAGCTTTCGATCCCCTCAAGGCGTGATCATGACCACTGCAGGCTACTCATTCCCACCTGTTCTTTTTTTCAAATATGCTCCTCCTTGTACATAAAGTAAAATGGATTCGAGTTAAGCCTCAGTGTTATTATTTATTTATCGGAATTCAATATTTAACCTGTTTTTATACATGTAATGAGAATTAGTTTGTGTCATTCAATCGTTTCTTCTGACCATCAGATTGCTGAGCCTTTGATATACAATTAAATGTTAGATGTATAATGTCCTTAGTCGTTGTGATGAGTATAACGTCAAAGCAGTCGGGTCACTCATGCGGAGGAGGTAGAAAATGAGAATCAAAATGCTGTCACTTGTTTGTAAATACTTTATTATCATGCATTTGGACACTTTTCCCTTTTTCTTTCCTGGGAATTCATGATCATAGCACACCAGGATTGTTCTTCCCTTCCAAATTCTGGTTCACCGATATGTTATTATGAATTACCGAAAAAAATAGAAGTTTCTGTTGTGTATCTTTTAAGTGTCCCAAAACACAAAAGGCTACACCACCAAAAGACACTGATAACCAGAGCACATTTCTAGACTTAGTGTTAGTGGTAGGCAGTATCTATCTAGTATGGTGGTAATCAGCATGGTCTGACATAATGATGTGTGATAATAACATCAGCTGATCATGAGCAGCGACAGTCCAGATATAGAGCTTTACCAGGTGTTTACTTCACACAGGTTCTTACGGCAGCTTTATTACTTAATCTATTATACACATACACAAATTATACATCAGCTCAAGGTTCCCATGTTGCACTGTAGCCACATCTGTCCTTCCCGCATTGTTCCCCGCCTTCTTGACAAGTGACAATCAATCACTATGTATAGATAACCACACTTTTAGCTCCCCCAAAGCCAACCTCCCTCCAATGTTGTTATGAAATTTTTAGATAAGACTGTGCTATCTGCACTGATTAGTGGAGTAATAAAATACTGAGCTGCCCCTCTTGAGCAACTCATAAATGATTAGCTGTTCTTGTGGTAGGCCTACTCAGTGGGTGAGTCCCAGGTCCTGGAGCAGCAGTCTCCTCCTGGAATGGACGTCATCCCAGTCCAGGTAGCAGCCCTCCAGGTGACGCATTGGGCTGCCAGGGCTGATGGTGAAGCCAGTCCTACCATGGAGCACACGGTAGTTGTGGAAGCACACAATATCACCTGAGAAAGTAAACTTCAAGTTAAGCTGAATTAAGACATTACATTTCTCCTCATAGTAAAGCAGTTAATATATTTGAACTCTGACATGTACCTATAAAGTCCCATGTGGATTGGGAGATGAATGATGTCATATTCCTTGCGTGTCATGGCCAGGATCTAATCAGAGACCAACAACATCACATTGTACCTCCAATTATGAAGTTCTCTGCTGCATTTGCGAACAATATGCTGGACCAACATCAACATGCCTGGAGGTTCATGTTCATTTATTACTTGGTGCATTATGATTGATTTGTCAGAAATGCATTGTTGCATCATATTAACCCAATGGAAATATAATATCAACCCTGTTACGTCAGCATTCATAAAAGCGTAACACTCGCAGGCAATTTATCCACCAGGGCTGCATTCATGACAAAAAAGAGCATTGTCAATAAAAGATCTATGTTGCCCTTAAAGGATTCATTTTACCTGGCTCCAGTCTGAAGGAGATCCTGTTCTCAGGCCGGTAGAGGTAGTCATTAAACAGTCTCAGAGCCTTGTAGAAGGGAGTGACCAGCTCCAGGGGCACCCGCAAGTATGAGTCTCGGGTCTGATTACTGTATTTCACAGCCTCCAGATCACCATCAACATTGTGGCTGAAATGGGTTAGACAATATAATATTCAAATGCCTTTTAAGGCTTAGACAACCTACTGGAAACGTAGGTAAATTACTCAATATCTGCTGCTGTAGTTGCCATCAATTTACTATATAGGGCCCAGCTAACACTTAATAGAAATACACTGACCTGAAGGTGGTATGCCTAGCAAGGTAATGGTAGGGGTAGAGATCTGAACCCACATCAGTGAAGTCTACAGGCACCTCAGAGAGAAGCTTATAATAGAAGGGGTACTCATCCTTCATCTGGTGAGCAGCTCGAAACCCATCCACCAACTCACTCTCACCTCCCTCACCCTGGGCTTGCACAATGCACTGAAGGATCTGAAACTGTATAATGATGAGGGATTAAGCATTAATAAACATAATTTCATGTACATTATCTTTTTTTTAAAAATATTTCATTGCTTCACATTAGTAACCGGCTAGTTAACATGAATAAGTAAGGTATTTAATAGTGGGATGTACATCTACATATTCATAATTAAATGAGTAGATCTAGCTGTCTACAATGTAATTGGAATAAGTGACAACAAATAATAAGCTTTGTTCATAACGCATAGCATGAGCATACACACAAATGTATATTTTCTTGTTAAAAGATTGTTTTCTAAGATTTAATTGCCTTTATCAACTCCGCTCATTGAAAAAATGCTGGTGTTTGTAGCAGTATTTCCTGCCAGGATAAACAAACAAAATTGAAATCAAATTATATAGCTATTAGAAACAACAACAGTTTCTAATGCTTACTCCAGGTGTGTGTGCAAGGTAGACAAAGTCTACATGTAGACCCAGTGGGTCGGATGTCCAGGCCAGGTTAGGTGGGTCCTCCCGGGCTTTCACTGTGTAGACAAAACTGTAAAAGATTATAGTTCATTAACTAAAAAGGCCTACCTATTTTTCTTGTAGAGAGTAATCTCAGCCCAAATGATATGATGGAAAGGTCAACTATTTCAAAAGGTAATATTGCCTTATACATAGCTACATAATATGTGTCATGCCTATCAAGTATTTTGAATTATTTTCCCAATACAATTCTTAAAAGTTTATGTCACATGTAATATTGACATTATCATCAAAAACGTCTCAATATAATAGTATAGACCAAACTTCCAAATTGTTAATGTTTCTCAACCTAGTACACTGTAGTTATTATGGCGGTCTTAACATTTCCATGCCAAAATGAGCAACACTGATAAAATGATTTGTGCTGTGAGTGCATCCTTCTAAATCTCACCCAAATGGAGTCATCCTCATGAAGGAGATCTTGTCTGCTAGTTTCTTCACCTGACCTTCTTCCCTGGGAGCTCCTTTGATCATAGACATGCCATACTCCTCCATAGATGTTAGCATGTTGTAGAGGGTTCTATCATCCCCCAGCATCTGTAATGTTAAAATAAAAAATGTTGAAGGCGACAGTAATATTTGCTCATTGACATGCAGTATTCCCAGTCATTGATGAATGTAATTTTAAATGATTTTCAATATAGAGAAAACTAAATTTTCATCATTTGTCTACCATCTAATTTCTGTCGTCACCAGGAAAAGGCAAAGTCTGCAATAATTCCCTTACTTGGTCAAATTCGAATGTAGGCATTGTGCCCTGCATCTCGGCTCCCCAGAGGATGGGTTTCCTCCTGAACATGAGATCCCTCTTCTCATGTTGGGATGCTGTAAAGGAGCGGGCCCGGAGCCAGGCTGCCTCCAAGGGACTGGTGTGACCATCCTGCCAGGTGATAATGGCCTGGGTACCTTCTGCATCTACCTGTACATTAAAGTTAGTATAACTGGGTAATGAATTTATCATGTCTACATTAGAATTTGTTCACACACTCTGAGATATTAGCGGGTAGTTGTGAGTTAGTTTACTTTAAAAAAAGTAGTGACCACATCAAATTTGCTGTTCATTTGACCTATATTGACTATGCCGCCATCACTATAAAGCCTATACTATTTGAAGGTAATGTCAGTATATCATATTGTAATTCATTAATCTATTTAGATCGGACAATTGAATGTCCCAGAGACGTCTCTGGGAAAAACTGTTATAACCTGAAGAGGGCTAAGACACACTGACATCATATGCTTATTGATACAATATGCTCCAGATGTTTTGTATGGAGGGGGAAGCATTACTTAAGAGTTAAGTTATGGCACTTAAGCGGGATTGCAGTCTGTTTAAGGTAATTGGAGAAGCCTTCCCATCTGACAAAAATATGTTATTCAACGTTAAGAATACGTTTTTTACTTTAGACAAAGTTTGAAATCTAGCTTTTATTCTACATTCAACAACAAAGCATACGGAGGTTGTATATGTAAAGCACTGTCCCTCATCTGCCTGCGCGGCGTACGTCGGTGGTACGCCATGCTGGTGGGAGCGGGGCGTACCACAGTCATCCTGTTCATGGCCCTCCTCAAAATCAGCTCTAAAATCGTTATTTCTGGATGGATTTTCATGATTTAAAAAATGAAATGATCATAAATCTTTGCTGTTGTCGTTGTAGTGAAAACATCACTTGATTAGCATATGACACATTGTACGCCACGGATCCACTTGTGGCTTACTTGTACAATGTGTCATATGGGAATCACGTGGCGTTTTACGTTATTATACTTCTACTTGAATACAACAAATTTAAAGTGTAAAGGCCCCATTACTAATTTGGTTATGTAAAATAACACGATACAAGCAGGTAAACATTATATCCCACAAGACTGGCACCCACCTCAACATTTTGTGGTTTGATATTGACATCAAGATCCTTCATCAGTGCCAGCCTGGCCTTTGTGAAGAGGTGGAAGCAGCTCTCACACTGACAGTTATCCCTTAACCACACGTAGGGGTAGCGTGTAGCCTCTCCATCAGCCCACAGGGCCTCCACCATCCTGTCCTCCTCCAGTAGGGTCAGCTTCCTCACCCTGTTTGCAGCTCCCACTGCTCCAGGCATGACCCTCTGTCTCCGCTCATAGATATCAGATCTCACATTAAACCCAGGGGTTTGACCAGAGGTGGTCACCTGCCTCCACAGCACCCTGTAGGCACCCTGGAGGACCCTCCCCTGTGTGGTCTGAGCGGGCAGGGGGGATGTTGTGGTCAGTCTAGGGAAGAGGCGCAGGGAGCGAGCCAGGATTCTGGAGCTCATGATGATGGTGGTGGAGGGGGATCCTGATGACTGTCTTGGTAGACTATGGAGCAGACTTCTTAGTACTAAATAGGTGCATGATAACTAGTCAGGACCCGATGTGACGAGGTGATAAGGATCGTCACTGATCCAAGGTGAGCTGTATATGTTGGGTGGTTACTTAACTTAAGGCCACATAGAGTTGATTTTACATCTCTGTGGACACTTTACATTATATTTGTGTTATCCCCTGAACCAAACAGGTACCTTGTTATGTAGACTGTGATGTTCCTCTCCAGAACATGCCATTCTGGGTAAGCTAATGCTTCTATATTTTGATTGTATTTCTAATGGTTGTTGTTTCTCTAAATGGTTGTTGCCATCATTCTAGATAGAAAAGTTATTTATGATAAAACCTCTCACAAGGATTACCCGTAATGAAATAGAAATATTTCTATATCATTACAGAAACGTCTTCTAGTTACAAGCTAGTGCCAATTTAACGACGTGAGCTGATTGACCATTGGCATAGAGCAATGCCTCTCATGTTTGTGAAACAGTTAACTTCTAGAAACTAATAAGGATGTTATTCAAGTACTTTGATACCACCAGGACCTATGAGCTCCAATTTACAAACCTGTAATTGTAGTGAGTGATGATTGTACTACATATATCTTCTCTTGTCACCTGAAAGCCCAGCAATGAACATACTGCAAATGCACTTTTTTGTTGAATTTATTCAACTTGGCTGGCAAACTTAGATATGTACAAAACTCACAAAGTCTTTGTATTGTATTAGTGATGTGGGTTTTTGAATTGTATCATACTCACATATCTATTTCTATTTTTATTCAAGCATCACCTCATTGTATGATTGTCAACGGTCCTGTGCCTTTTGAAAAATGTATTATGAAAATGTATCTTGATCACGTGGTCTATAGAACAGTAGGGTATGTAATATAAAATGTGGATTATTGTTGTAAAATTCATGTTGATTATAATCTTTCCATGTCTTTGAGTCCGATAAACACTACCCTCATATATGTATGGAATTCCTCTACATGTATCCACTATAAGAATTTGGTATCACCTCATATTCATCTCCCCTCCCCATCCCCTTCCACTTGACCCCAAGTAATATCACCATAACTGACTTTTTTGTAAGTTCTCATGCAGTAATAACGAAATGGAGATGCTGTAGTCAAAAATGCAAATGTTATTAATCATTCATTGTAGGTATCAACCTTCTCTGTAATTCGATTGAAACAAACATAATTGTATGTACTTTTATATTTTCGTGATTGCAGAATAAAAACCTTGCAAATTGAAATTGAATTGAAATTGGATGTCTCCTAATGCTTATGACTTCAAATCTAAAGGTGACATCTAACTTTGGATGACTCTTTCAGCCCATGGATAGATTTATTATATTTTAATTACTTGGAACAGTATAGGCATAAAAGGAGAACATAGGCTACTGATGTCCTCACTCTGCCCTCTGTATACATATCGATCTGAAATCATACATTTCACTTAATACAGCCTACTGGTTAGTGACTTAACGGTCGGCAACATCAAGTAGGTAGATATTGCGTGTAACATAAATAATCCTTAATCTCTTAAGATTGTACACATACAGATTAGAGATCTAAGGCATGTCCATTGAAGTAATACAATGAAGTATATAAATAACATGAGTCGTGTTGTCAAGTAGTTGAATACCAAACAACACGTGATGTATAAGCCTGAGAAGGAAAGGTAAAACGCAGTTTCATTACTGTTTTTTTACCGTGTCGTACACTGAAAAACCTATGAACAGCGAAAACTCGTCACTATACTGACGATTTATATGATGTCACTACTGACGATATCAAATTATCCAGGTAATCACTGTGACGACCCAAAGTCACCATAAACATTTCATTTCATACCGCTGTACGAAGGCTGTGTATAGGCAGTACTTCACTCACTTTTTCATGATGACAGTCAGCTAACTAAATTTCCTGGGCAGCCAAGAGTTCCCTCTTTTTACTTTAATGAATAAAACAATAACTAATGTAATGCGACACAGATCTGGAGTGACTGTTTATTCACATATTCATGATTATACCATTATACAAATCTCATAACTAAGCAAAATGTACAGGTCGGACAGTGGGACCATTGGTTATCATAACGGCGACCAAGAAACGTAAATTGTTATTGTCCAATAGACAACCTGAACGTTTCAATATGCAAATAAAATTAGATGATATAGAATATCGTATGTTAATTTCCAACAGTAGGTCAACCCGCCACATTGTATAATGTCCGTGTAGCAGCACTGACAATCAAGATCCTCTCTACCATGAATAAAACTAAACTGGGGAATATTGGACATGGGCTGCATGGCCATGGGCGCGTTTCGAGTCCTGCAATAGAAGAAGGACCGGTCAACTCATAGATTGGACCAAGAAGTTAATTTCCTCTTTACGATCAAAACCCCTTTTTCCTTTCATGTCAAAGACAGGATGGGCCATAAAGGTGGGACTTCAAGTAGTCCAGTATTAAAACGCGATCCCAGTTTCCATACAAATTTCATAACTCAGATCAATTACATTGAGTTTGAGTTTGAAATTTTTTATTTGGACAAAATTTCTATACAAGTGCAGTTTTTCAAATTAAGCCAAATGACCCGGTTCAATGAGTGTACGACAATGTACTCATTTAACCCACGGTGGAGGGCTAAGACAAAGCATTTCACACCTTGGTTATTTTCACATAACCGAAGGTTAAGTCAGATAGACAATGGTTATGAAAAGGGTATTAGAATTAACCACAGCTTGCTGGTAGGGCGACATAGGCTTTGCCCTCGTCTGGCCCCTACCAGCAAGCTGTTGTTAATTCTACATACCTTTTCAAAACCATAGTCTATCTAATACATGCACGACAAGTCAACAATACAATATACATCAGGTAATTTGCAAGAAGCGGATGCATGCACGTATACCGGTAGGCTTCAAAAGTATCCAGTTACTACATTTGTATCACAGTTTGTTATACAGCTAGCCGGCCACATAGGTGGACTTCACCATTGAATAAATGCGTATAATAATTCAATATGGTGTAGAAAATTAAAAGACTCAGTGATAGACATCATTCGCTAATTCACCTATTATAAGCATATCCAGTCTTCACTCATAGTAATAACACAGTGTTGCCAGTAGCAAAATATCGATTATAGATGCATAATTCGCAGTGTCAAATCAGATCATAAATCGCAGCGGGTTTACACCAGAATAGAGCATAGCAATTGCCATAATCATAATTCATAATTCCCTAGGTAGATCAATGTACGTGTTTGCATGTACAAATAGATAAATTACTCAATGAATAGATCACTCTTCGATTACTTATGTATCTACATTTCCAATACCTCCGAGCCTCACCCTTGATTTGACAGACAAAAGCATGATACGTGTCCAGTCTTTGGGAATCTGGTGACATTGAGGAACCCCCTCTCTTTCTAACCGTGCTGCCATCTGGTGTATGTTTGCTACACTACAAATACCACAACTTGCAGCTGGTGGGTGACCCTACCACTAGATGTGGTACTCATGGGAAGACGTATTCATTGTGGGAATATGATTATGAACGCATTATGAATGTGTGTGAGGGTAATCATCTGGGATTATTGAAGAAGGGATTGAAATGATATTGTTTACCTTTTTGCAGTAGGATCAGTGAAGGAGAGAAACCTTGGAGGAGGCAAAGTGATGGCCAAGGCTTTTTTCGGGAGGTGGAGGACGAGGATTATCAAGCAAAGGGATGGCAGTGTATTGTTGGGGGAGGTGGTGGAGGAGGATCATTAGGCAAAGGAATGACAGGGGATGTTGGGGGAGGTGGTGGAGGAGGATTAGATATTGTTGGGGGAGGTGGTGGAGGAGGATTATTAGGCAAATGAATGACAGGGGATGTTGGGGGAGGTGGTGGAGGAGGATTAGATATTGTTGGGGGAGGTTGTGGAGGAGGATTAGGTATTGTTGGGGGAGGTGGTGGAGGAGGATCATTAGGCAAAGGAATGACAGGGGATGTTGGGGGAGGTGGTGGAGGAGGATTAGATATTGTTGGGGGAGGTGGTGGAGGAGGATTATTAGGCAAAGGAATGACAGGGGATGTTGGGGGAAGTGGTGGAGGAGGATTAGGTATTGTTGGGGGAGGTTGTGGAGGAGGATTAGGTATTGTTGGGGGAGGTGGTGGAGGAGGATTATTAGGCAAGGGAATGACAGGGTATTATTGGGGGCAAAGGAATAACAGGTGATTGTTGGCGGAGGTGTTGGAGGAGGGGGGTATTGTTAAAAAATCACCAAAAAATATCTACATTAAAAGAATTCAAATTTAGGGCGAAAAGGGGAGAGGCACGCCGGGTCCGCCCTGGCTTTGGGATGTGTCGGATTGGGGTGTTAGGGAAAGTTAGGCAAAATTATGATAGGATAGTGTTTGGGGAAGATGTTGGAGGAATATTGTTGGACAGAGGGATGACAGGGAATTTATGGGTGAAAGGGGATTATTGGGGGAGGTATTGGAGGGGGCTTGTTAGACAAGGTGCTTGCAGGGGTGTGTTGGAGGAGGTGTTGGTGGGGGTTGTGATGCAAAGTGATAGCAGGGGAATACTGGGTGAGCTTGGTCTTATGTTGTCCCGGTATATACTCTCCAAACTACTTGTGGCCCTAACAGTGTGTGGGATATAATGATTATTCCACAAAACTATATTTTTATATCAGCTTTTGTATGTTTTAAAGGGTATTGCTACAAAAGTAGTACTCTCGTTCCCAAATCCTTCCGAAGGAAGGCTCTGGGGACAGCCAGTATGACTTCCTGGTTCCATTTCTGGTTCCTGTTCGCTGGTTCCAAGCTAACTACAGGGACTGCCTAAACCCAGCAAACCCAAGTTCAAGGTCATACTGGCTGTCCCCAGAGCCTTCCTTCGGAAGGATTTGGGTGCGAGAGTACAAAAGTAGGTGCTGGAACCCTGTGTAGGCCTATGTCAGAGAAACGACATTGTACTGTTCTCCACCAGAATCTGTAGTGTAGTGGTTATGATGCCTGATTTGCAATTAGAGGATTGGAAGTTCTATCCCAGAAGGTGCCATGACCTTTTCTTGAAAGAATGTATAGTTATTCCTTGGGGGGGGGGGGTGAATGAAAGGGGGGGGGAGGTATCTTAAAGTTGCATTATAGTCTAATTTTCACATAGAGAGTAACAGAGGACTATGGTATTTAAGCAGCAATGTCCATTGCATGGGCTATAGGCCTAGACTGCCTCACAATTAAATGGGCATTACAGAAAAATGAGCACCCTGACATGTAATTTTCTTTCCATTTTCTATTTGATTATGCTGCCAACTAATCGAATCCAAAGTGATTTGAAGATAGCAACAGAACAAAATGGTCTGACCACAAAATAAAAATTCTGTTTTAGCTTAGTACATAGAATTGAGCACTGAACCATGCAATTTTCTTTACTTTTTTTCTAGTTCCTAATGTATTGAACTAATATTTTACTAATTATATGCAGAAATCAATAGACTATCTAGATCATTGAACAGGTAGCAATACCCTTTAAGCATAGACTTATACTGATTTTTAAAAGAAGACAATCGCCAAAATACTACCATACACTCTATGTAATTAACCAAGACACATATACAGCTATCCATTCAATATTATTCATTCTTCACCGTTCTTCATATCGATACCGTATCAGGTGTTTACACATAACGAAAAAGAACACACACGGACTTAGTGTTTTTAATGTGTCTGGGTCAAGATGCCGTTTGTGCACCTCAGCAGACCGTTGAGGACCTGTGACATTTTGATGGATTGCACACTCCTAAATATTCTCCTGATACCACCTACTCTGTCCGCCACTGGTAAATCAGGAGTAAGCCCATAACACTTCATAGTAAATCAAGCTTAACTTACAAGGGGTACATTGCCTGGGGCTACAGGGAAACCAACCTGAGACTTAACCACCCAGGGGTGATCCAATGGAGTACATGTATGTATGTATATCTTTAGTATAGGGCCTTAGCAAGATGATCAGTGGATAGCGCCATTCCCACTGGTACTAGGTCTATTCCTAGCACTCACAGCAACCAGCTTAGCCAAATCTCGTGGCCGAGATTAGGGTACAAGCAGGGTGCAGGTATTGTGAATAGGTTGTACCTGGACACTCCTAATGTCACCTGTGTTCAGTATAGTGTAGTGGTTAGGACATTGGATTCATGATGCAAGGTACAGGAGTTCTAATCCCTCCCAAGCCATATGTGGTAACGAAACCAAACATGTATTATATCCATAATTATTCTTATTTCTGTTTATAGCTTTCTAGAAAATTAATTATATTTAGGTACAAGTTTATGATATTGTTACATGAATAAAATGGCAGGTAAACTAGGATACCTTGGCATGGATTCGAAGTCAGGACCCTTGCATTGAGAATCCAATGTCCTAACCACTCCCCCAATCCGGACAGCTGACATAAGGAATATTCAAGTACATGTGCCTCTCAATCAAACTACTTTGACCCCTGAAACTCCCGATTTTGGACAGGCCAGGAACTAGCTTCAGCTATAGGTCTCACAATGCAGAACCAAAACATCCTGCTAGTGCGGAATAGAGACATGCTACATGCTACATGTGGACCTTTGCATGTGCATGGAATTGCACTTTAAGTCCCCTGAGAGGTAGCCTTGGGTCACACCAGGTACAAGGGTTTTGATGTCTATGTATAACTCCGGACTACATTGTTAGATTTACCAGTTGGATGAGTAGCATAGAGGGGTGAGGATGTCTCAGGTGATGTACAGAACGACCTGGTAGTCAAGCCGCTGCAGGGTATAGAATGTGTGGTGACCCGATAGCCTGGTGACTAACAAAACATCTTCTGACACCGCCTCAATTACCTGCAGACATGTAGTAGTATCCCACCCCTCTGTACCTAGCTACCTTAAAGGCACTAGGTTAGGACGCACTATTAGATAGAGAAAACAAATATAATGATACGTTAACAGGACTTACACTCTAAGAACAGTGTGTTGTGGGAACATGCTTAAAGAGTAACACACATAAATTTGCAACACACTTTGAGATTTAACACACTTATGAATTGTAACACACTTTTTGTCAACTCACTTACCTGCTTACACACTTGTGGTCAGAGAGGTGTGTATCATATACAAAAGGGGGCAGCAGCAGTAAATGTCTATCATGCACCTATGCTACATTCTTACAGCCATATAGTAGCTGTCGCAGTGGCTCAGTAGGCAAGTCTTTGGACTGAGAACTTAAAGATCCCTGGCTCGATTCCCAATGGGGCTCACTGTCAAATGGAAATGTTTATTTTCTAAGAAGGACCATAATATTTTAGCCCCCCCCCCTCAAGAAGGGTCAAATTTCTTTTCCACCTCAGGAGAGGTTGAACTGTTTTACAACCCCGTCCCCAACCAATCCCCTCTACTACAATGAAAGATATAACACCTATTTAATAGGGGTGAATTTGCAATGAGATACATACAAAAACTGTATTATTTGAATCTCAATGAATGAGCAAACTCACTCAATCCATATTGGAAATAGACGGGAAGTTTTTTCTCTTCAACTATACACACATGTTCTTTGCGTAAACCAAATAACCATCACATGTAAGATCTTATTAGAGGTTCTGCAAGGCTGTAAAAGCAGGGCTTATTAATAGCTGATTAACTATTGTCTTTATAATAGATATCAAGCCCTGCAAATTATGTTATTATTAGTCAGTGCATTGGCATCTCTCAATAAGGGTGGTCTTTGTATTGTCTAAGAACCACTTCATGTCATAACATATTAGTCCCCAAGGTAAGTTATATAGCTTAGTGGTAACTGGAAAGAAGTTGTGTGATCTTTGAGAATACTTTGTGTCTCCTCACTGTTGTGTGTTCTGGTACCTATTTGAGGGGGGAATACACCATGATTGTACAAGGAGATTTGGTGGCCTAGTGAGCAAGTCGCTGGACAAGTGTGTGAGAGGTCCTGGGTTCGATCCCCAGAGAAGACCTGGCACCAAATCTTCCCAAGTGAAACAAGTTGTCCTGACAAGAGTCGCGTCTGTAAGTGTCGGTAGACAGACTGCGGTGAACCTTCAGTGTCCTGGTCCCCCATGAGACTTGCACCGATCCGCTTCAACCCGTAGAAGCATAACACACTTGCGACTGGTAAAGAGATAGCAGATATCAGTGTTGACGAAGGTGGTCCTAGCCGGGAGGGGAAAAGGCTGCAATGGACCACTGGAGACACTGAGAAAAGGTTGTGAGAGCAGCCATCCCACGCTATCTGACGGTGGTACGGTCATGGCACATTGCGCCACAGTCACCAGTTGGTTATCAGGTGTGTCAGTTTCGCCAGGGTCAGAAGCTAGGATGTGTTCACAGTGGTTGACTAAGACTTGTTTACTGTCAATACAAACTCAGTTTTGATATAATCTTCTATTCCCACTTTTATTGTGAGCGGTTCAATAAGCACTTTTCCTAGATATAAGAAGCCTTTAAAAGTGATACACACAGTATATGCACAGTATGAACATGAATAGCCCTAACAAGAAATTAAATAAATCTATACTAATTTCACTCTTAACCCATGTAGAAAGTAATCATACTTGATATTAAAAAAAGAAATTGTCAAGGGATTCGAACCTGCATGGACAGGACTCATGTGCCAGCACTTAGACAACTCAGCCACGGCACCTGACATACTCTGTGAGGTGTAGAACAGCTATTTTAATCCCCACCTCCTCAATACCATGGCTTTGTACACCAACACACTTTTTAGATTCAACACACTTTTGCCAAAAGTGTGTCGTGTGTTACCAAAAAAAAGTGTGTTAAAAGTGGCTTCAGAAAAGTGTGTTGAAAAGTGTGTAAACGTAACACACTGTTTTTAGAGTGTACTTTAAAAAATAAGCACTTTTTATATACCCTTTTTAGCTATATGATTATTCATCGTGAGCGCTCTTCTCTCTGGGATGGTGAGAGAGAGAGAGGGGGGGGGGGGGTCTGGGCACTGTGCACCACTATTGTGCTTGTTTCTCCTGTCCCTACCTTTGAAATCACTGGCAGACTGTACTCATCCCCATCACTAACTTGTGACTACCATAGTGACAATGGGTCATGAACTCAATTATAATATATTTATACTACATGTATACCTAATTGGGAGTATACTTCCCATGTAGACAGTCACTAGCATCTTGCATTGTCTGGTTGTGGCACTAAGCTGTTGGTCTGGGAGAATCAGCTTGGGAACAACTAAAATCCACGACACAACCTGTTAAGTGGTATATAGTTCTACTTCAAACTTTATAACCCCAACACATAGATCTAGATCTTGGTGCGCCCATCATTGATCAGTGACACAGAATGACCCTTGGTCACTCTCCATGAATGGACAGTCACCCTGGAAATCTCCCCGTCTGTAGTAAATAAACACATCAATAGGATTGGGGGATTGAACTATCACTTGTATTTGACATTAACACAGTTTGTAACCGCGAGGACATTTCCCTGTGCCAGTGAGGGTTACCCCCTTCCCACATGCCCTCCCCCGAGGGGCTTGATCCCCATCCCTTTTTATTGGTTAGGAAAAAACACTATCTAAGTGAGGTGAGGTATGAGCATTGCAAAGTACCTTATATGATTCCACACACACACACACACACACTAAAATTTGATAACTATACCAAATGATGAGCCAGGCATCGGTGGCGGGATTGGGGTGGGGTGGGGGGAGGGGGGGGGGGCTGAATGACACCTGACCCTCTCCGTCTTACAAACTCTGCCAGTATAAACTTAAATGCTGGCCACTGTTATAGATGGAACACTTGACTGGAAAAGTCTTCGATCTCTAGGTGGGACTCGGACACCCCTGGGTGGGACTGCTACATGTAGCAAAGGCACAACACCTGAGCAGCAAGTGGATCCCTCCAGGGTAAACATAACAATAACCAGGAGTCAGTGATCCAACCCCTCCTCCAGCCTCTCCCCGGAGCCCCCACTGTGCCCACCCCTCCCACCCCTGTCCTGGACCCCCTTTAGAGGGGCCACCACCAGCAGGTGCTCTGGACACTTGTTATTCTCCCTATCATGTAGAGGTAAGCTAGATACAAAGAAAACAAACAGCATTGTTCTCACTATAGCGCCTATGCTTGTGGCCTAGGTCTAGGATACATAGCCTAGAGTTTTTTTTCTCTCTCTTTAAATATTGCTTTTTCATCCTTGTTGTTAGGCACAGGATAAGATACATGTTAACCCACCCGGAGTTATCCTTGTAGTTTGTGTGGTAGGGATACAGAGAAGATGTTATGTGTTTAGCCATTCTGTTTATAATCGTCTACAGTTGCTGTATCGTATCATATATATAGGATGGATTTTCTTTTCCTCTCAGGGCCATGCGGTCAAATGTAAAATCATCACTCTACTCTCTATCATCCGGAAAGATAGTGGATAGTATTGTACCTGGATCCAATAATACAAATGTTTGCTTAGTTAAAATGTTTCCGGAAATGTGGTTCAGAAATTAGAGTAGGTATGTCGGGTTATTATTTCATCCTAAAGCTGGGAAACGATGGGATTTCCACACTATGACGTCATCATTCGTGCTTTTTTCTATAATAATTATTGTTTGTCTTTCCAAAATTCAATATAAATAGCAAAATAAAATCCATCCACTTTTCATAATCTTTCTGAATGATTGGTGTCGGGTTTGCCTGGTCATCTAGATACTTTCAAACAGACATAATTATGTATTATAACAATCGGATGAGGTCTATCAGGTGCAATCCGTGTTGTCTGTTTGAATCAATGCTGAACACTGTATAGGCTGCTTGGGTTCAGTCGACGTTGGGTTGGTGGCATCTCTAGATCACTGTCTTTCAGGTAAACCTAGGTAGTTGTTGTTGACACAGGTGAGGAGGTGAGTAGGGGGTGGTGGTGATGGGAGGTTCGTGGTGGGGGCGGGGTATAGTCTCTGTGGAGGGTTGGTAGGGCTATACAGGGGGTCTAAAACACCTGGGGTTCACGCCTGGACGCAGACTTTATCAGCTCTATCGAGCAGCTCGACGTTCTCACCTGAACCATCTAGTTTTCCTTAGACACTCACCGCCTTACCCCATATACCACACCGTTTCCAACACTTTTGCGCCATCTACCCAGAAAAGCCTCCTCCTCCGGGTTGCCCTCTTGTTTCTCTCTCCTACCTTAATTCTTGATTGTATGCGTCTTCCCTTTATACCCTCGTTTGTCTATCTGCCTACCTACCTACCTAAACTACCTACCTACCTACTTACCTACCTAAACTAACTACCTACCTACTTACCTACCTACATATCCATCTGCCTGCCTGCCTTCTCGTTTGCTGTCTCCCTCTTTTCTCATCACCCTTTCCACCCCTGCACTCTAAAAACAGTGTGTTACGTTTACACACTTTTCAACACACTTTTCTGAAGCCACTTTTAACACACTTTTTTGTGGTAACACACGACACACTTTTGGCAAAAGTGTGTTGAATCTAAAAAGTGTGTTGGTGTACAAAGCCATGGTATTGAGGAGGTGGGGGTTAAAATAGCTGTTCTACACCTCACAGAGTGTGTCAGGTGCCGTGGCTGAGTGGTCTAGGGGCTGGTATATGAGTCCTATCCATGCAGGTTCGAATCCCTTGACAGTTATTGTTTTTTCAATATCAAGTATGATTACTTTCTATATGGGTTAAGAGTTAAATTAGTATAGATTTATTTAATTTCTTGTCAGGTCTATTCATGTTCATACTGTGCATATACTGTGCCTATCACTTTTAAATGCTTCTTATATCTAGGAAAAGTGTTTATTGAACCGCTCATAATATATAGAAAAGTGGGAATAGAAGTATTATATCAAAACTGAGTTTGTATTGACAGTGAACAAATCATAGTCAACCACTTTGAACACATCCTAGCTCATGACCCTGGCGAAACTGACACACCTGATAACCAACTGGTGACTGTGGCGCAATGTGCCATGACCGTACCACTGTCAGATAGCGTGGGATGGCTGCTCTCACAACCTTTTCTCAGAGTCTCCAGTGGTCCATTGTAGCCTTTTCCCCTCCCGGCTAGGACCACCTTCGTCAACACTGATATCTGCTATATCTTTACCAGTCGCAAGTGTATTATGCTTCTACGGGTTGAAGCGGATCGGTGCAAGTCTCATCGGAGACCAGGACACCGAAGGTTCACTGCAGTCTGTCTACCGACACTTACAGACGCGACTCCTGTCAGGACAACTTGTTTCACTTGGGAAGATTTGGTGCCAGGTCTTCTCTGGGGATCGAACCCAGGACCTCTCACACACTTGTCCAGCCACTTGCTCATTAGGCCACCAAATCTCCTTGTACAATCATGGTGTATTCCCCACTCAAATAGGTACCAGAACACACAACAGTGAGGAGACACAAAGTATTCTCAAAGATCACACAACTTCTTACCAGTTACCAGTAAGCTATATAACTTACCCTTGGGTATTGATATGTTATGACAGGAAGTGGTTCTTAGACAATACAAAGACCGCCTTTATTGAGGGATGCCAATGCACTGACTAATAATCTGCAGGGCTTTATATCTATTATAAAGACAATAGTTAATCAGCTATTAATAAGCGATGCTTTTACAGCCTTGCAGAACCTCTAATGAGGTCTTATATGGGAAGGTTATTTGGTTCATGCAAAGAGCATGTGTGTATAGTTGAAGAGAATATACTTCCCATCTATTTCCAATATCGATCGAGTGAGTTTGCTCATTCAATGAGATTCAAATAATACAGTTTTTGTATGTATCTCATTGCAAAGTAAATAGGTGTCATATCTTTCATTGTAGTAGAGGGGATTAGTTGGGGAGGGGGTTGTAAAACAGTTCAACCCCTCCTGAGGGGAAGAGAAATTTGACACTTCTTGAGGGGGGGGGGGCTAAAATATTATGGTCCTTCTTAGAAAATAAACATTTCCATTTGACGGTCAGCCCCATAGGGAATCGAGCCGGGGATCTTCAAGTTCTCAGTCCAAAGACTAGTCCACTGAGCCACTGCGACAGCTACTATATGGCTGTAAGAATGTAGCATAGGTACATGATAGACCTTTACTGCTGCTGCCCCCTTTTGTATATGATACACACCTCTATGACCTCAAGTGTGTAAGCAAGTAAGTGAGTTGACAAAAAGTGTGTTACAATTCATAAGTGTGTAAAATCTCAAAGTGTGTTGCAAATTTATGTGTGTTACTCTTAAAGCATGTTCCCACAACACACTGTTCTTAGAGTGTGTCTACCTGTCCCCCGGGACCTGTCCGCCTCCCTATCTCTTTGCCTCTCCTGCTATGGCTTTCACTCTACCTCTCTCCTTGCTTCTATCGCCATCTCTTTCAGTCATGAGTATAGTCCTCACCCACCTGGCAGGTCCCTAAATACCACTTCTCCAGGGGCCCTGTAGGTAGAGGTCCAATCAGGACCCAGGGTGCCCCCCTCTAGGTCGTTCACATGCACACATCAGGTAAATACACACAACGACCTAGACATATGGCCCTAGACCCCTAAATTCGACATGGCGATATGGGCATTTCTTAAATTCGACATGCGACATGAGGCCTAGTGACATGCGACATGAGGCTTAAAAAGATAGTGACATGGGACATGGACAGTTCTTAAAATCGACATGGGACAGGAACATTTTTAAGCGACATAGACATGCGACATGGCCATTTCTTAAAACCGACATGCGACATGGGGACCCCCCATCAAGGGCCCCAGACATGACTATATATGCAACGCGTCGACTGCAGAACCATGGTAGCCATAGTAGCTCAAAATGCTAAACATTGATGGTAGTTGCTAACCTTGCACAATATGTCTTACATATACATGTACGTCAAATAGTGGGATCAGTACCATGAGAATGAGGGATGCAAGAAGCCTGCTGTGTGACAAAATGGCGGCGCCCACATGAGTGTCCCGTGCAGTGGAGCCTGTTAGGGGTCAGCAGGGGTCGGCACCCTGGAGTATCCTCCAGGTGTGACGTGAACAGATGGCCAAGCCACAAGCCTCCCCCATGCAGACACTATGCTTGTCAGCCTATACTCTATCCTTCACCCTGGGCAAGACTGACACCAAGTCACTGCCTGTCATTTTCTATGGTATGTCTATCATCACCCACCACCAGCAGACCCTAAAAGACTCCCTTTTCACACCACCAATTGGTCTATGTTTGGGAGAAGTTGAGAATGACACCATCTAGATAATCACTATATACTAAAACCACGATTAGAGGGGGTGGGGGCCATATAGACCCTAACTTCCATCTCCTGTCAGACCCAAACCCCCATTATCATGTCTTGGTAGCCTCTTTTTGTATGCGCACAGTTAGTACATAAAATGGCTGTGCGATTAGGGAAAGTGGACTTCATTATATGTTTTTATTGGCTGAGGGTATATTGAAATAGAAATATTTGTGGTCTCCTAAATTGGGCAATGGCAGGTTATTGAGGCACTTTACACGGCAGAATGATAATAATGATAATGAAAGTGATGATATTGCCCTATGGGTTTTACTTTTTGCGATGACTAAAGGAGAAAAATAAAATGAACAATAACAACAACAGCACAAGAGACTATAGACCCTACATCTACAAATGTTGGAGATGGCTGCCAGCATGGAAAACGCTGTTTGTTTATATTCCACCCAGGTGGTTCCCATAACTTCTAGTGTTCTGGGTTTACCTCTATCAGTCTAGAAACCCACATCCTCCCCAAACCTCAGACAAGACAGAGCATTATTTCTAGTTGCTAGTATGGTCGTGCATTTGAGTAGAATAACATTGTATATGCCTACTTTGTTCTTAAAAGTAATTAAATTAAATAGTCTTCTTGGTCAACATCCAATTCAAGGAATTACATACCCATGTCAACAGTATTATCATTACTGGGGCAGGAGGAATAATGATAATATTATAATGACATGAGACATTTCTGAAAATCGAAGGCTATATCGGGGCCCCCATAATCCAGGGTCCCAGTTTCAAAAATATACTAGTTGACAATATCGTTTTAACAGCAGGACCGATACACGATATAGCACTGGCTTCATTCGTCATATCGATTTGTGTATGGGATCCTCTTAAATCTAGTCATAACACACGAACCAATGGTATCTAAATATGTCTCTTACAGACCTCACCGTCATTGGGTCTATATCAAATGGTCCTGCACCCTTAAATGCAGTTACACTGGAGTAAATTGAATTTCTTTCATCCCTATCGTGTTTCATCAGGAGCCTGAAAAGCTCCATCTCCAGCTTTTGTAGGTGTCTTTACAAGCAGCCAGTCTGCACTGCCCAGCAGCGAGCACCTGACTGTGGACTGGGACAGTGGGACTCACCATCTCCTCACACCATCTACAGTTACATAGGCTTACCGTGTGGCCATTGTACCGGTCGCCGTGTAAGGGCATTGTCCACATTTGTATCAGTCTCTAATGGCTTCCTCTGCATAGCTCTTAAAGGGACAACACACCACACTCTGGGCCTATAATCCAATCTATCTCCCCAACACTCAGTAGCAAGAATTTAACAGGTTGAAAAGATTCAATATAAAGGCCTTTTTATGATTCGCAGATTTGCCATTGAATTGTGCAAACCTTTGAAGTTTGATGGTCGGCAAAGTGATTTTACTACGTAGCACTTGTGAAGTAATGTTGTAGATCTTTAGAATCCGCTGGTGGCCGTTTAGAGTAGGAAACTTATTCTGCTCCAGTTGATGTCTGCACTTCATATATCATAAAGCATTGGAATTCAAACCCATGCACTGATGATGCAGCCACATAAAATCCATTTCAGTGGTTCAGCAATAAAAGAGGAGGAACTTCGTAACCCTTTGTCCATGCCACAAGATAAGGTCTCTATAGCTAGTTGCATGGAAAGAAAAGGGCTATAATGGGAAATGGGACTATAACAGACCATGTAGTGGATATGGTGCAAGTGAGTCACTGTATAAGTTGTAATGAGCTAAGGACAGAGTGAAGATAGCTACCATCGTCCAAGGCTTGTAGCACTTATGAAGCTACTCGTCTGTATCCACACAGAGAGAAGAATCTGACTCACAAGGGGAGTCCAGGCTATAAAAAAAGACTCCCCCTTCTAATGGCCCTTTTCAATTAGATCGAACAGAGTCCAGGAGCCTTTTTCTATTTAGAAACGACCACGTTTGCACCTAGAAATGCTGTGGTAACGAGCACGTTTGGGTGGTCATTATTTTTGTATTTCTTACTTTTTATTTTGTCTCAGATAGATGACCGATTTTCCTCACGAATATGATTGTATTTCTTCACTCAGGGAAATTCGTTTAGAAATACATTTTTATCCACGATAAGCAAATAGAAACAGGCTCCAGGTCAGCTAAAGGGAGTAGATGGTTGCCTGGACTCCCTAAGGGAGTCACAGAAGTAAGTATATAAGACAGAACTACACTAGGTGACACTACTGTATAATGACAGCAATGCCATCTAGCACATAATGTTTAGACACCATCTAGCTCTCTTTATGATCAGAGTCAAGGTCCCCTATACTCCCTTTCCCCCCAAGGGAGTCAGTTGTGAATCCATAAGGGAGTCAAACAGTTGGTTATGATCAAGCCTGCAAGGTGGTAGCACTACACTTGAAATGGTATGTTATTCTGTATGCTCAAAGCTCATGGAGGCATGGTACTGGCCTTGGGAGAGGGATGCAGGGGTTCAACTAAAAGTAGGATCAGGACTGGTAGGAGCTGTGTGACAGTGAGGTGGTGTGGTGTCAGTAAGGCGGTGTCACCCCGCCCTCAGGGAGCTGACAGTTGTGACAGGGGTCACACAGAGCATGCTGTCAGAGCAGCCTGACGTACCATGCCACATTAACCCACCACTGACTCTAACGTGTACGACATGCAACTAGAGACGCACGGCTGGAAGAAGTAGCTGGAAAGGTGGTGCTAGAGAAAGGAAAAAAGTATAAAGCCTTAAGAAATCCAGAAGGGTATAGAAACACCGGGACAGGATAAGAGACAGGACTACAGTAGCAATACACTTTATTGTCATATGCCAGTTCATGGGCTGGACAACATGGTCAACGTTGATCAGCATTGGCAACTGGTTGATCAACGTTGCTCTTAGCTGATTTCTTATTTATAACAGTGCTTTACATAATTTGGGAAATTCCCCAGTTATACAGTCTAGCTGCTTTCGTCGGGTTTGAAGGTGCTAAAGCTCTCTTGTAAACACTAGCTAAATTGTGGAAAACATTGCCATTGTCATATGAATGTAAAGTCAACACAATGCAGATGGATGTGTTTGATTGCAAGCTATGTAACATACTATGGCTCATACCTGTATTCTCATGGTCGAACAGTCTGGTCTAAATGATTCTGATCAGGATTCTTCACCGACCCTTTCTGCTACAATTCATCGACGTACTTCTTTACTACCAGTTTTAAGTCAGAGGTTGGTACTCTGAAAAATTAACATTGTCCGTAGACATTTCTAAGTGACAAGGAAGCGGGTCTTGTAGCTATATAGAGTTGTCAGATAGAAGATCCGCTTTGCCTAAAACCTGACATGTCAGCCCCAGAACTGGCTCTGAAGCAGCACCAACCTCGTCAACCAGGAACATTCACCAATTCCCCCTGTAGGTGGCATCAGTATATAGCATGCAGTATGTGCAAAGTCGGGGAATGAATTGCTTGATTTCTATATTGATCGTTATCATAATTATAGCTGTAGTAGTAGGAATACATGTAGTTCTATTAACTATAGCAGGAATCATAGTAATATGTAGCTCACGGGTGCAAAGATAGACATGGTATAAAGTGTGAGAAAATGATGTGGGAACCAGGAGGAGGAAAAGGAAAAACTAAAGACAGGGTGAGAGATAAGTGAGAGTGCAGGGGAGATAAGTGAGATGGTCGACAGGGGTCAGAGATGTCCAAACTCCTGAGCTACATCTTCTCAGATCACACACAAATAGTCCTGCCACCCACCCACACCTACAACCCACCCTCTCCCACACGCGTGCTCATACCCCAGATCTATGCCCAGGGTTAGGTTCAGGGTATCTTCCCGTGGTTCAGGAATTCCCCTCTAACCATGCACCTTTAGTCCCAGGAACGTGGAAACCATGCATGTGATCCCCATAAATATCCCTTTTTAAACCTAAGAACACTCCCTTGTCATAACCGCACATAGGGAAGCAAACACTTCTTTAGAGGTTCCCCTATTCATGTGGAGACCTATAGAATTGATTCATCGCGTGTCTGAAAGTAAAAGGAAGGCAACTAATTCGGAAATAGTTTTCGTCAGTACTACTACTACTGCTACTAGTTGCAGGGGCGGATCCAGGATTTTGGAAAAGGGGGGGGGGCGTGAAATAGGCAATGTATTGGGGGTATTGGAAATTGTCACATTAAAATATACAGAAAAATAGGGGGGGCGCACGCCGGGTCCGCCCCCCCCTAAATCCGCCCCTGAAACTGTTGTAGTAGTAGTAGTAGTGTCAGTACCATTTGAGGTATATGCTATGTACACTCATTTAGTAGACCCATTTACTTGCTATCAATATCAGTGTATAATTATTCTGATGTGCTTTGAATAGAGATGCTGGGAATCATCCACACTGCAGCAAAATGTAGCTTGTGCACATCTTTCCACTCGCTTTTTGAAAATTATTAATAATGTGTTAGTAATTGCACGCATGTGTCATTACTGCGCATTATACACCCACACACACACGGTCACCCACCCCGCGCATGCGCGGGGCAGGGACTTGACCGCCGGTCTTCCACCCTCATACCATTCACTCCTCTACCTGTTGTACATCTCGGACGTTGTCAAAAATTTGATCCGTGTCACCTTACCTGGAATATTTGTGAGAACTTTATTTTATTTACTGTGATATTTTACAATCTCACAATGACGCGCGAGACAAAGAACAGCAACAAGGACCAGCAGGAGTTAAACCACACCGAGGGAGAGGATACCGCCGAAGAACTCTTGGCAGATCCGTCGACGGCACCTCCGGCAGCGAATCCCAAGATGGCGCCGCCGAGAAGGTGGCCGACCAGGAAGGGACGCCGCCGGTGCAGGTCGACCAATCCCAGGAGCAGCCCGGAAAGGAACCCCCTCCCGACCAGACACATAAGAAGCGCAAGAAACGTGTACAGACACCTTCAGCCATATCACAGCTGACGGTGCTTGTCACAACCCTTGCCAACCAGCTCAAGGTGGTGTCGGACATTGCACTGGCGAAGCCAGGGGCCGTGGAGCCGCCATTACCGGCTCCCACGCCAGCAAACACCACCCCGGCTGACCAACACGTGGCAGTTCACCACGTCATGCCTCATCACCCAGCGCCTACACTGCCCGGCAGCAACCCACAGTCATGCTGCCGGCCAAAGAAGCGCCACTCCAGCCGGGCCTCGGCCTCGGCCTCGGCCCACCACCACTTCACCCCGGCCCCAGCCGCCGTTCCCCCACCCCGTGTGGACGCCACAGCGCCCCGCCAACAGGCCCGCCATCGACACCGCTCTTCTAAGAAGAGCCGCCACACGGATTACTTGTCCACCGACTCATCATCAGACTCCTCGGACGACGACTCCATCCCTTCGCCAAAGCACCTCACCTCCAGGTTGGTTGATGACACCTACCTGGGTGAGGTTCTTGCCCGCCAGTACCCCTCAATGGGACAGCCAAAAGGTAACTACCACTCTAAGGTTATAAAAGCTCACCTTCCCCCAGACATGCGTCAAAAGCTTAGAAAGGAGAAGAGAGATGTTAAGTTCCCAGAGTTTACCTGCGCATTTACGCGCATGGCGCTCCCCCATGCTACCAGGGACAGCACTGTCGCACACATGTTAACACACCTGTCACAGGTGGCCGAGGACACGGCCGCCCGCGGCTTCGCCGGCCCCCTCACGTGGTCACAAACATGCATAGATTATGTCACGGAGGGTCCAACCACGTGGAAGCATGCTGCCTTCATGCAGCAGGAGCGTACCCGCCTCAGCTGGCTGCATGCCAACAACCCCGCGGACGCCGTACAGCGTCTCCCATGCCCCTCCTATAACCAGGAGAGGTGTACACACACCGAGCACCACTCCCCAGGCACCGTTACCATGGTGCACTGCTGTGGCGTATGCTTCTATCTGTTTCAACGTGAGCATTATCACCCAGCGAAGACATGCTCAAAGGCTAAGCAGATCATGGGTCAGCCCGACCCCCGACGCCAGCACCACTACAACAACAACAAACAGGGAGATGGTAAGCAGACCACAGCTAAGGCATCCCCCCCAGCATAAAAAAACTAGGTCAGCGGCCGGCCATCCCATCGGGCCAGGCCGCCGACCACACAGGGGCCGGTGTGGGCTATCATCATCGTGATACACCCCCCCCACCCCCTGTGTTGATAAACATTGTGCCCCCGTCTCCTGCCAGCCGCGGCCTGCATCACAGCCCGCTACTGGCCATGTGTCGGCACGTGGCGCCTACATGCGCGCCGCCAGCATAAGCCCCGCCCACTCCGGCGTCAACAAGGAGACACGTGCGTTTGTTGATAAACAAACCGCCACGTGCGGCGCCCCGGGACAGCATCAAGCCCTGGCCGCGCCGCCCGCCGCACTCACCGGTCCGGCCACCTCCACGCCCGCACGCAGCACATGCAGCGGGCCTACACTGGAGGCCCCCACCCCCTGCGGCCATACACCCCACACCCTGGAGGAGGGTATACATGGGGCAGAGCAGGCCACATTTATGCAGGACATAGACTACCCACACATGGATCCCCCACCCATCGATGGTGAGGCGGACCCATTTACACTCATGGAAGACCCACTGGAGGAGTAGCATCATGCTGCCGCCCCCGTGGGCCAGAACAACAACTTTGACTCATACAGCAACTGGCCCTTCCCAGACTACACAATGTCAGCGGAAATGGCCCGGCTATATGACACTGTCAGGTCACACGGAGTACCTAACTGGAAGGGCGCACGACTCACCCTCCCCACTACCCTTAAGATCGCAGCGTGGCACGATGAGGCAACCGGCCACCCCGACGACAGGGTTGTACTCCTGGGCATACAGTATGGCTTCCCGGTCCAATACACCGGAGGCCCCATGTATAACAGCACAGCAATCAAGAACCACCCATCAGCGGTGCTACACCCAGCTCACATCACCGCCTACCTGGAGGAGGAAACGGACGTAAAAGCACTGGCTGGCCCCTTTAAGAGGCCACCCTTCACTCCATGGTTCAATTGCTCCCCATTAATGACCCGCGAGAAGTCTAACTCTGCCAGCCGCCGAATCATAGTGGACTTGTCATTCCCCGACGGCGGTGTAAACAAATACATCCACAAAAACTGGTATCATGGCCAACAGGTGCGTCACACCCTCCCCACTGTAGCAGACGCCCTCACCATTATAGTTGCACTGGGACGGAAGGGCGTGGTCGCAGGTGTGCTCGATTTATCTCGTGCTTACCGCCACTTCCCCATATGCCCATTAGACTACCCATTAATGGTCATAGGACATGACAACCAGTACTATGTGGACAGAGCATTGCCATTCGGCGCCATCATGTCCTCATACGTCATGCAGAAGGCAGCCGAATTCATTGTCCGCGCTCTTGCCAAGCGCGGCATAACGTCGCTCATGTACTTGGACGACCTCTTCATTGTCTGTGACGACCAGCAGAGGGCAGACCGCCATTACGCGGCAGCAATGGACCTGATGGACAGCCTGGGCCTCCTTGTTGCCCAGAAAAAGTGCCAGTTCCCCTCACCTTGCGCTACATGGCTGGGTATATGTATAGACATAGGGAACAACACCATATCCATCCCACCTGCTAAGCTGCTCGAAATACAACTCAGTTTGGCATCAACATCAAAGAAAAACTCAATAACGATCAAGCAGCTACAGCAGGCAGTTGGTAGGATCGCCCACCTAGCAAAGGCTGTGGCCCCTGCTAAGCTGTTCATGAGACGCCTCCTCTCTGCCCTGAGGGAGGCCACTCAAGACACAATCAAGGTTTCCCCCTCAATGATGGCCGACTTCAACTGGTTCGCCCGCTTCCTACAATCATACAATGGGAAGGCCATTATCCCAACCGGGAGAGTGGTCAGGTCGATCTGGGGCGACTCATGTATGAAGGGAGGAGGAGCTCACGACGGAAAACGGTGCTATGAGCACGAGTACTCACCTGCCATAGCCGACCCACACGACATACACCACCTGGAGGCTATGAACTGTGTGGCCGCTGCTAGGCGATTTGTGTGTGACAGTGACAAAGGGGGCGTGGTCAGAATCCACTGCGACAACATGGCCAGTGTTGAAGCATTCACAGGTGGCCGCCCACGTGACCCCACCCTCGCAGCATGTGCGCGCGCCATGTGGTACCTTGCTGCCAGGAAAGAAGTGTCATTCAGGTATATACATGTACCTGGAGTGAACATGGAGATACCTGACGCGCTCTCCAGAGCCTGCTTGTCGGCCGCTCATGCCGCCAAGTCTAAGGCCCTGATAGCGCGTCACAACCTCCACCCTATTAAGATAAGAGACAACTTATTTGATGTGTCATCCTTTCTCTAGGAAAACTCGCCAGGCGGCTCGCCAGGTCCGCCCTTAAGCGCCAACGAGCTGCCCACCGCCCTGGTACTAATGCCAACAGGGCCAGTGTCATCAGGCTGTACCTGGCATTCTGCATATACGTCGCCATAGACTCTAGGTCCATTAGCCTACATTCACTAAGAAAGGGAGGTGCTCACTGGGCCCACCATAATGGGGCAAGCCTACAGGACATTAAACACCACGGCACGTGGACGTCAGACGCAGTGACCTCATACATCAAGTCACAGACAAATGACAATACATCAGTCCACCGAGCACTGGCAAAACTGTAGACACTCCCACTTTGGCTTATTATTATTATTATAAATGTTATACATACTTTTAACAATTACCACAATTTTACCACTGTCTCATTGTACGTCATACTGTCATACAACCAAAAGTTGTCTTAATGTTATTTTATATGTCATCGCCTATAAAATAATATAATATTATTCCACAAAGTAATAAATGTATAAAACCTAATTTCTGTTGTGTTGTGAATTAATGTGTTAGTAATTGCACGCATGTGTCATTACTGCGCATTATACACCCACACACACACGGTCACCCACCCCGCGCATGCGCGGGGCAGGGACTTGACCGCCGGTCTTCCACCCTCATACCATTCACTCCTCTACCTGTTGTACATCTCGGACGTTGTCAAAAATTTGATGGCCTCCCTCCCACCCTACATTAACTTATACACCACTTCGTAGGGCTTATTATTATTATTATAAATGTTATACATACTTTTAACAATTACCACAATTTTACCACTGTCTCATTGTACGTCATACTGTCATACAACCAAAAGTTGTCTTAATGTTATTTTATATGTCATCGCCTATAAAATAATATAATATTATTCCACAAAGTAATAAATGTATAAAACCTAATTTCTGTTCTGTTGTGAATTAATGTGAGGATTGTTCTATATTATATCTTATTCAGCGAAGATTACTTTCGTGATTGTGACCGATGCAGAATGTCTGATTGCAGTGTGTGGTTTCGCTGTTACACAAAAGAAAGATTCATTTCACGGTGAATACGGCAGCACCAATGATGAACCAAGTCGTATCTCATACCCTCAGTTTTTTATAACCCTGCTCACTTCCTCGCGGGCTAACAATTCATGTGCGTATTGTTTGAATCTCTAGGACTGCCACCTTACAGTAGACAGGACAGTGAGTAATTCATTTCAATTCTACGGCAAGTCTACCTGTAAGTATAATACACACCCAACAATGTAAATAATAGGTGATTCAGCTGCTCTAGCTATAGTCAGCCTATAGCGCTATTCCGCATTAGCTAGATGATCACTGTACAGCGCCATCTTGTCTGGTACCAGTGCTCTTTCCTCTGCTAACTATAGAAGCCTGCTGCTTAGCTGAAGCTGGTTCCTGTCATGACCGAAATTTGGTGTTTTAGGGGTCATAAACCTTTCAAGTATAGGCCTCTATTGTTGGTCCTTAGTTCACCTGTTCAGATTGGGGGAGTGGTTAGGACTCTCACCTACCAATCCATGTATCATGGGTTCAAATCCATGTCAAGGCAATTTTGTTCACACACAATTTTAAGATGTATTTTGGTAGGTCAAAAAATGTGATAGTATACAACTCGGTTGTAAAGATCCTTAACACCTAAAATCTAAGATTTAAAATGGTTTTGTATTGTTGCATTGGGTTTTCTTTGTAAATAATATTACTATTTCTTACCAACTATAAAAAAAGATATGTTGCATTGGCATGGATTTGAACCTATTACCCCTGGATTGATTGGCCAGTGTCCTAACCACTCCCCCAATGCAACCAGGTAGCATGAGATATATTCAAATACAACTGATTCAAAACCATTTTAGATTACACTATAAATATTGATCTTGTGTAAAGGATCTTTAAAACCGAATTGTATACTATCACAATTTTTGACCTACCAAAAAATACATGTTAAAATTATGTGTGAACAAAACAGCCTAGACATGGATTTGAACTCATGACCCATTGATTGATAGGCCAGAGTCCTAACCACTCCCCCAATCTGAACAGATGACCTAAGGACCCACAATAGAGGGCTATAAGTGAAAGGTTTATGACCCCTAAAACTCTGATTTTCGACATGACAGGAACCAGCTTCAGCTAAAGGTCTCACAAAGTAGAATTACTGCATCCTGCTAGTGCCCTATAGACACTATATACTATATAGCTATAACACATCAATCATCGATCCCTATAGATACACACCTTCACAAGGGTTTGGGAAAATAATCACTACTGTGATACATACATCTACAGACATACTAAATGTGCCCTACCCCGGTAGCTACAATGGACTATGCTTGGGAGGAAAGGAGGAGAACGTCTTTTAATTGACCACAAGGAAATATTCTCAAATGTTTTTGACGTCACCAGCTTAGAGATGGGGCTGGGGTCAACAGCTCTGGGTTTAACAACCAACCGTGACCTGAACAACACACATCCTATTCTGGAGTAGCGACCCATGTACATTTTGATAGAGATATCTGCTAGAAATATCCAGACGGGGGGCGTCTTGCGAAAAGTCGCAGTTCTAATCAGTGACTTCACTTGTTCACGTTCTCCAAAGTCTAAGCAAGTGACGAAGAAGTATCCAAAGGCTGTATAGACGACTGGGCAAGTGAGAGTGGTAATCTGGGGCCTGATTCATAAGTTTGTGTGAAAGGGGCAAGAATTAGTAAAAGAAGTAGGAATTGTCATTCATACTAAACGTAAACACTCATCAGAGGCTGACATGTGCATGGACCTGGTCTTTACCTTTTACCCTTTCTGATTACCTGTTGCATTCCACAATGTAGTTTTAGGATAATTCCGCACATTACCCTAATGGAGGTAAAGACAGTCAATATTATAAGATGATACTGAAAAGAAATGGGTGTAACAAAGTATATTGATGAGCCCGTAGCCCACTTGGTTTTATAAACTCAACATGTTGCTCTATATGATTATATTTGGTGAGCATTCACCAAGATCGAATAATCCCTAAATCAGCCTAATAGGGGATATCTTTCTGAATTACAAAAAAAAACCCATTCTACTGAACTAGATAATCTGGTCTGTAAATTCCAAGCGATATAGTATCCTCAACCCTTATGAATTTGGTCCCAGGGGCTTGCCACTGTCAATGTTGACCTGTGGACGATGGGCCCACCTCCTGCTGCCGTACCCAGTGAGCCTGACTGCCGCCTTTATGTCTGCCTAATGCCACCTTTGTGCAGGTAATAGATTGGGGGAGGCTCCCAGCACCTCCAGCACCCCATCCATCTTCACACCTTTGTCTTACTCCATATGGCACTGCCTACCTTTATATTTGCTACCAAAGCTCTGGGGAATCTGCAGTATAATATGTTAGTCTGCAGTCTGTGGAGGGTGAAATAGGTGGAGAAGGAATGAAAAAGATTAGTATCATCTTCATTTTATCATTTCTCTCTAATATTAATAGCTGTTAATGCTTTTCTTTGATCTACTTCACTCGAGGTGTTTCATTTATCTATTTCAGAAAGGGGGCTATGGGTGGTCTTAGATTTGCTTGGTACTGTAGGGACGGATATATTCAACTTAAAGGGACGGATATATTCTCCCATTTATGTCAGATGCAGAGAAGGAAGAGCATCGATTGTCTGGGCAACTTAGGCAAGTATAGCCCTACCGTAATGCATGCCGATATGATAGTTATGGCATGATAATGTTCAGATATGCATCACATTCCTAACCATTTGCCTCTGCAATCTAAATCCTCAGTGTTATCTTACCAGATTCAATTCCAAGTAGAGCATACAAGGGAAATAAAGAGAGGCAGAATGAGATGGCTGAGGGTTGTAGACAGTGTGTAAGGTATGCTACCCATCCTGACTCCAGTCCCTGATAACGACTGACAACACGTCCAGTCTAACGAGCCCTGCACCCGCTCTTGTTTCATGAGGTGCTTCTTGGATCCCCAGGAAACTCCCTGAATGACAGCCGATCCACCCCTCTGCCAACTTCCCAGTACACTGGTTCCCTGGCTGAAACTTGGGTAGAAAGGCTCCAGCCACTGCATTTAGATGACAATATCTAACTATAGAGTTTGCTGGGTAGCTAGAATTTAGGTTGTATGCTAATATCAAACCCATTATTCTCTATGTTTTTGTAACCAAACTATTTTGTTTAGCAGTCACCAGTGGTATTGTATATCTCAGAACCCAGGGTGTTACCCTCCTGGAGTTGGGTGGCCCGTTCCTCACACCAACTGGAATCCCAGAATGAGAGGTGTTAAGTGGAACACTGAAAGGTAGTCAACAAAAGAAAATAAATCTCACTCTCTTTCACCAGTTTTCAATGTTAGCTGAATTCTAAACTGTAAATACACATGTCTAACTTTGATTATTCATACCCAACTATATATGTGACATGATTATATCTATATCAGACACATGGAAAGGATCTAAATGCGGAATTATTTATATAAAGTTATTGGTTCTATATCTTTGTGTATATGGCCAATATACAATATAATGTCCTACAGAATTTGACAACAGTAAATGTCACCTTACAACAGTACACACGCGTGTATCAGTGAATGGACGGCCACCCGACGTTTATCATACGATGCCGATGCAAAAGTGTAAGCCCAAATGTCACAGGCAGTGATAAGGGGAGAATTGAAGTGTACAACTGACGCTTTGCATATAGCATTCCCCCTTCGCTTTTTCTGCATGTCTATGTCTGTCTGTATGTTGATGCTGTGGACGAGAAAGTGGGAGTAGTTATTGTTACTTTGCAGGATCTAATATGTTCAAAAAACTAAGAAATAACTCCATTTGCATTGCGTATCGATACAGGCCTGAAAACCCGTTCCAAATATAATACTGTAATAATAACCAACATTCCCAGCTGTAAAAGGGTTATCTTATATCTCCCAACAGGAGAGCAATGCTGGGGTTAATATTCCAAAGCAAAGCAGTATTATATTATACACTGTAGTCTCGCGCCATCTCCATTGTTTGTGTCACGAAGAGCGTATCTTGAGGGGAAGCTGCAAATGGAGGAATGAAAACATGGTCATCTTGTTTCCTATGCTGCCTGCAGGTCGGCTTACTTTGTGGATGTGTGCTTATATGTATCACATAATGCGCCGGTGGGGATTAGCACTCTGCCGTCCTCGTGTGTCTCTGCCCATGAGCTGCAGAGGATGTAAACCTTTCATCAAATTGCACATAATCCGTGGTTATATATTTGCCTATGACAAATACCTGGATGCTGTGGTTACAACTGCCGGTCCATTTTTTATCATATTTTATATAGATTCTTATGCGTATAAGTATGCCTGCAATTCCATTATGTTAGCCGGATGGGAGTTGTTGGAATCAATGAATTGATTGTACCATTTAAGGAAATCTCTTTGATGAAATTATATATTTTAAATGTCTTATGATTATGTGCCTGCATTTTCATTATGTGTGCCTTTGAAGGACACATAATTATGTGCAAACGTAAAAGCTGTATTTCAATTTGCTCCTGTTTAACCGTTTGGCTCAAATGGGTCTGTGATGGAAACATTAGAAAAGGGAATGCCTTCTAGCCTCATACATTTAGTGTATTATGGTGTGACAGGAGGACCCTTTAAGGGCGGCATGGTGACTTAATGCTTCCTTGGCATTTGTCGCCATCATTCTGTACGTCCCAGCGAATAACTCATTAGCGCTACATTGGTGCATCATGCCGACCCTTTTGGAATACATCAACCTTTAGGGTCGGCGAGTTACTTCCCAGTGATGCATCCATGTATAATGACAAAAAGACACGGTACACTCAACACTATGCTGCCCTTAAATGGTTAAGGGTCGTCGCCAGCATCATTCCTCTCATGGTGACTGTACTCCTTGCTCACCATAGGGGCCCAGCATATAGACCCATCCATCATAGGTGTATTTTTATCGTTTAAGGAGACAATTCCTCTTCCTGTGACAGATAACCTGCTCGACTGTTACATCCGTCGGACTTATTATTCTATGCTTGGAGAGATAGGGTCTTTTTTCACTCCTATATATTGTAAGATTGTAGGGGTATATCGCTCCTTGTCGGTAGCAAACTATCCATAAATGTCCCCACAGGAGACACCCATACCTGCAACCTAGGAGATAACTCCCCAGTGGACCTAATCTTTTGGGGTGTATCATAAATCAGCACTGACTTGCAAAGTGAAGGCTGAATTGTCCTCTTGGGATTCGATCTATTGCCGCGTTGATTCGACCTGTAGATACATGCAAACCAACTCAATGACAACAGTCCCATATTTGTAGAACACGGGAGACTCAGCACAAAAGGAAACACAGAAAAAGGAAGAAGCACAATCAATTAATCAGTATGGAATGTGTAAAGTGAAGTGGATTAATTAATTTCTTGTCCGTTTCTACGTGTTGCACATACATAAAACATGGATTCCTGATTAAATGTGTTTTAATAGCATTGCAGGGAAATCGATAGACTATAGACTGTTTCAGGTTGCAGTGAACGAGCAGGGAGGTCTTTGTAAACTACAGGCAGATACCCCTGTTGATAAACACAGGTTGCTGCCAGAGATGAAGTGAGGAGTAATACATTGGCATACGGGTACCTTTGTATACCTCCCATAGAAACAGATTGGTTGGATTCAGGCCTGTCCTCTCCAGCATACAATCCCCTATGTGGTTTAAATGAAAACACGGTGTCTCCATAAACGGTTTCCCACGTCATGATACTGCTCCATCTATCAATGCCCCTAGGTGAGTCGGTAGTGTCTGTCATCAACTCCTCTACGTCTACAACGATGGAGACGTATTGGTGACGTATGTGCATGACGTATAGATTATGGAGTATATTCACTAACTACCGGATGGAGACACTCCCATGTAACCCTTGTGTATGCAGCCTTTCCATGGCATATGTACAAAACATTCTTGAAGCAAATTTAGTAAGCTTAAGGCAGTCTCCAAGACACTATATTGCCAGGAAAACATACATATTCTACCATGTAGCCAGTTTGTGTACACCGCCGGTAAATTGAATTTTCTGTCAATAGGTCACAGTGATGTATCTAGTCAGATGCCTTTCGCGCGTTCAGCAGTCACCAGTATTAAGGGTCACTCGTGGAATATTTCAAAACTTGGTTTGTAAATCAGTACCACTCTTAGAGAAATGCTCATTGATGTTATCGACCACATTTTCCCATTTTATATAAATACCGGTGTCCTGGTGTTGTAATACAGCTTATGAGCAAGATATCATCTCATTCTACCTTGTTCATCTTGATGATTATTCTGGTTCGAATTATGTCCTAAGCTTATATGTAAAATTGTAAAAGGAAGCCTGTGTACATGTCTTGATATATCAAATTGAGAGTAGTTTTTGTCTCATACAGTCATGCTCATTGAAACAAAAAAAGGGAATGGTACCATCAAGATACAATATACTTAGCCCAGGATTCATTCTCTATGGCTACCTGTGTGTACACATTCAGGGAATGCCAAGTATTTGGAATTTAGATTAGGAGACTTGAGGCATTAGTTTTGCAGTGCAAAAGAAGGGTTAGATAGTTACATACTCCCTCCTCCCCTAAAATGCCCCATCAAAAAAGGGGTTCTCATCATCAAGCACTGAAGAATATGACGAATGTGTACTTTTATTCGGTTCGTTTTTTACAGAAGGGCCAAAATGTTTAGGAAAATATAGATTCTTAGGAACACATTTCTAATTTTAATAGTGACACTTTAAACCTTTTGATATGATACCAAATATGCCAATATCTATCCATTTTAACGGGATTTTTATGTTAAGAAAAGTAGATATTTACACCAAATCGATTTTTCATGAAGCGCGTGGTGATGAGAACCCGTTTTTCTGAGTGCCCTAAATGCCTAGGGTACCGACCTTCGTTTCATTCTCACTCTTACTAGCGGGACAGTAAAAGCCAGGCATTTAAAGAGTCCCCGTCGTTTGGTTCTCACAGTAGAGCTTCTGAGACCCATCCATGCAGGGTGGATCCCAAATAGGGGGTGTCTGCAGGTAGAGTGTTTGCCGTAGGGAAGGCAGTCTGTTCATCTCAGCGCACTGGGTTCTTGAGGAGCCCCCAAGAAAGAAGAAAGACAGTCAACACCAGAACCTTCACCCAGTCTGAGTGTCTTCCTCTAGTCAGGCACTTCTCGCTAAAGAGGCACTCGAGAACTGAATACTAACCTTGTTATACCCTCAGGCCTCTTCTTTTTTTGTTGAAATATTTTAGAATATCATCAACCCATGGCCCTGTTTCCTCTCTTGTCCAGCTAATAACAAATACACAAATGGAGTCTGCTTTTTAACATTCCAAGCCCCAACAAAAATATATCAGGGCGTCTGGGGGTATATGTATGACAGGTTGCAGGCATGGAGTGTTATACAGGCTCTCTTGTTTTGTTCCACTCGCAGAGGCAAAGAGGGGGTGTCACATAGGAATATAGTTCACCTATTGATAAAACCCAAAGCCTGGGTATCATCCTAGACGTTTCTTTTCAGCACTATGCATATAGTACACGTGCTATGGCAAAGTGTCGGCAGGTTTTACACCTCCCCCAAAAAAGGAAGGGATATACATATACTATGGTATAACAATCACAGGGTTGATTTCGGTGTAGACATGGGAGGCAGACCGTTCTCTTCTATACATGACTCTGTACTTATCACCAGCTAACTGAACACTAAAAACTCAGCTGTGTTTGAATGTCGTCACTAGTGACGACTCGTCGATGACTCAAAGTTGTGTAATCAATTTTCTGCCTTGTTACAAAAAGAAACACACAAAAAGCAACTCATACCCACAACTGCACAATACAAAGTGCATCCAGTAGGGCGCTCTACTATGCAATGCTCTATTGAAAAATGTATGTCCTACAGAATTGACTAATATAATTATGCAGTAATGTTAACCTTGTCTATTGGAGAATCAATTCATAAAGTGTGGGAAGTTAATTATTTTCACTTAAACCTACTCAATCGTAATACCAACAACTTAGAGTAGTCAATTTGAGTGGTCTAAATAACGACTGTGTTTTCGGTGAACGTTCTCACTACACAGATACCCAAAACCCCACTATCTCTATCTAACAGTGTCCGAGCAGCATAAGGCTGTGTCTCATGAGATCGGGCCAATTGAAACGTCTTTGACCGGGTGCCAGCTTTGACCGGCTGACATAAAACGGTTTATTTAGGGCAGGCAAAGCCATATATGAAGATACAACCACCGCCATTTTCTTTATTTTATCCGTTACATATCAAAGAAAAAAAATATGTTTCTTAAATATTTTTTTATGGTGGCCGGTCAAAGCTGGCACCCGGTCAAAGCTGGCAGCCGGTCAAAGCTGGCACCCAGTCAAAGCTGGCACCCGGTCAAAGCTTGCACCTGGTCAAAGACGTTTCAATTGGCCCGATCTCATGAGACACAACCATAATCTAATCAGGCATATGGAATAGTTTGGTATATTTCAAGTCTTTCTAAAAAGCTTGTCACCGTGATTACTTAACATGAGGCCACTTTTGAAAAATACCTGAAATAGTTTATAGCGCTTTAGACGCATGCTCATCGTACAGAAAAAATCGTTGAATCATCACATCTTCTTTCATTGTTTTATTAATCAGATAGTTGCAAACAATAACCATAGAAATGAAGCAGCTCTGGGATATCTAATAAGTGTAGTGACCAAGATTAATTGGTTATTTCCGATAGAATTGCAATATTGAAATAAACATGCTCAATTCAACCGGAATCAGAATGACAATGTTTCATAATTATCCATTGCATAACGAAACTCAAGTTTTTTTTCCAGTATTTCTCCGATCTCAGCCTGTTCTCCCCTACTGTACGCAGTGACATCCATAGCTCTACCTGGCCCTCAAACCGCCGACTCAGTCCCATTTGAAGACCAGGAGCTCCCCCCACAGTGTGATTTACGACTGTGTGTATGTAAAGTAAGGTGGTAGGGCCCTGGTGTGTGTCTGATGCAGGCCTTATAGATGATGTCAGTGCACTGGTTTGAAGAGTCCTCTGCTCAGCCACCCTGTATCCCCCTCAGGGCTTGGCGACCACCTGGCACGACCTGTAAGGGCAAGGTGGTGTGTAGCTATACGCTGGTTTAGTGTGTAAGCTAAAGTAGAAAAGCTCAGGTAGCTACACCAGTAGGAACACAAAAGCTAGCGGGGAGGTCTGGCAAAGCCTCTCATATGCTATGCCTTATTCATTTTCTTTGTAGTAATACTTCATCAGTCATTACCAGAACCAGTTACTTTTCAGTAACCAGTAAACTTCTGAGTGCCACAGTGCCCAGTGCAAAGTGTGCTTGTCAGTGTTGTGATGTTTGGTCTCTGTCAGTGGGAGGTGTGGACTGGTGTTGTAATGGTACATATACATGTAGATATTTATGTGGACAGACCCAAGGGCAACATAGCAAACTCTGACCAGATAATCGATGTTTCATTAGCATCGTATCAAGGGCCTGTATCCACATTGTGAATGAGGACCAGTTTGGTATCGGTGTACCCCCAGCCTTACCAGTATGCTATGGATCAAAGTATCTCGTACTTGACATACACTTTATACATTGACAAGGATCATCCTCCCCATAATATAGATGCTCCTATGCAGCATGTATACATGCATGCACCCCCAATCAGCCCTGTGTGCAACCAAGCCTTAAGATCCCTGCCCCACCCTTCCCAGCGTGTCGACCCCCCTCCTCCGATTCCCTGCCGCCCCTCACCCTGACGTCGTTCCTGCCTTTGGCCGTCCTCCTCGTCAGTTGGGATTGTACCAGCGGCGGTGGTGGAGAGACAGGCCTTAACAGGGGGCACCCCTTAACATAAATACAAGCCACAAGGGGCAGGAGTAGTAGAAGGAGGGGACCAATCAACAGCCCCTCACACACTGGGCATATACCTTATATATCAAACCTTGTAGCCTTCGGGGCAGCCACAGTTCTCCCCCTGGAGGAGGGTGTAGGGTGCTAGGATCCAGACACTGGAGGACCCGCAGTGTGGGAGACGCGTGCCCAGCTACGACCACCCAGGAGGTACTATAGGTGGTTGGTTTATAGCCAGTGGCGGGAGTCACACTCTGGAGCAAGGAGGATCGCCTGGAAGAGAAGGATATGATCCAAGTGTGTGGACATACTGCATTGTATCAGAAGCACTACTCGGAGTAAGGGTATCACAGGTGGGGATGGGACATTCTGCCTTTACCCTACAGGGATTACCAGATACTAGGCCAATAGTCAATACAATCTACAGGAGAGGCATTAATCTAAGGGGTCATCTGCAGCTTCAATCCACAAATATCGCCATCTACAGAAGAAGTAGTCTCCAATTTACTCCAATAATTAATGCAACACCAAGCTTAACCCCGGGCCCTGACCCCTCATGTCTCAGCAGCTCTGAGCACTGGTCCCTTATACTGGGAGGGGTGGCAGACCCTAAAACTACCGAGGTAATTAAACCAAAACCATCCCTAACCCTTAATCATTCCCCACTACATAACAATAAGTCACCCAGGTGGCCCCGCCCACCTCCTCCACGACCGGCACTGTACCCAGTCCCATCACGTGGGAGCAGCTCAGGCAGAGTGAGCCGCTCAGAGGTACAACTCCTGAGTGAAGTTGGCATCAGCAGCTGCTGGTTCAGAGGCCCCATGTTGTCTCTCCTCTCACACTTCCCTACCTGCCCAGCCAACGGTGTAGGCGTCACCCCCAGCCAGGCCTAGCAGGGTTTAACCATAGCAGTAATAGGGAGAGACAAGGCTTGGATTCCTATCTAGCTATATATTAGCAGTGTACATCCAGTGGGCTTATAAGGATTCCTATGCCCATATAGTTTGCGACCCTATACAGTTGCAGCGTAAATCCTGATGGAGGACATGGCAGGGGGCTGTGGAGGCTGAGACTGACCGAGTCTGGAGCAGTACAGACGGTCAGCGAGATATATCCTCCCCGGGGTCACGTCAAGCACGGATTACCTTTTGGCGGGTACATACAAGGGATAAAGGATTACGTGGGCTGCTCTCTAAACTAGGATTACACGTCTCGTCTTCTACATAACCATGGCCTACAGGTAAGTCTAGTGTCTAGTCCTTTCAGAGAAAGAAGGCGATTTGCTAGTCAGAGAATGGCCGGCAGTGTGCGGAGGGGAGGAGTTGAAGGAAGTCAAGCTGAAGATGAAAGTGAGAGGAGATGATGGGGATAAAAGGGAGGTATAGCAGGACAAGGGTAGCTTATAGTAAAGTTGTGTAGTAAGATTACACATAGCCTACTACTGTGTTAAAATGGGAGATGGAGAGACAGAGATAGGGAAAGCGAGGGAGAGAGAGAGAGAGAGAGAGGCATAGCCATATGAAAACAGACCGACAGATATAGAGACAGAGATTAATAGAGTAGAGACAAAGAGGAAGGATGAGAAAGAAAGGGCGAGGAGAGAAAAGGAGAGGAGGGGCGGGGCAAGAAGCCGGGAGCTGGGCACTGGCAGTGAGAGAATCAGAGGGGAGAGGCACAACAGTTACCCGGCAAAGGCCAATATTGGAGGTTGGTAGGAAGTGCAGATTAAAAGAGGAAGGAATAATGCAGACTGCCAGAATATAAGTAAACAAAGACAGTACAAGATGGTGACAGGGAAATAAATAGAGAGCGGCAGAGCTAATACCATAGGGTGAAGAGGTTGAGTAGAGGGGCAGACAAAGAAGGGTCCTGCATGATTATTTTTGTCGGAAGTTATTTTTCCATCCATCAGCGTCATCTCAAACTCCTACTATGGATGTTATGTGATGAAGTCGCGGGATAGACATAACAACCATAACGTGAAGTAGATGTATACTGCAAAACCACAAGTTCCTTTGCAGACAGACAACATGGGAACCCTTTTGTCAGATGGCCTATTATATAAAAGGAATCCTCTGCACCAGTTCAGATAGTGTTTCCATGCCTACAGGCTATGCACCTTATTTGTAAGGTAGAAGTCACACTACTTTGGTGAGTGGGGATTTCAACTGCTGGTAAATAAACTGAACCAGGACTTGTGTGGAAATACATTATAGTACGTAACCAATTGGAAGTATTGACAGGTGTATCTGGATTTGATGAAACAATCATGTTAAACATTCCCATTATCAATCGTGTTTAGATTAGACTTTCTCGATATTCATATGTAATGGCCTCCACAAAGTAGGGACCTGTTTGAATGCATCTACTTTGGAACCAATGCATTTTATTTAGGTAGTGGATGGGAACTATCACAGCTATCGATCGACGTGGCTTAAATTCCTGAGTAGCTTTTTGAAAAGTAAACCCGAAAAGCCTTACTTTAATATATGCCTTCACATAAAATAACTCCTGATGGGTCTTATCTAGAATGAGGGCTCATAAGTTACAAAAAAAAAGCAAGGGAATCACCTAGTGGAGGGCCTCTGCTGGATACCAAGGCTGGGGGTGCAAGGGTTTTCCATCATCTCAACCCCTTACCTTCTACCCTGGGTCTGTAGTAAGTTATAGATATCTATAATGGGGATATTGTAACTTAAGGAGGGGTAGTGTGCACAGAGGCAAATATCAGAGTCACCCAATGTCGCCAATACTACTCTCATACAAGGGTCAAGCACTGCTGGACTATAATAGATGGGTCAAGGGCCATTCTAGTGAGGGTCAGGCTAGGCTGGACATTCAATAACAGGCTGGACCTTGGCAAACTTGCTTGAAAGTCTGGCCATGCTGGATCCTCATGCCATAGTCTGGCAATGTTGGACTCTTGCAGGCTGATAGAGACTCTCCCAAGAGTCCAGCATTGCCAGACTATGGCATGAGGATCCAGCATGGCCAGACTTTCAAGCAAGTTTGCCAAGGTCCAGCCTGTTATTGAATGTCCAGCCTAGCCTGACCCTCACTAGAATGGCCCTTGACCCATCTATTATAGTCCAGCAGTGCCTGACCCTTGTATGAGAGTAGTATTGGCGACATTGGGTGACTCTGATATTTGCCTCTGTGTGGTAGCAATATAACTTGAGACGCAATGCACACGTATTCGTTTTGTTTTCATCCAGTTTATGTTTACCTACGATAATTATGCTGAAAGGTTATCATAATGTATTAATGCCCCAAATTGGATTCATATATCATGATGATATCTGTAATGGATGTACTATACAAGTCTACCTGTGTAGATGTAATTATACACATGGGTCTACCATACCTAGTGTGCTTGTCCAGAACTGGTCTAGATAATACAATAGATAGAGCTACATAGGTACGTAACAAAGGCCAAACCTGATGAAACTAAGCTGTCGGTAACATCTACATCTATGATGTAATGTTACAACAAGTAATCTGCTAACTTCTCCCAACTCCTCAAGTTGAAACAGTAATCTCTAAACAGATGGTACTTTAAGATGCTTGCCACAATCATAATCCTCATGATTCTAGCTTAATCCCTCTTTCCTTACGAGGTATTCAGAGTTCCACTCCCAACCTCCAAGTTGTTCCTTTATGTAAACACTAAATCATGGAGAATGGCCATCTATAGGCCAACCATGACAAGGACGCCACATAAAGTATATCAGCCATATAATATCCTTCCATGCCCCATAGCATTATTGTAGACACAGACCTACATACAACAAATATGTAATCTTGACAAAGGATCTAGCCACCCACATAAGCGACCCATATCACATGTAGACATTTGTGAGGGCCACGAACAAGCAACCTATAATTGTGTGTATAATACATGGTCTATTGTGGCCGTGGTCTGCAAATAATGCTTATTTCCCACTGGCAGATAAAAATGGTAGTCTTGGGTAAATTTTGTGATTTATCAGAGGCAATTGACGGATATAAATCATGGGCTGATATTTGGGAAGTAGTCTGGGTGACGACAGTGTGGCTATTGCCTCTTTGAAGTATAGGCCCTATAGGATGAACCAGGAAAGTTATCCGGAATCTAGCCCATTTAATTATGTAGTTTTCTCTATTCATAACATTGTGTTGCTGCATACGGAAATGACCTTCAATAAAAACTAAACATGAAGATGGGTTGGTTACCAAAATGAACAAACCTTCCTTTCTATCTCCCACGCCCCAGTCTCCCGCCCTGCCGGTCCATCCGCCAATGGAGAAGCTTAAGGTCAGACTGGAGCTGACTGTCCTTAATTGTCCTCACTGGCCTGCCCTTAGGGCCAGAGCTTGTTGGCGTTAATCAATGTAAAAGGACAATTGCTGCAAATCGTCTGCCGGGCTCTGGCCGGACAACTGCCGGGGGAAGTAGACCTGCCCCTATAGTAATTGGATTCTGCCCGGCCGGCAGGCACACAATAAAACGACTAATTAGCTACTGGCCACAGGGGCCAACTCGGCTAATTTGGTTTGGATATCAAAGAATGGGCGCCACTAGAATTAACGGTAGGTGTGAAACCTACGCCCTGGGTCTGCAAATCGATCCGCTTTCTATACTGAGAGGTGTAACATTGGGACACCTAGACTGATTATCTATGGACTGATGGTCCGTTGGGAATGCATCTTTTCTCTTGAATGTTGTGACTGTTATGTTGTGTTGTCAATGGAGGTGAAATGAGCAATCCCTGCCCATAGGGACGTTCCGAGATAGGCGCAGACACCCCTAAAGCCGGGAATTTCACCGCTGGGGGCGCTGTCCGCAGGGTGAGGGTGGGGCTGGTCAGGAGCACGGGGAGGGGTGGTGTCACCCCGTGGTCATCAGGCGGGAGGCAGGGGGTGCTCAGCGGACAACACACCATACACTCACGGCCACTGCTAAGTAGGTCAGTGTGTGTATGATATAAGTGACCAGTTCTCCCTTTCTAATGATATCTACGAGATGATATACATATGAGGGGACAAAGGATGTACCCTCTACACCCTGTGTGAGTTTTAAGCCAAAAGTCCTAGAAATGCACTTCTGGTAGGGGTGTAAAGTTTTAGTCCATGCATTCTCTATGGGGCCACGGCTGGAGTAGCCCCACCTTCCTGCCCCTCCCAGGCCGGCAACCAGCTCAGAGGTGGTCACGGAGGGTAACTCAGGATGTCCCTATTGGAGCATACCCACCCGCCCTAAGCCTGTCCCAGGTGACAACTGGACAATGCCTCACAGGCATTCCCTATAGGTTAAACAGAGACTGTCCCCGGGGGATAGTTCCCCATGGCCTGTCCCTGTTCACTTCGTGAAAGATGACCGTGAGTCTTAGCTTGATAAATCAAACATGTGTAGATACATATATTGATGAAAAAATCAATTGTATGAAAGATTGTCCTGGCCAACATTCTACAAATAGCCGAAAAGTTGACAAGGGCCTCCCCCCAAAAAGGTTCGCTTCAGGTCACCCGACCGACCCTATCAAAACAGGGCTGACCCTACGTTTTTTTTTACTTTTACTTTTTCTGCTCATGTTACCTGAAATTTGGCCTAAAACTATGTTGACAAGAAATACTCGTACGTTTATTGGTGTTTATTATACGATCGGACGACTCATCGTGCTTTTTAGGTGATATTCCCGTTCTGATATTGGTGCATACCGCACACTTGGGGGGGTGAAATCGTTCTGATATTCTGGATATCAGAACGATTTAGGGGCATTTTGCGAATATCAGAACGATTTATTCGGAAATATCGTCGCCCATAAAATCCGAGGTTCTAGGGAGACTCGAACACGCTACATCAAGACTTGAAGTCCGACGCGCTACGTCCTCGGCCATTTTGGCCGTACATAACATGATACTAAATTTCTAACTGACCGGTGTTATAGGTGCAGATCCAATGCAGTCGTTTTATGAGGCTCCTACGATAAATCCAAGGCTGTAATGCCAACTCATAGTAGTATGACCATCCGTGATGACGTTCCCACCAATATTTAGGTGATAGATTAGCCATTTTATATGGAAAATTATGATTTAAAAAATTGTATTTGAGCCCGAATCGCACCGAGCAAGAGTTGAGTTGAGTTTTTAAAGGTTTATTGACAGAAGTTTACATCAACAAGTTGAGCCTTTCAAAAGGTCTGTCATGGGAAAGGTGTATACCAACATCAGTGATCACAATCGATCAAGTATCACAAATCATCACAGTTATAACTATAATATAATATAATATAGTATAGTAGTCATACAGTCGTATATAAATAGAGATTCTCCATAAATCACTACACGTTAAACACAGGACACCACAAGTAGGCAATGAAGAGAGTATCGTAATAGAATATAATAGGCCAAGCATTAGTTAATTACACCTTCACACATTCCAACAATATTAAGTCAAGTCGAGGCATAACATTACATACATCGTCACCTGAGAAGAAACTATTCTCACATCAGCATTAAACATCACTTTAAACGTCGTTGTATGTCAGCCGTTTTAACTTCTCTGATGAAACTATCATAGCTCTCAATATTCTGGGTTACAGCTTCTAATTTGTCCCATATCAACATGCCTCTATACATTGGACTATTTCTATATAATTGCCCTTTAGGCCGCTGCAGTTTCATCTTCCTCTTATCATTATTCCTGAGGACACGTACCGGTACTATCACATTTTCAGGCTTCATAGCGAATTTATACACAATACTCAGGAGACTCACATTTCTCCTTTCAAGTAACCTGACACATTTACAGGTTATATGTAGGTCGTCTATGGTAATAAGCCTCGGGTCAGAAATATCCAGGCAACATCGGAGACAATGATTTTGTACTGTTTGGACGGCTTTAAATAGAAGGGACGGACCACTCTCTAAAATAGCATCACAATAATCAAACATTGGCATGATCATTTGTTTATACATTAATAGAGACAGGTACTTGTCCATAAACTTTTTTAGTCGTCTTAGATGGTTGAGTTTACATCTCCCTGAAGCCAAGACCTTATTACATTGTTTCTCGAAACTTAAATTACAATCTACCAAGACACCTAGATAGTTAAACACTTTAACGACCTGTAGGGTTTCCCCTTTCAGGACCAGATCATAATTATTAAAGTTACGCGTATCTTTGTCACCATAACACCATAGTACCTGTGTTTTACTAGAATTTATAGTTAACCTGTGGTCGTCACACCACAAACCCAGGTTAGTCAGATCTTCCTGTAGGAGCTGCTGCGCTATCAACGGGTCAACATTACTTACAAAAATAGCCAAATCATCAGCATACATAAAATATGACGCATGTTTTAACACTTTTACAATTTTATTTATATATATTACGAACAAAAGAGGCCCTAGGACCGATCCTTGGGGTACTCCGCAAGTAATAGGTTTATCAGACGAGATACCCATATTACCTATGACAGTTTGTTGACTTCTGTTCGCCAGATAACTTTTGAACCATAACACGCAAGGCGGAAGTGACTAAAAATTTGTCCTCCTCCGCCACTGGAGAGTTCCAAAACAATTCGCCACGGATCTTTCAAAATGGCACCCTATCGAAACGGCGAGTTTGTGGAGGTTCTCCATGAAAATAACTGGACCTTAGGGTTTGTTATACGAGTGCAAGAGCAGCCATTGCTGTCCTATACGATTCAGTTGATGACGGATGGGAAAATAGTGACGCACGGTAGAAAAAGTGTCCGTCCGAGCCAGCTTGATATGGGCGAAGATTTCGACGATGTAGCATTACAATGCATGGCGGAGAAGCCGGCACAAACCAAGGCGCCTAAGAAAAGGTTCGCTACCGCCCAAAAGGAAGACGTTACCGCCCTAGAAATGGGTGCCAAATCCACCAACACACATCGTCAGACTGCCTGGGGAATTAAGATATTCAAAGGTATTTATTTATGTCATAATTCATTAATTTCCTAAATGTAAACAACTCTGACATCGTGGTTATTTTCATATACATAGTGCAGGGACGCGCTACAAAGCGGGCCGCGCATGCGTGGAAACATGAATATGCAATTTTTTTCCCCGAAGGGAGCGGTTATTATTTCAATTGCATGTGTAGGCCTATACTCAATGTAACAGTATGGGATTAACGATTAACCAATGAGTTCTTATGTAGTTTATATAATAATTATTTTTTTTCAAATTAATTTTTTTCATATTAATTTTTTCCTAATTTTAATTAATTTTTTCCAGAATGGCTGATAGAAGTGGAGGAACCTCAGGACTTCGAATTGTATGGAAAAGATGCTGTTTGTCAACTCCTCAAGCGCTTTTATGTGTTGAAAGGGCATATAAAGCAAAATAAGGCTGCTGGCCTTGATACGTCTACCAGTTATACGCCTATCAGTAAGGCTGATAAAGAATTGATGTACACCAGTGGTACCTTATCTCATGCAGATCCTAAATCGTTGCAGCATAAAGTGTACTATGAAGTATCATTGCATTTTGGGCGTCGTGCTCGTGAAGGCTTGTATGAGTTAAAGCAGAAAGATTTTGTGTTCAGAAATGATAGTGAGGGGGTTGAGTATGCTACTTTGGCATATAACCCATTGGAAAAAAATCATCAAGGGCTATCCCAAGGGTCAAATGAACACAAGCAAAGAATGTATGGAACTGGCACTGAACGTTGCCCTTTGGCTACTTTAAAGCTGTATCTCAACAAGCTGGTTCCATCAAACCCTGCCTTTTTCCAGACCCCTAAACCAAAGGGTTGGAAAATGAGCACGGTTTGGTATACCAGGTCTGTGGTTGGTGTGAACACCATAGGAAAGTTCATGCCAACTATATCCAAAATTGCTAAATTGAGCAAAATTTACACCAATCACTGTGTACGAGCAACTTGTGTTACAACTCTCAGGGAAAAAGGGGTACCATCACGAAACATCAAGTCGGTCACTGGCCACAAATCAGAGGCCAGCATCGAGTCCTACTCAAAGACTCCAGATAATGTCCGAAAATCCTTGAGTAATACTCTAGCTGGTGGGAATATTACTCACACACAATCTGCTGTATCTACAGTAGTTACGGTTGAGAAAAATGCACAGGAATGTCCCATTTTCAATAATGTGACCTTCAATAAATGCACACTGAACATCCACTATAAGTGATGCATTATCATGTGTAAAACAGTGAACGTTCACTATAAGTGATGCATTATCATGTGTAATATTAATACCCCCAAAAATCTGTTAAAATTGTTTATAATGCATTTTTGAATAAATATCCTTGTTGAGTTGAACCATACTACGTGTTGCACTCTTCTTCATAGCTTAGGCGCCAAACTACTTTGATTCAATCTAAATAATGTATGCTCCCTCAGTCCCTTCATATCAAAACGAGGCTTTGACTTCAAAACAACATGGCGCTCCCGGTGTTCGTGATATTCGTCGTATGACCCTTCAAAATGGCGAAATTAGGACGATTTTAAGGTAATTAAAGACATTTGAATAGAAATATCGTATAATAAACCTAATAATCTATGAATATCACCGAACTTGGGGTGTGTATTCATGAATAACAAACCTCGGTGCTACGCACCTCGGTTCGTTATTCAAGTATACACACCCCGCGTTCGGTGATATTCATACATTATTGGTTAAATATCCACAACTAAAGTATCAATGCAAGCCAGGGACTGTGGGTTTATCATAAGTCTAAAGTAAGTCTCAGATCTGTTCCAAAACTTAAGTCAAAGACTGAAACAGGTCCCAAATATTTGGTCTTATTCTCTAAACATCTGCAATCAAACGGACACAGGATTGTTTTCTCTTACTCTACACCCAATCAATAAACACATAAAAACATGGTGTGCTAATTATTACTTAAGAAATAAAATGGATGTAAAGTAAAGCAGCTTCCCTGAAGTCAAGCTGTCCATCTTAAGCTGCTGGTCATTGGTCATTGACTTCACTGGGTTAGTGAATTCCTCTGTTAGCACCAGGCCTTGAACACACCCTGTGATGTGGAGGGGTGCTGACAGAGTTTGCACTATCAATAATGAATGGGTTCCCCCTGGGCCCAAGGCGGCCGTTTGTACTGACGGTTTGTAGTTATTGATAGTTTCTGCCGTCACCACCTCCCATAACATTAGTGAACTAGTGCATGGATTTCATTATAGCCGTTGTCACAAATCTTCCCTAAAAGGGTCTAAGCTATAATTATTCGCCCATTAATGGTTGTATATTGGGAGAGAAACCAATCATCTGAAAATCAAGCCCCTATGACTAAATGTTGAAGTGTGAATCAAACCAAGTACGGAGTTTACTAGCTATATGATTGAATAGACCTATACATATGACTGTGAATCATCAAGGTAAAATGCAATGGCCAAATGCCGAATACCATCTCTAGATCAAAAGTTATACTAAAGGGAGGGTCAAGTTGTACTATTGGAGTAGCTGTGGCCCTTCTGCCAGTGTCATCATGATTCCGTAGCTAGATTGAATTAGAGGTGACTATGGTAGAAGAGTCATGGCGACGCTTTTACTTTTCTCTATGCTAAATATGCTAATTAAATAGAGAGATGTCTGAGACATAGAGCGTGTATGCTTTTGGGATTGGACAGCTCCCACATATTTATGCGATGAGCCAGTTCTCAAAAATAGAAGTGATACAGATATCAGTGTGATAAATGCTTATGGAATATATCATTGAGAAGTTTATGACTTGAATCTTAAAATTGAGATTTCATTTTGAGGGGCCTTTTCCTTTGGTTACAGACAAACTGTTATATACGATTTGTCCCGTCGAGTTGCAGTACTGCCATGCATACATCAAGAAAAGATGGGTCTCATTGAGGCCCAGCGTCAATATCAAGTGACATTGATGTATCGAACATTGTTGCCCAGGGCATTGTCAGGTTAGGGCCCTACTTCTAATCATTCATGATAGATCATACATTTAACAGTCTTATTCACATGTATAAAGCTTGTATTCAAGCTGTAGCTCTTGTTGCAAGCAAATACTTGACAATTGTATTCGGACTATAAGGTTGTGGAAGGTCAGAGTGATACTTACATGTATAAACGATTTAGTATCAAAGTATGTGCTTATCGCACCATAACCCTTACCAATATTATTTTAATAGCAAAGATTAGTAAAGCTCACGTAATGTCTGAAAGTTAAAAAATATTTTGTCCCTACATCGTGAACAAATAGATGTAGAAGAGTCTCACAGAAACCAAACAAAAAACTAATCAGATCAAATTAAAATAGACATGTTCTACAGGGGATTAAGAGCCAAGGAAAAAATAGATTACCCATAATGTATGCCATTATATTGTGTATTCCAAGAAGTGTGCATCGATTTATGTTTGGATACGCAGTAACACTGAGAGAAACGACACCACACCCTCAGAAAAGTCAGCGTCATTGTCGCTAAAACTACCCTCACCTGAGGGTAGTTTTAGCGACAATGACGCTGACTTTTCTGTGTGTGCAGAATTAGTACCAAGGGATTCAGGCACACCTTTCGGTGACTTATGGGCTGTTGTCTTGTGCACGTGCCTTCCCCCAACCCACATGGGTCCATCCCCTTCATTCACGCCCCCCTCCCCCGCCCGGCCCGTGCCCCATCGTTATCATGACGTGTGGCACCCTCTGTGCTGTTGGTCCCAGAGGTGCTCTTATCTGCCGAAGACTAATCGGGTCACGGTCAAAGGTCACACAATGTCACCGTAATGTCACCTATGCAGAGGTCACCAAAATTGGGTCACTAATAGTAATGCTCATGGCATGGCAGCATTCCTCCATTTAATAATGGTTTGATCAATATGTTTTTTGTATACATGTATGTTCTTATATTGCAAAACGACCGAGTGACATTTCTAGGGACAAATAAAGTGTCATCAACTTCAACAGGCTTTAACATTATATTAATGAACACCACCCATATCGTGCATGGATCGATTTAAAACTTGATTGATTGTATTGTAAAACGTGTTCCTGTTATCCAATGGAACACATGTAGTCGATCATGCTTTTGTGGTTATTGCGATCAGCAGATTAATAACCTGTCAAATTAAAAATGAATTTGATTTAATACACAGTTCCACAGGAAACCCTCCCTAAAGTATTAGACAACTAATAGTTAACGGCTACTAGTTGCTGGAACTCAAGAGTTGTCAGTTTGAAGACCTACCAGACATGTATGTGCCAGATTCACCATGTTAACTGCAGGTGGTCAAACTCTAGCATATATACACCCTGGGGAGAAATCGATCAATTCCTATGTTGGTAGAAGCATGGCAAATGCAATCTGTCAATGTGAAGGATTTTAGAACGTATGTAGTGAGAAAGTGAAATAATGTAAAGGTTGTATGTTTTTGGTAACATTGAAAAAAGAAATTATAGATGTAGAGTGTTGACAGCTCTTTTATGTCTTTCACTAGGGCAAAAGATGCATGCATTATTGCATACCTTCCATTAGTATATGATAACCCATAAGTCAATAGTTCATTGCTGAAAGCTAGCCTATCCTTAGTAAAGACTAAGTCCTGATGAGTATACATTAAACACGTTGGCAAACTGTATCGTATTGTGGGACTGTAACCTAGTAGGCTGTCGATCTGAAGAGTTCAAAATTGTTTATTCTATGCTATTCACTTAGAAGACCATAGATATCATTCCTATAAGATAACCTTAGGGCCTTCAGAGTTTTTTTTGTGTAGCTGATCATGAAGTGACTATAGAGCGGTGAGAATTCAGTTATATAATGACTTGTTCCCGTGTAGATTCCAATGATCGTTTGGCCAAGCCCACCAGTTGTCATGGGGACAGCTGGACAATACAGGACAGGGTAGATTGATGCGATATCGATATTTGGACAAGCAACCATGCAGTGTTATTTCTAATAGGGCCCCTCTGTCATCTGATTAGCAGATACATCAGGCCTAATCGATAATTATGACCATTAGGCATGATTTACTGGTCACCACATGGGTAGTGTGGTTCATCTAGCGGTCACATGACCATTCTGGACCAATCAGAATCGTTCAGCTGTTCAGAGGTTAGAGTTGACCAATAGGAAACAGCATGGGCATCTCCCCTCTGTTCTTCTACCGGCTGGTGATGAGCAAACACAGTAGGCTGTACCAACTGTATCCAGGTATTTGATGTTCTAGATGTGACACCCGATAATATTGATTAGTTCTATAGATAGACCTAGGTATACATATTGCCAATACAAGTTACTATAACTGTCTAGACCAAATAATAGTGGTGGATTTGCTCAGAAATCATAGACAGCTGATGAAACCCTTGCTGGCAAGGTTATAGTAGAATTTCCCTTGCTAAACCTTTCTAAACAAAACCATCAGTACAGCAGTATATTCGCTATTAGCATTCGCCTCTCCAAACATGTAACAGATGACGGTATGTCAACCACTGTGACACCTCTCAACACTGTCTGTACGCATATAACCCTCACACATGGACCCACAGCACCGTCCTACCCCAGTCTAACACAACTTGTACACACACCTGTCACCAACTCACACTGACTCAACCCTCTCATAGATCAACTTGACACAAGAGGTCTTCATAAGAAACTGATATGGATGTCACTGTCACAGTATCAGTGCCATGCCCACCGGGGGAGAGTCAGTGGTATAGTGAGTGGCAGCCTGACCCTGGCATTGTCTTGAAAACTACTCCCTTTTCAGGGCCAGGCATTTCAACGAGTCTGGCAATGCTGGACGGTGGAGCTTTGAAAGAGAGTTCATCTTTCTTTTAAATTTCAATCCATAGTAACCAGCTTCAAACTCGAGAAACATCATTGATATCTAGAAAAAGAACTACATTAAGATAACTTAGTCCATTAGTGTATCTTATATTGCACATATTTCATGGCCTAATCCCATTCCTAGTACAGAGTTCACTTTTGCTCACAGGGAGCAGACTGATTATGTATGGGCATGCTACAATGATTTGGTTTTCTGAAAAGAATCTCAGGACAGGTAGAGTCTGCTTGATTTAGGTGTATTTAAGGTGACCGTAACCAGAGCTCCTTGTGGGGGGTAGACGTGGGTCGCAAAAGAGGGCCTTTTCATCATGTTTAACTTAATTTTAATACCCCAATTGGACCTTTTATGGACCTTTTCATATATGTAGAGCTGTTGGGGGTAGACAGGTGCCCTACGTCAAGCCCTCTGGCTACGGCCTGTTTACCACTGCATGGTAGATGATACTTTAATATCCCATGCATCTGTTTGCATCAACACATGTATACGAGACTAGACAAGGTCATCTTGATCTAAAATTCAAATGGTATATCAGATTTAGCCCCAATTTCAGTCACCCAGGCCGTACTGCCTACCACCATGCAGACCTTCCCTATAACACACCCACATACTGTCCCATCACCCCTGCCAGAAATGTTATCCTTTTCACGTGGCCATATCTCACAGGTTGACACTGAATGCTGGCTTCTTCTGGGAAAGGGGAGGCATATGCTGCAGGCGGGACTGTTGACTTGCTCAAGTCTCTGATGTCCCAAAAGAATATTCAAATTCCTCTTTCAAAGTATATTCCTATGTAGTCTCTTCACTATAAAGGACAGGGAGGGCGTTATCTTAAGTGCTGATTCCACCAACGCGGCGTGACGTATTCGTCCACTTTTTGGACGGATCCGTCTACTTTTTGGACGGATCCGTCAAGTGACGGGTTGGTGGAAGCCATTTTCCCTGTCATCAGCACGCCAAAAGTGTGACGGATCCGTCAGAATGGCTTTCACCGGTCCGTCCGTCGACGGACGGACCGGTGGAAGCAGGAAAATGGAAATCCGTCCGTCAATGGGTGACGGATCCGTCACCATTTTGGCGGATCCGTCAAGTGTTGATCCCTCCATTGACGGATCCGTCGATGGACGGATCAGTGGATCACTTTTTTGGGTCCGTATGACGGCTAATTTGGCTTCCACTAATCCGTCCGTCGACGGATCCGTCCATCAACGGATCTGTCCATCGACTGATCTGTCAAAACAGGTAACTGATCTATCAAATATGGATGGATCCGTTGACGGACGGAACCAGTGTAAGCAGAAACTGGATGGATCCGTCCAAATCGGACGGATTCGACCAATCCGTTGACGGACGGAAAGAAAGGGGAAGTTGACAGATTCGTCACGTCACGTTGGTGGAATCAGCGCTTTAGAGTGGAGGGCAATGCTGATGGAAGCTAATAATGTGCATGGAATGTATATAGGTCTATGTGGCGAATAAAGGGCGGGGCAGATTTCTCAATGACACCTTTAATCTAAACAGTCATGTCTACCTGGGTGAGGCATGAGAGGAGGGGCACTCAACATTGGCCAAACTTTGGGGATTGATCTCTCAATGACCATGGAGGCAAAACCATTCATTCTGTCTGAAAAAATAGCGAGGGACCAAATCCCCCTTGACCATTACTATATTGATTTAGCTTTGAATGTGTGTATCGGTATGGCGCCAATACCATGTGGTGTGACCTAGCAGTGGTCACATTGTTAGGAGTTTGAGGGGAAGTTGACACAGCCAAAGCCTTAACCTAACAAGTGCATTCCAAAGGCACTGGAGGAGAGACTTTAACCCACCGTAACGGGACCCGCATAACATGGAACCAACATTTACTCCAGCTCCTTGACCCTTAACCCCCTTAAACCCCACGCCTTATACCCTCTTACCACACCTTACACCATGGAGCAAAGGGTGGCTGGTGTTTTTTCTAGTGCTTAACATAACTGAATGGGTCTCCAAATACAATAGGTATACCCCCAAATAGATTATTAAGCCAACTGGCCTGCATACTATAATATGAGGGATCTCTCCCTTTTAGACCTCTCTCAAGGACCCCAACTTGCATACTTTTACAGATGTTTGTCGTAGAATTACCTATAACCACGCGAGTAGAGTCACATGTAAAGGCATGATCAAGGGTCTAACATCAAAGAGATCAGGTCGATACAGCTACTAGGCTGATGCCTTTTCCAGGTGTGTCCATATTTGCCCCATATGTAAGGTATCACTCTCCCTGCTCTCGGCGTTAATGTGTTTAGATTAAGTCTAGTAGGAATGACTTGACTACACCTATGACGAGAGTCAATTTACCACATCAAACCACAGACTATATTGTGACGTGATCTGCGAAAAGGGGCCTTAGAGCATATCATATGTTTCATATTATAAATTCCAAATTACTGCCCCTTTCCGTTGGTAACCACAAAATGTTTGCTCACTACCCAGTTTGAAACAAAATGTATTTCACCTTTTCTGTCTCATCCTCTTTTCAACCATATAAACCGACTATAGATGATTGGCCTCACACCAACCGACAGGAGTATTATCTGGGGAAATAACGTATACTGATTAGACGTACGGGGTTTATCAGATCCCATCAGATCCACCAAAGGGAGTGGGAGCACCTGAGAGACTTACAAATGGGCTGTTTTCAGCATTTGGCCAGTCAGTGTCGTCACCAATTACACTGAGGTGGGCGTGACTGCACTGTGAGGCTGTCCGAAGGCCTGTCAGCACTGAGATATCTCTGTGAGTGCACGGCCGGGGTCTGTTCCTCAACCACTTCTTTATTCTCGGTAAAACTGCATGTAACTACATACAGCTAGGATAAGTTAGAAGTATGTATTCAATAGTAGGCTACCCGACCAGCAACGTAGGGAGCTGTTACTTATATTGATTAATTTGACTAACTGCAGCACTTAGTATTTGATCCTAAACATTTATAGAAAGTCTTTTCCTTCACTTGCCATGTATCTCCCCCCCCCCCCCACACACACATAGCGCTGTCAGTAATAAGACAGACGTCGCGCAACTTCGCGGCATCTGCCCTCAGTGCCCAGCCCCGACCTGCCCTCTGGCGGCAAGACACGAGGTACTCATAAACCGCCACCAGGGGCTGCTCACCGTCTCACTTAGACTTGCTCAAGTCTGATTGGCTTATGATAATTAACTGATGAAAACATAAATCCTAACTTTGTGCTCTGATTTAACGCAAAAGTGAAGGTAGTCAAGCAACGGTAGATGGTCGATATGTTAATCCCCTATACCCGTGTGTAATCGAGGAACTGTAATAACGATTTGGATAGTTTAATACCAGCCATGAATATGAAATACTTGTATTAAGTTCCTGCTAAATCGATATAGGCAACTCAGGGTATAGGTCTATAGCATGTCTAGGCCTTCCCGTGTGGCAGTGCGTGACGTCTGGACGTCTTTATCGTCCCTTTATCGTTTGCTCTAGGGCTCTTCCAAACTGCTCAGTACTTCCGGCCATCATGTGAGCTGCTCTTTGGGAGTCTCTGTCAGTATGAAAAAGATGGAGATATTTGGGGTTGACACCAGTGGTTCTGTTTGGGAGAGCTCCTACTCTGTGGTTTGACTGTGGAGCCAAATGACCTTACCCAGTATTGAATGTGGTACACCATTGTACTGTTGTATTCTGGCCAACAGAAATTATGGCCAGGGATGTGAAAAGCAAGTTAACTTGTGGGAGGAGGGAGGGCAAATCAAAACCAAAAAGAATTCAAAGTCTTTCCAAAAAGATAGCCTGCCCCAATCTATGTCTAGGATGGCGGCGGCGGGGGGGGGGGGGGGTCATGGTCTCCTCTTTCGCAATTCCTGAATTCTACTGGTAAAATCTGATATATGTGTATACTTTCAAGATTTGAACGTTTGAGAAAAAATCCGTTCTACCCACACTTATTCTCGGACCATGTTGTCCGAAACACAAGATCTATAAAGGGAACACATGTTGCTTCATTAATCTTTGTCGGGAAGAAATCATTCAAAACCTCCTGAGAATATTGATAGAATTTCTAGAGAATACTATAATAAAGCAATACAATAGAGTAATATAGTTAGTTATTAATCATAATAATTCCCGTGGCTGACAGATAAGAAATGGTGTACATTCTTGTTGTATCATGGGTTAACACATGGATTTCTACATATTTTACATACAAAATGTTCCTTATGTAGCATACCAGCTGTAAGTTTCTAGTCTATCTGGAGAAGGTTGCACTCGTAAAAATGTTACAGTGGTATTTACATGGACAAAAAGAGTTTCGGAAAATCTTTGCAAATATTGACGATACAGTCATGATAGGGAATTCAACTGTTCCCTTAGTTGAAAGAGGGATTGCCAGAACAATTTGTCCTTCATGGTCACACAAGGACCACCCACCTACTCATGACGGCAAATAATGTATAGCAACATCTTTTCAGTAATTCCATTAGCATGCCGGCGATATTAAAAACATGGTACTGTTAGACTTACACAGTGCCAAGGGTAAATATGCATGCCATCACAAAGCAGGATCAGAGCCGGAATGCCACATGCACACAGGAAGAGAGACCAAACCCTGGCCTCCCTTAAACAGAGTATTTGTTCCCCAAACTCTGGACGTGGTACTTTTTTCATTCTGAATAAGATGAAGGCAGGGTAGGGGAAATGGAGGTGGTGTTGATCTTATCCCCCTCTTTCCTCCTTTAGGGCAGTGGTGGCTCTCCCTGTGCTGAAAACTATACATTGGCATGTTTTGTCTTGGTCTTGGATCAGTTTACCTACTTCCGACTTGTGCAGTTTTATCAAATACAATATAGTCGAGTACTCACATGAGGTCAGGTGACTAAAGCCCCTGGACGCAAATGGGGTGTTTTAACGCAAGTCTGAAATAAACGCCACTGTTCTGTGCCCAGAAGTAGAAAAAAATGGTTTAATATGAATTCCTTTCCAATCCATTATATAAATAGTAAATGAAAACTGGTTATAACAAACCTATAACAAAAACCTGTCTACAAGAATTTGGCTCATTTCTATGATGCTTATAAAAATACAAATCTAACCTGGATACAACACAATGTTAGTTTATAAGAAACTACATGTTGCTGAGTTTGCTCTGTCCCTTTATGAGCCTTTATTGTACGGTAATAGCGTAGTTATAATCATTTACTATCTTTCCAGAACAAACCATATCTTCATACTATTGCATATGCCTGTGGTTAGCCTCACCCTCCACGTTCTACCCACAACCTGAAACACATGCATGTACCAGTGTTCGTGTATTTTCTTTGACTATAGCTAGCACCTAACTAGCACATTGACTATACATGTACTCTGTGAATGTGTGAATCCTGCTCATTGTTTCTGTAGTATTCCGATCATATTGTCTGTCCTGTCCTGTTCTGTGTCATTCACAATATCCTCCCCAAACCATGCAGCAGCTTTGTTGAAAGATATTGTCCTCGTGTCTGTCGTTTTTCTATTTGTCTTTTCTTCTGGTGCTCCGGGCTGGTGCTTATGTAGATATACACGAACACAGAGTCAGCATTCACCCCCACCAAGCACTTTGCTACACAACATATAAACTTAAGGACGGCATGATGCTCCAAGGTACTATGTTCATTTGTTGTCATGATACATCGATCAGCGTATGATGCACTAATGCAATACTGGTGACATGCTCGCTGGCACTATATATATATATATATATATATATATATATATATATATATATATAATATATATAATATATATATATATATATATATATATATATATATATATATATATATATATATATATATATATATATATGTACATATATATATATATATATATATATATATATATATATATATATAATATATATATATATATATATATATATATATATATATATATATATATATTCATCATACGCTGATCATTTGTATTAACCCCATAGGGCCATGCATCAAGCTGGCAAAAAGGCACCTCAGTATGCTGCCCTTACAGGGTTAAAGTAACTATCAAATCTAGATTATTATCCTAGGCCTATGAGGGCGGAGGTGGGGGGGGGGGCTGACATGTTCTAGATGATGTAGAGCGATATCTTGGTACGTGGTGGTGGCAGGAGGTGCGGCAAAGTTTACGTGAACGTTGAACCGAGGCAAATTGGTATCGGGTGTGCTGAGCTGAGAACCCAAACTTCTGCTCGTGAGTTGCTCCAAACTAACTCACATCTGCTCAAAGCACTGTTACCGTTGGCTGCATGTGTATGAGTTGTGAATGGTTCCTTTGCCATGCACGATTATAGTTGAGTTATGATTGAGTTGCCCTATAATAAACATGTATGTTGAGCAGTGGCAGATTGAGAGTTCATGGGAGATTCACAATGAAGGAAGCCAATATTGTTTCCAATATGCAGATGATTTTGGTTTTTGATTGACCGCGAACAGCTTAAAAACGAGGGCAATCATGATGCCTGGTTTTAGGATCTCCAACCAAAATCGCGCTGTCTCTATTGCTGTTAAACTTTCACCAAACAAACTTCTACTGTCATCCATATCTCTTATTGCAGGGCCACAATACACGCCGCTGGCAGATCGAGATCTGCTATCAAAACCCTTTGAGGACCACATCGTGCTTTCCTGCATGTTACAGCTACAGCCCTTTAGGGACAATATGATCATACTAGGACCATTCATCTGCTCATAACTATATGACTTGCACTGATACTCTTTGGCTCCCTATACAACCATTGCAATTTCTCAGTCACTATAGCCTAAACAATTTAGTCATTGCTTGGCTCCCTATACGACCGACCTAGGTTAGTTAATATTGTCAGGTTGCCCTTTAACTTTATCATCATCATGCATTAATGCAGCTCTGGTGAGTAACTCGCCATGGCTGCAGTCATGTATCATGCCAGCCCTACGGTGTTGATACACTCCTGGCAGGTCTGTAGGGTGCATGAAAGCAGCTCTGGCGAGTAGACTCGATAGGGCTACATTCATGCATCATGGCGACAACGAGTAAAGCATAATTATATATGCTGTCCTTAAAGGGTTAATAAGGGTCAACACTTGATTCCCAAACCCAACCTACATGTCCGCCACGTGGCCAGGAGCAGTGGCGTGTCACGAAATCCAGATCTCAGGGTACGAAAACAGGGGTTTGTATTAAGGTCCCAGGCCGGGACAAGGGTTGTGGTCTCGGTACCTGGTTTCCGCTGGGCATACCTGGCCCATTGTGGCCGCGTGGCCTATGGTAAATTGTGGTGGTAAATGCCTGCATGAACCCTCTCCAATCGGATACATTATTCTGAGCGGTTCTGAACAGCTGCTCCTGGTGATAGGGGAGGGGGGGGGGTCAGTGAATTCTTTGCATATTGCACCTCAGTCAATAAAACCTTCCTGTATAATGTATCTGACGAATCAGATTTACCACAAATACTATGAAGTTGTAAGATGATCCGTTACGGCTCGCTTATCCACCTGCAACAATGGTCAGCGGTCGGCCGTGGTCTTCCTTGATATGAGGAAGGCTTTTGACATGGTCGACCACCTGATACTACTAAACAAGCTTGAGTCATTCAGCCTGGGTGGTGCCTTCGTTGAGTGGCTCTGCTTCTACCTGCACGGTCGAAAACAGCAAACCAGGGCCAATGACCGACTCTCGACGAGCCTACCTGTGGACAGAGGGGTGCCGCAGGGGTCCGTAGTCGGCCCGCTTCTCTTCGTAGCCTACATCAATGATGTGAAAGATGTAATCTTGAACTCCAGGTACTTCCTTTACGCCGACGACCTGGCGCTAATTGTTTCAGGAAAGGACGTCGACCGGGTGAGGGCCCTACTCCAGGATGACCTCAATCGAGTAGGAGCCTGGTGCACAAAAAACAAGCTCACCGTCAACACCAACAAGACGCAGGTGCTGTGGTCGTACTCCCAAAGACTACCGCCAAATCTCAACAACAGTTCTCCTACTTAGGAGTCACCATTGACCGCTACCTCGGCTTTGGTCAACATCTTAAAAAGAGAATCAATCTGGTGCGCACGCGTCTACAGCAGTTGAAGCACATAAAAAGGGCCTCAGACACCAAGACCACGGTTCAAGTCTACACCACTATGATCCGCAGCATAATGGACTATTGTGGTTTTGTGGTCGATGGAGGCTCAGTCTGGGCGGTCAGGAAAATGCAGACCCTCCAAAACGACGCCCTTCGCCTCAGCGAGGGTATTAGAGACCCTAGAGGTGTCGACATTGATGCGCTCCATACAAGAAATCATGTCACAAAACTGCTACCGGTGAGGAACCGGTGCCTACTCGCGTATCTACACAAAATGACCAGATCCCAAGACAACATTATCGTCCCCACTAGAGAACTGTGTGGCAACAGCCAAGTACGATTGAAAGTACCCAGATCAAAGAAAGGTATCTTCGACAAGAGCCCACTGCACCGTGGTGCCCCTCTGTGGGACGAGTTACCAGGGGAAACTCAACGCTTGCCGTACAAAGACTTCGTCAGAAAACTCAAACCTTGACACTCGATGGTGTGTTTCAGCACCCTAACAGGACTATTGTGATAATGTGATATAACTGTCGATCTGTAAATAACTATGTCTGTCATATCTCTTACCAGACATATTACTCTCATCCTTGGCTATTAAATGAAAAAGTTCCCATGTAACATTTTTAGTACGCCAATAAAAATATCAACAACAACAACTCCTACTGAGTATAATGAAGAACACTCCAGCCATGGTTACAGCAATGACCTACTTCTGTTGGAGGTCATTGGTTACATTGATGTCCTTCATGGCTCCTGCAGTTGCAGAGCCCCTTATCTTGGAAACGTTCCTTTACACAAAATTACACGTGTGAGTGGCACGTGTTGTCTGCGCCTCAATCTTCTTCTAGTGACCCTATACAACCCCAGGATCAACTCCCGGAGGGGGGGGGGGGCACTCTGCCATGTATTGGGTAACCACTGCGGCACGACTCTGATAAGCGGTGGTGGTGAATTTCCATTAGTTCCTGAAAAGGAGGGGGCGGTTAGATGTCATCAAGGCCCTAATAAGTAGGGCGGTTAAAATCATATCACTAAATTGAGCAAGTTTTCTTGCTGAAAGGGGATAAAATTGTATTTGTATAAAATTCAGGGAGACTTGTATTGTAATAGATCAGGGAGACTTGTAATAGATCATCAAATCTCCCAACCTTTGCAAAATGGGGCGGTCAAATCTCCCATCCTCTGAAGTGTAGGGCAGTCAAATCCCCCAACTTCTGAGAAGTAGGGTGGTCAAATTTCCCAAACTCTTGATAAGAGGGGCAGTAGGGCGGCAGTTGTTATCTACCCTCAAAGACTCAGTGACCCCTCCCCCCTCCCCCACCATGGGGATCAACTCCTCTCTCCCTATTGGGTCATCCTCCCGGATCCTGAGCTTCCTGTGGTTCAGTGCAGTAGTTGAGCCTATGGGGACCAGAATAGTGAAGATATGAAAAAGAGGAAAACTGTTAAATAAGCCTGAAAAGACAAAGTCACAAACAAATACCCCAACGGCCAAATGGGGTTCGGTTACAGTCAATTTAGTATAGAGCATGGCAGAAGCCAGCTCAGGCTAAAAGAAAGATGACTGAACGTTTTTGTGTGTGTTTTTGTATGTGTTAGAAGCGGGCAGTTTAAAATCGCTGACTGACTAGGTAAATAAATTATGTTTTTTGAAAGAGGATGACGTTTAACTCCACCACTAAGATCCTAATGCAAGCGGAAAACATTCACGTGGAAACCCGATGGCGAAATCCAATAATTCTCTTAAAGTTCAAAAGAAGACTCTGAAGGGATGAACTAATAAATTAGTATCAAAGTAGGGTAGCCAGCAGGAGGTGGTGCAGAGAAGAGAAAGAACATATAAATAATCACGATAAACAAGAGGGAGAATGTAAGAGATGCACAACGGTAGGGAATATAGATAGATGGATATACATACGATCAACAGGTAAGCAGAAAGAGAGAGAGAGAGAGAGAGAGAGAGAGAGAGAGAGAGAGAGAGAGAGAGAGAGGAGAAAGAGAGACAGGGACAGATACATGTAGAGAGACAATGAGACAGACAGATACAGAGAGAGAGGCGAGAGGTTAGGTCAAAAAGTAAGGGTTTCTTTATGCTTGAATTACACTGTTCTCCTTCAGCCCTTGATGCTTCACGCTCTTCCAGACAGGGGTCAGACAATGCCTATTGCTAGTCTGGGGAGAGTCAGGCATAACATGCTCAAGCATTGCATTTATGTACTGTCAGCATTGCATGAGTCTGACAGTGCTGGACGCTTCTGATTTAGAGTGTCTGAATTGTGAGCGGTAAATTATATTGTTCTTGAGACATATGGGCAGTCTATAAGGATACATCTGGTTCCTCCTTCTACGTGGTCATTATTAGTTCTGTCCTCTAATTTCCTCGTGTGATGTAGGCAGGTACGATACTCACACATACCATAGTTTTCCAGTAACAAGCTGCATTCCGAGAACGGAACCAACATCTCATTAGATTGCCTCTGTCAACGTACACACAGGGTCCGTTTGTTCGCTATATAGCAGTGAACGTCAGTCACACCTTTAAGACAAGACTTAAGTGCTATGCATAATTGAATCAATCCTCAACCAACTGTTCATGAATCCTATGTTGTGCTGTAGTTTTATCTAAATTCTAATGCACTGTGTATGTAAATCTGTCAGTGTCACCGCTCAATTCTCATGTCACGTCCATCGTTACAAGGACATGTTACAGATTCACCTTTCTAGACTGTAGGGGGATTTTAAAATGTGTGTTAATGTTCTACTAGTCAATCAATGAATCAATGAAGGTTATACAAAATGCACTCTACTCCCCGGCCACATGTAAATCTTTCATAGCCGCCCTTATCCCAAAAGGTACAAGTAAGCCTGAAAGGTGTCTGTTCAAAGTGTCAGATCCTCTCAAGACGTTTCATTTAGTAGAATAGACATTGGCCAAGCAAATTTGGGAGTCACCTAGACTCACTTATCGCCATCAGGAATGTGTGGCCAAAACCACCCTCTTATCAAGGTAAGACTGACTTTGATTATAAGGAGGGTGCAGCATTGCCTGACTTTCATGCAAATGTAAGTCCAGCATTGCCTGACTCAAAACAGGGTTCAACGATGCCTGGCTCACTGGCATGAAAATCTGGTCACAAAGAAGGTCAGGCACTTGATTAATTTCTTACGTTCATCTTCATGATAATTATGGAAATGCACATTCATATTATGGAAGATCTTGCAAACTATCTATTGGAAATGCAATGTAAAAGAATTATAGTATAAAGCAGAAACAACTAATCTAAATTTTGTTGTAGGGTAGAGATAGCTCTTTTGTATTTAATTCTGTGGTGCAATAGGTACATCTAACTTTTATTGGTATGAAACACACAAACGTGTTAACTGTTTATTACTGAAGTGTACACATTTACTCTCAATAACGGATATGTCGGATATGGCAGGGAACCCTGGCTGGTAAGAGCTTCCCTTACCAAAATTGAATAAGAAACCACTTGTTATCTGAAGTCTGACTAAAATTGACCAATCAATTAATTAATTGTACAACCCTGTGAACCTTGTAGATCGGGAACCCTATCATCGTCTTTTGGGATGATAACCTGGCAGGTCATCACCGAGACAAGGCTGGGCGTGTTATTCTCTTACCAGTCGAATAGAAGGCCCTGAGGTCTGATCTGGTAGGACACGTTTGCCGGTTTGGGACAACCTTAAATGGAACTTCTCTTTTTTTTCCTTGTGCGATATAGTCTTTTATCTCCCTTAAATGAGTATTATAAGGGATAAACAGGATAAAGGGAATTCTATGCATAAGGGGCAATGTTGCCTGTTCAGGCTTTACTACCTGTACCCATGGTCTGTTCCAGCGTCCATGGCCCTGTTAGGGGTAAGGTAAGGGTTTACAGTGAGGTAGCAAACCATCCCATGGCTTCTGTTATAACCGGCGCTGGTGTAAAAAGACGACAGTAGCCTCTTAACGCTCCTTAGCACCCGGAGCAGGGTCTGAGCTGGGGAGGAGGGGTGGTGAGTACGAGGGGCTGAGAACCTATAGATGTAGAAGCAGTGTTCTGGATGGTCAGAACTAGGGTTGGTATGGCACATGTCGACTACCCTCATTCAGATGTAGTACATGTTGTATAACTCGAGAAAGGGCCCTTTCCCGGGGCCCTTGCCTTCTTTGTGGTGTGGTGTGGTGTGGTGTGGTGTGGTGTGGTGTGGTGTGGTGTAGTGTAGTGTGGTGTTATGTGCAGTTAGTGCACTTTTCTGGCTGTGGGAATATATTCATAGGAAAGTTGTTAAGGAACGTTCACAAATGACCTACCCATCGAGGCACACTGATAAAATGAAGGGATCCAAACTTGTCAAAAGGTCGTCTTATAAGAAGAGTTTAGGGTCTTTAAAGTGACAGTCATAAAATATACGAGTTAAAGGTTGTCTATTTGATGAACTGTCCGGTTACCATCCCACAAGACAAGACTAGGGTCATCTAACTGACAATGTTAGCCCAGGCAGTGGCCCACTCCAAGTGACAAGTCTAAGGTCGTCAAATTCACAACCCAGAATAGTTAACCCTTTATTGGCTGCAAACTGCTTTAAATGTGCTTGAATCCCTTTGTCAGCGTGATGCATAAATGTAGCCCTGGTGAGTTTATTCGCCAAGCCTGCATTCATGCACCTTGGGAAATGAATCAACAGTTGGGCGAGTATACTTGCCAAGGCTGAATTCATGTATTATGATCACATAGAGCATGGCACCTTAAAGCACTATGCACCCCTTAGAGGGTTAACCTGTGCAATATAACCTCTACTTCACTGCAGGTGGAGCTAACTGGGTTCTGCCTAGGCATAATTGTTGTTCATGTCTGTCTATATCTTTTAGGTTTATAATAGCTAATTCATACAAACATAGAGGTATGTAGGTTAGGGGAATTCCTGCCATATCCCAAAATCTATATTGAGAGTATTTCTACCCTTTAGTTACAGACTGCTAACACATATGTGCATGTCATACCAATGGGAGTTTCCTTGCAGCTATTGTACCATAGAAATAACCACAAAAGTACGGTGGCCGACAAGGCTCACGCCCAAAAAAACACTGTTATAAAAAAAAAAAAAAATTTCACCTGAAAAAACAGGCGAAAAAAAAAAATTTAATTTTTTTTCACAAATATTTTTTTTTTCATTTTTGAAAAACATGAAAAAAAGTTGCTGTCAACTGTCAACTACGAAAATTGGCGCTGTCAACTGTCAATTTCCGCCATACCGCCCTGCGGCAGAACAGCATGCCGCTGTGTCAAGAGAGCCGGCATTTCATTGGTTGTCGGCGGGGCGTAATGATATGATATACGCAGAACGTAGTTCGCAATTTCCTGCTGTTCGGATGCCCCTTCCCCCTTATTACCTTACTGCAACCTCGATTCATATGTCTTATAATACCGTGCACTTGATCTTACAATACAACTAATACACTTTCTCCAGCTATTTTTCAATTTATTTTGCCCGTGGGATGAAAGCGATGCGGGGCGTCCTGTTTATTATCAGCAGCGGCTGCACGGTCTCAGCTTAAACAAAGTATTCACTTCCGGCGTGAGTGGTGCGATTCCGCGTGGCGTGTACGAGGGACAAGCTTTTGGATCATAACTGCAATCCTTTTCTTGCTGTTCTACCAGCACCTGCAAGACTTTAAAGTAAGTTTCATACACTGTGTTTCACGTAACGTGTGCAGTACTTTATTTTGTATTGAACTATGTGGTAGCCTGTAGCATTTCATGCTAATCCACCCATTATCGCCCGTTATGAAATGAACACGCCTGCTGTTTTCACGCACGTGGTAGTAGTATACACAACTAACACACTGGCACCCCCGTCAGTATTTTCAACACACAGCTTTGTATGGTAATGTGTATTGTTTATTTTTTCTCGGTATATAGACATCATACATCCTGTTTATTTTTCCCATTTCATATACACGGCACATCCCTTTCACTCGCCAGCACATGGCGCATCCTGTTTATTATCGGCAGAATGTACCCGCGATAAAAAATATATCTTTTTGCCTTTCCAGTGGACCACGAGGGAGTGACACGGGGGAAGTGTGTGGAAAGTGGGTGCTTCTGTACTCAATTCTCCTCGCAAAAAGGCACACATTACTGCAACAACTGCGCCCCTCACATGGCCCGTCGCCATGTAAGTATCATACATCTTTCCTATGTTACAAACAGAATAAAGTTTCAGTAATGCAAGTTCATACTGTCATACAGCTGTGTTAACACCTCAATGTACCTTTCCACTGCCACCAAAATATTATCACAATTTTACTACATGTAGTCCTGTTTATTATCGTATATAGTACACACTCAACATCCCTCCCAACAGCCACACTTGTTCCTACTTCCTGTTTCTTCTGTTACGGTAGAATAGATAAATTTGGCCCAGGTAGTACACACAGGAATAGGGACTTGCATAAACGGGTGCCGCGCTAGCGCTAGCGCTAGCACCAATATTGTGATCACACCAGTGCCACTGGTGACCCAGGCCTAATTTGAGTTTCTGACCTTATTTATTGACTTAGAATCAAGGTTAGGGTATCATTGGAAAGCTATGACATAGACGCTCATGATGAGGGGTGCCAATCTACTGTAACCATAAGCATTCTATTCATATAAAATTTCTTAAGATTTGGCAAACTTTATGAGGCCAAAAACTTATCAAATTTTAAATTTCATCTAAGTTCACCTACCTAGGGATGTAGTTCATTATCATAAGATTATGCACTGTTGATTTCAATTCCCTATGTGGATGCCTTCTATTTGCCCCAAGCCCTCCCGTGACCCTTGTCTATGAGTCTTCAGTGAAGGCAGCCAGCCTACTCAGCCCACAGGCACAGTGACCATCACATGATATGTATGCTCATAGTAATTTTCATGAAAACCTCATGAAAGACAGGCCATGTACAATTGTTAGTTTAATTAGAGAAAATAAGTGAATTTTTTTTTATTGAATTTTTTTTTATTTTTTTAAATTTTTAATATCTTTTAATATTTTTTTTCTTATAATTTAAAAAAAAAGTTATCAAAAGTCTGGTTGATGTTAGACATCGTTCACGAAGAATATCCTGAAAATCTCATCCAAAAAGAACAAATAATGGCTGATATATCCTAAAAAATACCTTTCTTATGACCTTTTGACCCAGTTAATTAGGTCAAAGGTCAGCTTATGTAGGTCAAAGGTCATCTGGAACAACGTCATATTATCTGATCCATGACATACAATGTATGCTGAAAGTTTCATCATAAAAGATTAAATACTGGCTGATTTATCCTAAAATGACCTTTCTTATGACCTTTTGACCTAGTTACTTAGGGAAAAGGTCAATCTATCTAGGTCAAAGATCATCTGGAACAATGTCATATTATCTGGTCCGTGGTGCTTAATGTGTGCTGAAAATTTCATCCTAAAAGATTAAATAATAGCTGATTCATCTTAAAATAACCTGTTTCCTTTGTCTGTTCAGGGTATCTTTCTAATCTGCTCTGATCACAGTTTTGGATCCAGCTTAAACAGTGTTTGAATAGGGATGAAGTACCCATCAATTCTGGATCTTCGATCCTGATTGCTCAGCAACTAGCAACAGTAGGAATATGATTTAAACAGTTCTGAAAAGCTCTCAACAAGCTCTACATGACTGGGCCAATACTCATATATTTCAATCAATTCACAAAATTTATGCAAGTCCCTAACAGGAATATAGTCCATGTCATAGTACTGTATATCCCCTTCACCTACTTATACCATCTTATTTTGTAATATTTTTCGTATGTTGTTCTACTGTATTATTTGCCAGACATAATACGTGTATTTTTTTCTGCAGGAGAAAATGGGCCAGTGCAGTATGCCTGAATGTGAGTGCGGACTATTTACAGTTGTGGAAGGCTGTCACGACTGCATAGATTGTGGCCATGGTGCAGGTTTGCACAAGGTGCCCGATGTACCCAGTAAGTATACCGTATAACACATTATGACCTACATTATTTTCAGGCCTTTTGTCACCCCTCCTTTCCCCTTCTAACATGCCATTTGAAAATTTATTGTCCCATTCCTCTCCTTTTACCATCTGTTTGACACACGCAGTACAACAAAGTGAATCACATGTTACAGGAGCAAAATTGCTGAACGAGATGGAAAAGGTGGGGAAAAAAAGGAAAGTCCTATTGCGGAACATCCCTGCCACGCCTGTAGAGAAGAAGGTTCCGGTGCGCCGGGTTAGTATGAAGCCTACTTTGATACTATATAGGGCTATACAGTACCGTATATACATGCTTTTCATTTTTTCTGTATGTTATATGCCACTTCTATTTTCATGTTAGCATTCTGATACATGTAGACTATTTATAACCCATTTTTCGTATGTACTGTAACCAGGTCCTTTCTCTCATACTGCATTCTTCCATTCTTTCTTTCTCATTCTCTGACAGCTTTTCGAAATAACGCGGGGGGAAAGAGTCAAGGTCCGGGGTGTCTGGGGTAACCGTGCCAAAAAGGACAGGCGTGGAATCCAGACTGTCAGTGTAAGTGTAGCAAACATATTATGACTATTCCCTTTACCATATTTCACATAAACTCATTATAAATAATAAGCTGATGAAATAAACACAACCAGCAACGAACAAAAGTTTTGTAGAATGAACAGAACTGTTCACTCGACCTTTAGCCCGCATCACTTTTTTTCCATGTTCATCCTTGTGACGCCCGTCGCCAGTGCTGTATATGGGGACAGCAGTCCTGTTGGTCGTCAGCATTTCATACACACATGGCGCGTCCTGTTTATTATTTCTCTTTATTTAGACATTATACATCCTGTTTATTATTGGCATGTGATAGACACGGCACATCCTTTAGCCTGCCCAGCGCATGGCGCGTCCTGTTTATTATTTCTCGGTATATAGACATGATACATCCTGTTTATTATTGGCATGTGGTAGACACGGCACATCCTTTATCCTGCCCAGCGCATGGCGCGTCCTGTTTATTATTTCTAGGTATATAGACATGATACATCCTGTTTATTATTGGCATGTGGTAGACACGGCACATCCTTTATCCTGCCCAGCGCATGGCGCGTCCTGTTTATTATTTCTAGGTATATAGACATGATACATCCTGTTTATTATTGGCATGTGGTAGACACGGCACATCCGTTATCCTGCCCAGCACATGGCGCGTCCTGTTTATTATCGGCCGAATGTACACGCGATACATCCCCTAATTAGCCGACTCAACGTAGCACAACAAGTTATGTCATGTAACATAATGCAATGCCTGGTGTAATGTAGTACCATCTCACGTTCTTTCTGTGTTTATATTGTACCTGATGGTCACACCGGTGTTCTTCCAGATCGAATTCCAACCGGACGAAGAAGTCACGTTCAAGGGACTTCGTGACCGCTGTGCCCGCGTCTTCGCTATGGTGTCCTACGACACGCTGAGCAAATCTCACTCGGCCTTGCTCCTGGGCGGACTAAAAGGGCCGGAGGTCAACAACGATCGGGAGGTCCAAACGTTATTAAAGAACGGAAAGGGGTACTTTGTCCCCACCAAGAAGAACGAGGTGTCCTCTGTAAGCCACTTCTCCCTTCTTCTAATACATACAGCGTACATGAACTGTTCTCTTCGGCCTTAGCACATAGTACATAGTGGAAATATAATACATTACATCCTTCAATTTTTTGGGTGCTTTTACCATCCAGTCTTCTTACTTTCATCAAAAGTACTACCTGTGCTTTTAATGTAGTAGGAACTGCATTTTAATTGAACTACCCAAAAAATTTTACAGGAGGAGGAGGACTCTCTGTTGAGTGAGGTAAGCAGGACACACGAGTCGGACACCGAGCGTAGCTTTGATTTACCCCCAGTCAACATTCCGTCTCGCCGAAAGAAAACTGCCACAACGGGAAGTGCTGGAAAAGAAGACACAGAACGCTCTGCCAAGAGAAACACCAAAGTCCCTTCTTCCGCAGCAGGAAGTTCCTCCACCCCACCTCCACCTGATCCCACTCACTCGTCTGAAGGGAAAAAAAGGCCAGCAGGAAGTTCCTCCCCACCACCTCCACCTGATTCCACTCACTCGTATGAAGGGAAAAAAAGGCCCAGAACACAGGAGGAGGAGAAGGTGAGTACCGGCAAAAATCCTGTTTCTTTGTACCCTGTAAAATAAAAACAAAACAAAAAATATGTCCTCTTTCCTCATTCTGTATGAAACATATGACGTACTTGGACAGCAAAAATGAGTGTTTTTTCTGTTCCCAATCTGTGCAGGATTTACCCCAAGCGCCAGAAGGTGAGGTGATATAATATTTGGTTGTGTTCATGTTTTGTCACGTTCAACTGATTTTCCCTGTTATTTGTTGCAAGTTCCTTTCTCATTCTTCTTTTAATTTGGTAAAGAAACCTGAAAAATATTACAAAGAGACACATGAAATAAATTGCTATGTGATAAACTTTACGTCCTTTTTTCTTGTTCAGGCAGAGATATTATAGTACTACATAGCTTTGACTTCCTTTCACGTACATTCCTTACAATGTTACATGAGACAATTTTTCCTGTGTATATTTTGTTCACCTTTCACTTTGTAGCGAGAAGGAAGATTAGCACGATGGCCCCTCCAGACAACTATGCACAGGAAGAGATCGGGACTGCCGTCACCGCCTTTGCTCTACAATATTTCACAGACACAGACGAAGTGGTCGGGCCCTACATCCCGTGGAAGTCGAGAAACCCGGATCACAACTACCTGCTGGCCAAGCTGATGAAAGGTACCATAACTTTTATGTCTTTTTTTACCTTTTCCATGACATATCAAGGCCACTCCAAAAAAAAAGTCTGGTTTCTCATCCCAAAGCAGAGAAAAATTTCAGTAGGGCGTTTTTTTTTAAATTTTTAATTTTCTTAACGCAGGAGCCAAAATGTATAGGAAAAAAGTAGATTTTCTGCAACAAAATTTCACACTTAATTATTCAAGTGTCTATTTATTTGAAGCTGTTGGAAAATGTAACATATTCCTGCTGTCATACAGCATAACAGAAGTTTTATTTTGTATCAGGGGAAACGGACATATATAAAATCGAGATGCACTTGGAAGATGGTGTTAGAGTCCCCCGGTCCGTCGCACAGGATAACGCGTGGCCGGATATGGCTGAGGACGAAGGTAGGAAGATTTACACCTCTACAGTGAAATCTCGATATGAGGAGGATGGTAATAAGGAGCAGACTGTTTTAAAGAGCAGATTTGCTATGCCAAGATTTTTTCTCTACATTTCTATAGTAATAATACCTGATTAGAAGGTGCTTTTTTACACAAAAATGGTTTAGAAGGAGCAGAATTTTTCGTACATGAATAACTTGTTCGGCTGTTCATTCATTTGATTGAGAAAAAAGTTCCCATTCCGATGAACTAGGTGATGGTGTGTGTGTAGAGGACCCCCACCCCCTGTATACACAGATGCAACCGGCATTGCTATCCTATGTTAAATACTTTATTTTACCCACAGCAACATGTGGGAATTCTCCCTTCTGTATGATGCCCTGTAACCCAGTGGGCACAGGAGGTTGAACAAAGATGGATAAATGTTTACCAATCTTTATTCGATGTTGATTCAACAATTATTCAAACTTGCTAATATTTTTAAATGGCCCCTCTTTCTGTTGTTGTAGCACAATTTCTATTATTTTATTGTAACAGGTATGACCCTGTTATGGCAGTCGCCATATCAGGTATACACAACATTAGAGACGACCTACATAGGGGTGGTGGCGTATCCCTTCCTGAGCAAGGACCTGGTATACGAATGGTTTGCGTTGGAGGAGGGGGAGGAGCGCTTCCTGGGTTTGACGGACCCGTTCATATTGGTCCCCCCCGGACGCTACACGTGTAAGCTCAGCTATATGGGGGAGGATGAAGTTGTGTTGCAGGGGTACATCAGCCGGGTGAACGTGCTGAAGTGCTCAAATCTCTTCCAAGGTGAGACGCTGTAAGGTGTTTACAATGTAGCATAGTACTGTGTTATATGATATACATTTTATTTTTACTTGATACTAGAAGGGTAAAGTTAATGTTTTCCTTCTTTCTTTTAGTGGCCAAAATTAAAATAATGAAACCAACATGGAGAGACAGTACACTTTATACCTATCATACAAGCTGTCTTCACTTTTTTTATTTTTCAGAGTCCGGACTCCAGTTCATAGAACCAAAAGACTACACGGTCCACTACGCGAGCAAAATTGGCGGAGGCAACTTTGGAGCGGTGTACCGAGGTGATTTTTTTGGACCAGTTGCTGTAAAAACCATTAAGACGAGTCACTCGGTCGACATATTCTTGGCAGAGATAAACATTGCAGGGTGAGTACGATAATAAACCACTTTGTTCACTGTTCTTTTCTCCCCGCTGTGTCATAGTAAACAAACTGAATAACAAATATATGCCCGTGCTTTCCATTGTGTTCCACCTTTAATACCATATGCATGTTACTAGTCCTTTAGAAAAATAACCCCTTTTCTTTACCATACAGAAAGATGCGTCACCGCAATCTTATTCGATTGCTGGCCGTATGCCAACTGGAAGATGAGATACATATCGTCATGGAATTGTGCAACGGCAGAAATCTGGCGCGCATCTACGAGAAAATGCGGAAAATGAAGACCATCAAGGCCAAAGTGAGTACCATATTTCAAGTGACACTGCACTTTCCGCACTGTCGCCATGATATGGGTTGTCCCGCGTTATATGGTTCATTGCGCGTCCTGTTTATTATTTGTCGGCAACATGTAGTCACGATACATCCCTGTACGTACTAAGTACATGGGTCGTCCTGTTTATTATTTGTCGGCAACATGTAGTCACGATACATCCCTGTACGTACTAAGTACATGGGTCGTCCTGTTTATTATTTGTCGGCAACATGTAGTCACGATACATCCCTGTACGTACTAAGTACATGGGTCGTCCTGTTTATTATTTGTCGGCAGCATGTAGTCACAATACATCCTTAGACGTACCAAGTACATGGCTCGTCCTGTTTATTATTTGTCGGCAGCATGTAGTCACGATACATCCTTTGACGTACCAAGTACATGGCTCGTCCTGTTTTTTATTTGTCGGCAGCATGTGGAGACCGAATCAGCGGTGTGCCAATTACATTACAACTCGTCTTGATTTGCGGCTGGATGTAGTACTCTGTGTAACCCTTATGACAGGAGCTGATTGTCTCTCATTCTGACAGGAGGAAGTGCTGAAATTAGACGACAGCATGTTCGTAATGCAGCAGCTGTGCCTGGCTCTGAACTACCTGCACAGCATCCCCGTCGTTCACTCAGACGTCAAACCAGGGAATATTATGATATCGCCAAACTACGAGGTGAAGCTGCTAGATTTCAGTATCGCCCGCATAAAGGAGAGCGCTCGTGAGGAGCGCACCTATGCCACAAACTTCGGGGGCGGCCCGGGAGCGGGTACCTTCGCGTACATGGCCCCCGAAGTGTACAACGGGTCGAAACTGAAGAGGCAAACCTCTGTAGATGTGTACGCAACCGCCTTAATAATTGTAGAAAATGCGAACAACGGAGCACTGAACTATCCCATGAGGCAAGACGTGAAGAATGCCATGGCTGCTGAAGGCTTTCCGAAAGGAATTAAGAAGGTGGCCCCTGCCCTCCTACCCGTCACACAGATGGCTCTCAGCTGGAAGCCAGAGGAGCGGCCGGAAGCCAAGGAATTGGGGAAAGTAATAGGTTCTCTCTTCGACGAGGAGGCCTACTACGGGCAGAAGCCAGCGTGGTGAAGCGTAAGATAGACTAGTGTATTCAGTGAGGGCAGGAAAAATTATGTGCATTTGTCTACTGTTCCATGACACTTTATTAGTTACACACAGAAGTGAACCATTTCATAAAAATAATATAGTCAAATCATGATACAATTGGGAAATTTTTTTTGTACAATATCACATGCTCGGTCTACTTTTATTTACATTGCATCGACATGTGCTACACGTTATATGATTATACCATCTGAAACTTTTTTTTTCTATTTCACATGCTCTCTGTACTTTTATTTACATTGCATCGACATGTTCTACACATTATATTTAACGATCACACAAAGCTAGAAAAATAGCTTGGGCATTCTGCATGCACAACACCATGTTGTTCTGGTTCAGGAATTCGTCTGCCTCTGCCCTAAACTGTGCCGGTACAATGTCTTCAAAGTGGTCTGCTATCTCATGGTACTCTGCCGCGAATTCCATGTCATCTGCCGCCTCAACACCGTAATGATACCCACACTGCTCGCCCCCTGTCAAATTTTAAATAAGAAAAAAAATTACATATATCACATGTCCAATTATTTGGTGACAAACAGTTCAACGGCCGAGCACATACAGAGGTCAAATAGCTTAACAACATGGGAAGGGAAACAGAGAAATTCATGTATACGGGCTTACCGAAAAGATCAGGATGGTTATACATGTCGTCTGGACATCCTCCACATGGCAGACTCACGCCTTTCTGTTGGCGAATCTTGTGAAGGTTCCAGTCACGAATGTAGTCGTCCACCTGCCGCTTTACCAATGGGAGGTAGACGTAAATGAACGCGTCTCTGTGCAGGTGAAACAAAGCATGGGTGCGTTACACAAAATGAAATACATACACAAAGACACACTCATTTAAGTCTGTTGGCCGGGTTGTTTCACCATTTGACCTTGGGCCGTATTTCACGAGGCCATACGCCGAGCGAAATGTGGCACACCGGTCAACAGACTTGAAATGAGTGTGCCTTTGTGTTAATTTTTTATCATTTTCGATTTAAAATACGAAAATTGTGATGGGGGGAGGGCCTATGATAGCCTAATTATATCCCCTTCAAATGTAAATTAAGCACCATTTTGATGACGTCACAGGGCCGTATTACGGCCATTGGTTTTTTCACGGGTTCACGGGTGGGTGAAATACGGCGTTGTTTGGTTTAGTCAATGGGACTGCTGTTTTTCATTAAAAAATTAAACTCTTTTCTTTGATACATAAAAAACATGCTGTTTCATATTTTTTCGTGGTAATATACAAGTTTCATACCGGTTTTCTTGTACGTCGACAGGCAGCCCATCTCGCAACATTTGTGTGAACTGCTGGTGTAGGCCATACGTGACATGCCTGTACATGCCGGACCAAAAGCACTCGATTTTCTGTAGAAATAACACAAAAGAGGCACAGTATAATAGTTAGGAAGGAACATGTTGTAGACATTGATATTATTTTTTTTCCTGCCCTTACGCTATATAAAGTGGGAAAAACAATTTACTTGGTTCAATTTGGACTTGTCCACCACTGCCGGTCGCTCCGACGCTACGTCCGTCCCATTACGCCTCAGGAACATCTGCAATTCTATGCTGAGCGTGTTCTCCGTACCCGGGTCGAACCTTGCTCTGTTCGGCACAACTGTTTAAAAGAAGAAAAATAAAACCTTGCATTAGGTTTCATCCGGTTTCCCATGTTTCCCTGTGTTACAGTATAACATGTATTTTGTGTGTACGGGTCAAGTGTTATGGCGGACACACAGTGAACATAATATTGTAAGGAAAAGTATACATACCTTCCAACTTCTGTATGGTGTCCGCAAATAGTTTGACCACGAAGTTTGGATTTTTGTTAGTGGTATATGTTGTGCACCAGAGCACCCTCCGTGAAAAGCAGTCTATCGCTCCGTGTATATAAATCCCATACGTAGCCAGTTTGTCATGGCCATCGATTGACCAGCAGTCATTGGGCCCCTGTATAAAAGGGATGGAACTTTGTATTATAACGTACATTTACATGTCGTAGCAAATAATGGAACGTTCTATGTTATTCCCATGTCATATTATGTTAGCTATACTGTACATACCGGTGACTGAAAGATGCGCCGTACAAACTTCTTTCCCTTCCTCCTCTCCCCGGCTTCCGGGTCCAGCACCCTGGCCGCTGCCATGACATCGTCCCTATTTGGAAAGAATTTATTTTTTCACTCACTCTGTTATTTAGTATTCTGCGGTGTACAGTACACAGTATTGCACCAAGCATCCCGCGGTAGACACGATACAGTCCACCGATTTTATGATTCATACGGTATAACAAAGGGTTCTGGAGATGTAGGTTGGTATATGGACGAAAATAATATTTCGAAGCAGCACGCCAAAGTTGGGAGAAATACCTTTTTATTGCCACGTTGAATTTGTCTCTGATAATCCTTGTCACGCGTCTGTAGCCTGCTGTCTCCTGACACTTCTCCTGAGCATTCTATGGTTATACCGGAAACAATATTCATATACTTGGTTTAGTGTTAACAGTATTAATAAAACAGCATGACATAGTACTACATGACGTCATGACAAATTAATTTTGTGATATAAGTTTGCTCTGTTTATTTGTGCTATGCTCAGGTAGGAAAAGGATATGGATGAAAAGGAATACAGTTGACTGTAATGTTACACACCTGCACTAGATTTAGGACGGTTTCCGGCTCCAGCGGTACTGTCCTGGTGATGCCAAACTGTTTTAGCCGCCTTTTCAAAGTACTGAGGCTGGCAATTGGGAAAAAAAGAAATAAAGATTGACTGCTTGCCACTTGACTGTTTTTCCTTCAATTTTTAAGAGAAATAAAGCTTGAATTGGTCACCAAATTGTTGAAAATATTGCCATCAATATGTCGTAATAGTAGATAATTCTGGAAATTATGTAAAGGCATAAGAGCATTTCTTTAGGTATAGGAGTATAAGCCTGCCCCGAGTATAAGCCTGCCCCGTGTATAAGCCGGGTCAGTTTGCCACTTAGTACTTGTAGAAGCCCGGGCTTATACACGGGGAAATACGGTACTTGGAAAAGTGTAGAGGTGTGCAGAAGCCAGCTGTACATTTAATGAAAATGAATGGAGCAGTGTTCTCCTAATGCTATACCTGAAGGACAGCCCAAACTGTCTGAGGTATCGTAGGATCATCTCGTTGCTTTTCCCCAGCAGCACCAATTTGGACAGTATGTCTGGCAGTAGCTCTGTGCAATAATGGAAGGAGAAACAGTTGTATTATTGCACAGTAATGTAGGAAGTATATTTCAGGAAGTCATATGATGAAAAGGCAGGATAGTAGGCGGTGTAACTGTGATATACTACCTTGTGTCGTGTTGTGCTCTGTGTCAAGGTGGCCACACTCTACGCACTGCATTATCCCCACCACTATCTCCAGCCTTTTACACGGGCATCTTTTGCAACTTCTGTGGAACAATTCCTCGTACTCCATTTTGCTGGTAGTTCTGAAAAGGGAAACAAAAGATATTTGATTGCACCCGATATATCGATACATATGCAGCACACGATAATAAACAGGATCCTGTTTATTATCGTCCAAGCGTATATGAAATCCCGTTTATTATCATCCGGACATACAATTGAACGGGACGATAATAAACAGGATTCGGTCTGGTTATGTTGCCGGAAAGACGAGCGCGGCGGTGGAAACTACACACTGTGACATAGCAATCGCTGTAGACACGACATAACCTCATCGAACAGTGTGCCCGGTAGACACGAGACATACTGCAAAGTGCTGCCATCTAGCGGAGTGCTTCCGAACGAAGGGATGGGAGCGACCTCTACATCGTATAGCAATAATTACGCAGGAGCGCCATTCGGTCAACAATACGTTTCACGGTAACATTATGCCTTTCTTACACTTATTACCGAAAACATGAATGAATCAGGTAGGAAAGATGCTGTACAATGTGTATACATATGTCAGGAAGCAGAAATCCGGCATGCCATGCTGTGTTGAACGTATAGGGGGCTGGGTATGAGGTATGTCGACGGGATTAGCCTAATGTGCTGGTGCTTCTCGTGTCTACATTATACGGCTGTCTCGTATCTAAAAAAGGTGGGATGTTTCTTGTCTACAGTGGGGGTCTCTCTTGTCTACCGCATCAGACCTATAATGTTATAAGGCTGTCTCGTATCTAAAAAAGGTGGGATGTTTCTTGTCTACTGTGGGGTCTCTCTTGTCTACCGCATCAGACCTATAATGTTATAAGGCTGTCTCGTATCTAAAAAAGGTGGGATGTTTCTTGTCTACTGTGGGGGTCTCTCTTGTCTACCGCATCAGACCTAGAAAGTAAACTATTATAAAACTGTCTGTCAGGGAGTGCTCATTTGGTATGGCCGGGGGGGGGGGGGGGAGCATGTGAGGGGGGGCATTTTTTTTAGGGGTATTGACAGGGGAGGGCCTTTTCTTTTTTACCCATTTTTTTTTGGGGGGGGGGGCCTTTTTTGCGGGGGTATTCCTACACACCAATATTGTTTCTCATGCACTACTTGGGGGGGGGGGGGGGTGCACCGTATTTCATACAGGAAGGATAACATGGTGTCTTTTTTTCTGTTTAACACAGATGCCCAGGAAAAACCCTCAGTTGGAAGAGGTGAAGCAGGCCAACCGGGCGGACCACAGGAAGTGGTTAGAAAAGAACAAGCAGGAGTGGCCAGAGTTGCACAAGGCCAACAGGGCGGCTGCAAATGCTGTGAGTATAAAGGGGCTGTGGAGGCGGATGGGGGGGGGGGGGGAGTGAGGGTGGAAATGGCAAGACAAGTATGGAATGTAGGGTAAATGTGGGTGACGTGCTGAATGTTGAAAAATCCCCCCCCCCCCGCGAAGGCACAACGTTTTCCTTGTTACACATTTTTCATTGGGTGTGCTGTATATATTTTTTTTTCTCTGATTATTTTTTAAACTTTTTTTTTTCAAACGCACACTAAGTAGTGGTAAAGGACAGAGCACTTGACATGTGAGGAACCTTTGGGTAACATGGTCGGTATGTCACCGATGTTACCCACGTTTACCATACTGGAAAGGGGGTGGGGGGAAAGTATGTTCAAAAAAAATAAACAGATGAGTGTATTGTATGATTTGTCTTTCTTTCTTAAGAAATACGAGGCTACACGCCCCTACTCAGAACTGAAGGGAGAGAAGAAAGCACGCGTGCTGCTCTCCAAAAAGCTGAGTGCGGCCAACGCAAGGGGGAAGCTCACCGAAGAAAAAGGTAAATTTCTTTGTTTTTCTCTATATATTTAGGGGCCGTGTACCCCTACACTGCATGTAAGGAGTGTGGTGTGCCCAAAAAAAAAGGATTTGTCCCATATGTGGGTTACACTGCCTTACGTCAGGATGAATGTTGTCTACAGTATGGGGTGGAGAAAGCATGTATCATGTGCTCCACTCAACGGGGAGTAAATGGCAGGAGTGGGGGACTGTATTAAATGAAGCCTCAAAAAAAAGTATCTGTGTCCTGTGGCGCAGGGCCAGTGTGATGTGAAGTTGGCATACAAAATTACACTGACTGGGTAAATGGGAAGATATATGTTGTTTCAGCTCGGGAGATGAAGGAACAGTTCCTGCGCGATTTCCCAGGGGCGGTGCTGAAAGGCTACAACGATGCAACGGAGGAACAGTCCGAGCAATCAACGGAACAGGAAGTCCAAGCAGAAGAGCTGACAGGAGAGGAACAGTCTGAGGAATCTACGGAAGTGGAAGTGCAAGCAGGAAACGTGACAGGACAGGAGGCTGTACCGGGTGCCACTGAGGCACAGAACACAGAGGGAGAGGAAGCAGAACAGCAGACAGGAGAGGGTTTGGGTCAGCGACACACCGAACAGGCCGTGAACTCTCCTCCCACTGTACCTCAGCCCGAGGAAGAGGATGCCCCAGCTTACCGTATGGGAAGCCAGGTCTCTAGTCGGTGAGTAATTGAACATTTAGCATACGCCTATTGAAAAGTTTTAAAATTATTTTTTGGGCAAATCAATTTTCACACTACACACCGCTGAGCGCTGGTCTTTTATAATTGATACATAGTAATATGCGCCATACTATATACATGATATTCCCACCTAATGGCATTCCTTTTTTTGTTTTAAAACCCTATGTCAGGTACCAAAACTGTATAGGAAAGATATGTACGAAATGGCCCGTCTCGTGTCTACATGTATATATTAAAAGGAAATTTAACCTGAGCCAAAATGTGCTGTCTCATTCCCTGTACTTATGCTACAACTACAAAAAATATTTTTACACTATAGCAAATAAGTACCATCAGCCAGTTTCCTGGATTAAAATGGAGAATACATGAAATTTATTTCCCACAGAACCCGCAGCAACAAGAAAGAGAACAGCACTGGGTCCGCCTTCTGCACCCCCCCCCCCGCACAGAAGATCAGGCAGACTACAGAAGAAAAAATGTGTCAAATCCTTCCCCCTACCACTTAGTACAATGGCCCAAGTAGAGGAAAGAAATGCTGCAACACTGAAGAAGGCACCACGTTCACCCTCGCCCACTAAAAGCCCTGCCGCACGGTTCGCAAAAGGTCTCAAACTGTCCAAAATTTGAAGAAAGGGATTTTTTTTTTCTCTACCTTATGTAGATAAATACATAAAAGAGAGAGAGAGACAAGTTAAGAAATAAAACGCCTTACTTTTTTATTTGACAGCATTGTGATGATAAACAATCCGTTCAAGTCATGCGGCCTTATTTCAACGTTATACGGGTTAGGTATAAAATAATATACCGTGATGCCAAATTAAAAGACCAACTATGTCATAGCGTGAAGAATATGTTACTGTCCAAAACATTACCATGGTATCATACATTTGTTATAGCATAAAAACTAAGTACCGGTATCCTGTGTCCTGTTTATTACCCCTGTTCATTAAACTCGTATATGATGAAAACTAAGATCTTTCCTACTGTATGAAAACATACATGAACACACAATGATGTAAATACCATGCAAAAAGATAATACAAATAACAAGAATACACTTAACATCTAGGAAACTATATAGTACTCATTGCCAGTATACATATATGAGTGCATTTTTATGTAAAAGGGGGACCTAATGTGAAGACATTCGTACCATTCTTGGCGGGCTGACACTCAAGCGAAAAGGCTTTGTAGATAGGTCACTTTAGCATTTTTATGTATAATATTATACTCACAGCTATAGTACCAGATGTCCTAACTTTAAATAGTCACAGCGAGTGAAATACCCAGTAGAACACTACATGAGAATGGGAATGCATCACCCAAATACTGATGATATCATAGAAAATCACAAACATGCTGTATATATTACCGCATTCAGACGCACAACATTAAAAAATATGACATATAGCCTCAAAGAGACCGCCTGTGTAGTGGTTACCCAAGCCCGTTGCTGCAGCTCCCGGTGGGTGAGGGTCAGTGAGGCCCCCCCCCCCCCTGTGTTCTCTGCACCCCTGCGCCTTTTTGTACATGACACACCTGGGATAAAACCAAACCCCTCTGAAATACCACATAAAGTTCCCAATCGTATCTGAATTGTCATTGTCATTACTGTATATGCATGTCTGAATGATATTCTTTCATCAAAATCAATAATATATGGATATACAAAATGTTAGGTTTTTGGGCCGAGCTACTTAATAAAAGCGAACGCAATAAATTAACAAATTCTTCTATTTCCCCTCATTCTGCCTCTGTATCTTCATCATGACCGTCAGTGCTGCTGTGCGCAGCATTTCCTCCTCCGCGTTCCGCGTTCTGTAAAGAAAATACACAAACGGTTTGCACTAAAAATAAATAGAAATAAAAGGACAGGAAGATACTAAAGGAAAAGGATGACATTACATGGAAACAGGACTTGGTACAGGACACCACTTGACATGTGCATCACGAATTACACTACATGTCTGCTACATTACATACTACATTTTCGGTATAGCAAAGCGTTAAAACAATACATACCGTGTGCCCACTGCCCCCTCCTCCTCAGAGCTGGTTGAGTCCTGTTGACTTGGCACAAAGTCAGGGTCCGGGGTCCCCGGCTCTGAAACACAGGAAGAGGAGGACCCAGGACTGCTGGCTGTCATGGGGGTGTCGCGTTCCTCCTGCTCCGTGTCCCCCTCTTGCTGGTCGGTGTGACCCTGGCTCACAGGGCTGGTGGCAGTGGCCTGGGACCCGCCCCCCTCCTGCTCGCTGTCCTCCTGTTCCTCCTGACTGTCACCCTCCGTGACAGGGCTGGTGGCAGTGACCGGGGACCCGCCCACCTCCTGCTCGCTCTGCTCCTCGTCCTCCTGACAGTCACGCTGGGTGACAGGGCTGGTGGCAGTTGCCGGGGACCCGACCCCCTCCTGCTCGCTGTCCGGCTCTCCCTCTGTTTTGAAAAAGGAAAGATCAAAAGTGTTTAGCGGATAATAAACAGGACACTGGATACCGGTACTGAAGGATGTCTCCTGTCTACATTAAGCCCATTATATACCGTACTACTTGTACAGTTTGTGATGGGAGGCATCTGTTGTGTGTAACTAGCATCAATAATAAACAGGACGGGCCATGCTCCTGGTATATTGAAGGATTACTCTGGTCTACATACTACCGACAATAAACAGGACTACTGCTATACTGGGTGGAAAGAGGAATATATCGTGTCTATGCTTCCCCGAAAATAAACAGGACACGCCATGCCGACGGTACAGGGAAGGATACCTGCTGTATTATTCCCGCCAAAAATTAACAGGACTACGCTAAACAGCATGGCCAACAGTGATATGGTAGTACTAGTGAGTAGTGTACGTACCTTCAGCGCACTCCTGGCTAAAGAAGGTAGACAGGTCGGGACAGGGCCCGGGAAGAGGGGTGGAGTGAACAGCGGGGGAGTGCTGTTGTGCCACGTGTACCTCGGCTATAGATAAAATAAATTACATTGTAATGAGGGAAAGAAAAATTTTTTTGCTTTGTGAACAGGATGTGGGAGGTAGGGATTATATCTCATACACCATTCCTTTATCCAAAGCTGTTTCCCACCCCGTATGTAGAGCGTGCAGAGAATTTTTTATATGATACTGATATATATAGGGAATTTTGATTTTGTTCTGCCGTACTTACAGTGCAATGTCTGGAAAACCCCACCGTGTGAAGCTGATGGGATATCGTTGAAGGTGGGAGGGTTCTCCAGTGACCACCGAGTGACAGGGCTGGTGGCAGTGGCCGGGGACCCGCCCCCCTCCTGCTCGCTCTGCTGCTCGTCCTCCTGACAGTCACGCTGGGTGACAGGGCTGGTGGCAGTTGCCGTCGACCCGCCCCCCTCCTGCTCGCTGTCCGGCTCTCCCTCTGTTTTGAAAAAGGAAAGATAAAAAGTGTTACATATGTGGTGTACATTTAGCCGATAATAAACAGGACACTGGATACCGGTACTGAAGGATGTCTCCTGTCTACATTAAGCCCATTATATACCGTAATACTTGTACAGTTTGTGATGGGAGGCATCTGTTGGGGGGACAACTGAACCATGTGATAAAGGTATAGCCCACCCGTGTTTAAATATGTATGCCTCCCTTGTTTACTCCTACCGTAAATCTACCGGTATGTCTCCTGTGTACAACGAAGTACATGGGTAAAGGATGCGTTACATGTGTACTGTATGATTTACTTTTCCCAACGTAGCGTGCACAGCGTAATGACTGGAATATAGTAGAAACAATAAGGCTTACCTTGCTCAAGATCTGACGGGGTGGAGGGTCCTGCAATGCTCTGGACTTGCTGCGCCGCAGCCTCTGCCCGGTACTGCGTATGAAGCCTGTTGTTCAGATCCTGGGCGTGAGCCCACTCATCGGTCCCTGGTAGCGGCCGGTATTTCTGTGGATAAATAATGTACCAAAAAATAGGGTTAAATTGAATATATTGTAAAGGGAGTTAATTTCTTCCACTGGCATGAAACAAAAAATTATATGTATGCATTTGAAGTTGTTTCTTTCCCAGTTTAAACGTCACCTAAAGTCACCCAGGATATTGGCTCATTTGGGTTTAAAAAATATTTGGATGGGGGGACAGCCCTACTGTGTGGGTATGAGGGATAGGATGCATAATTTACATATGAAAAAGCTTTGGTGAAAAAATGCTATAGCTTAAAAGGTTCCCCAAAGCGGGGTGTGTTTGGCACGTTTTAAACCTTTTGAATTTCTTCGTTGGCACACATTTTTTCATTTAATATCCCTCCATTCTCAAAATATGTTAAAAAATCATTATGATAAAGGATTGATATTAATAAAATTTGATTATAACAATCTGTGTTATTCAAGTGTAATAGAAAGTTGCAGGGTATATTGCAGCACATTTTTATATATCAGATAAAGTTGTCCACATTTTAAAACGAAAAGCCCCAAATAACAGATACAAACGCATTATAATAAGCATATATTTTTTTCTTCTTTCTTTAATATATTCCAAAAAGGAGTGTAAATATCTTTAATTTTGTCGGAACATATTTTCCTCATATATTATGTTACTGAAATGCCCACATGGAAATTGCCATAATGGTTGTACGTACTGCTGCCTGCTTTCTGTGGTATTCTCTGGCTTCTGCCGCTGCCGCCGGACCCTTTTTGAACTTCTTTGAGTAATATCTTTTTGAATTGGCCCTGTGCCTTGTATCATCATATATGATGCGGTCTGCGGGCAGAAGGTGCTGTGAGTGAGGTTTGACTCTGGCAACCCAGTCGTCCAGCTCTTGCTGGGTGCAGCCAGACTGCGGGGCAATCAACGGGGTTTCATATGGAAGAGACATCTGCAATATGAAAATATTTGCGTCACATTGTGGAATATTCACATGATTCGTATGAGTGTCCTGTTTAATATTGCCATCCTGTTTATTATCACCATCCTGTTTATTGTCGACGTCCTGTTTATTATCCACCAAGGCGTGCGCTCGGAAAGTGGCCACACGATTAATTTAGAGCTAAGACATGCTTTGTACTTAATACAGTAGATAGTAACGATGTAGTTGAGCCATATTCTACACTTTATCCGTTTTATTCTAGCTTATTTCATCTGTAATACAATAAAACAATGCAGAAAGACCGTACGTGAAGACTTACCTTGTTTTGACCGGAAGTAGAATAGGGATGTGTCGCCGCCTAGCGTGAAACGTTATGGTACGGAAATATACCGCCAGATGGCAGCAGGTCGGCGCGGTATCGGGCGGTATGCGTTATTGCACGTATAATGCCTGCTCACTATACCGTCATGTATATTCAACGTGACAGAACACCGTACAATACAGTAAACATGAGACATTTAACATAGTATTGTATTACATAGCGTACAGTACAAGAAGGAGTATGAACAAATTGTGACTTACCGCGTGCTCTACTGCAGAAGGAATGGCATACCCTGGGTATTGTTTAACTTGAGGACAGTGCGTTCGTTTAATATGAAGAAAAAGTAGTACCGCCCCCGGACCAATGGGAGGCTGTATAACAAAGTATACATGGCGCAGGGCGGTATGGCGGAAATTGACAGTTGACAGCGCCAATTTTCGTAGTTGACAGTTGACAGCAACTTTTTTTCATGTTTTTCAAAAATGAAAAAAAAAATATTTGTGAAAAAAAATTAAATTTTTTTTTTTCGCCTGTTTTTTCAGGTGAAATTTTTTTTTTTTTTCATAACAGTATTTTTTTGGGCGTGAGCCTTGTCGGCCACCGTACAAAAGAGGTGTATGTGCCCTACACATATTTGTTTTGTCTCAATTATATCAAAACATTGATTCCTTTACCTTTTCTAGCATCCCCAATAGATAAATCTCAGGATTCTCCATAACATGAATGTGTATTCCCATAAATATGATTAAAATCAACATAGAAATTATGCAATTCATTCCCCAACTTTATACAGAATGCATGTTATACTGATGCCACCTACAGGGAAAGTCCTGAATCAGACCCTGTTTGACGAGTCTAGGGCTGGCATGAGTCAGGTTTTGGGCTGGCACATACCAAGTGTATCTTCTATCTGACAACTACAGCTAGAGGACCCACTCTCTTGTCACTTAGAAGAGTCTGCAGACGAGTTTACTTTTTGAGTGCAGTGGGGCTATACTTTTGCATGGGAACATCTCCAAAGATTAATGACAAGCTGATGTGAGGGAATGAGTGGAGGGTCTTCAAAAGGGTCTCACAATTAGTGACATCGTTTGTGAACATTCCCTCTGTCTGTCACCTATGTGAGTGGTGAGGTCGAGGTGGGTGCTCTGTACGCCCCTCTGTCTGTCACCTATGTGAGTGGTGAGGTAAAGTGGGGTGCTCTGTAAGCCCCTCTGTCTGTCACCTATGTGAGTGGTGAGGTAGAGGTGGGTGCTCTGTACGCCCCTCTGTCTGTCACCTATGTGGGTGGTGAGGTAGAGGTGGGTGCTCTGTACGCCCCTCTGTCTGTCACCTATGTGAGTGGTGAGGTAAAGTGGGGTGCTCTGTAAGCCCCTCTGTCTGTCACCTATGTGAGTGGTGAGGTAGAGGTGGGTGCTCTGTACGCCCCTCTGTCTGTCACCTATGTGGGTGGTGAGGTAGAGGTGTGTGCTCTGTACGCCCCTCTGCCTGTCACCTATGTGGGTGGTGAGGTAGAGGTGGGTGCTCTGTACACTCCTCTGTCTGTCACCTATGTGAGTGGTGAGGTAGAGGTGGGTGCTCTGTACGCCCCTCTGTCTGTCACCTATGTGGGTGGTGAGGTAGAGGTGTGTGCTCTGTACGCCCCTCTGCCTGTCACCTATGTGGGTGGTGAGGTAGAGGTGGGTGCTCTGTACACTCCTCTGCATGTCATCTATGTGGGTGATGAGGTAGAGACCCAGTAAACAAACAACATTATACAATGTTATATAACGTTTATCTATGGTTCCTTAGTGTGGCAAAACGTTATGTAACATTAAAAAAACGTGATTCTGATGCCAAATAACGTATTTCTGTTGGCTGGGGATGGGTGCTATGTACGCCTCTTTGTCTAGTGTCTATCACCCACGTAGCTGGTGAATTAGGTGGGTGGTTGTTCTGTTTGCCTCGCCGTCTGTCTCCTATGTGTGTAGGTTGGTGGGTAGGATGGAGACACCTGAGGATCCGAGATCCAACCAAACACAAGACCCGCCCAGACTGTTTCCGGGGTGAGGGAAAATGATCCCCGCACTGGCCGCCCAACGGCCTCCCTACTCTGCCCGACCTTTTTCAGGGGGCTCTTACGTTGTCACTTGCCTTTTTCCAGACACCACTAAGTAGAGAGAAACGAGAGCAGGATATACATGTAGAAAGCTTCCAAACCCCAGATGTGTGTAGCCCTCTTGAGAAGAGACCAGCAGAGAGAAGATTGTATATACAGACATCTGGGGTGTTTCTGTGCTGTATTTTCCTTCAGTTAAACACTTTTTATCAGTGCACTGAAGTTTTACTTAAAGGTCAAAATAAAATGTTGTGCACTCCTTGGGATTATAATATAGGCGGTCAGTGGGTTTTACCGTTCCATTTTTTGGGTTTACAATTCTAAATTCGGATAATACATGGATGAATAAGAAAATAAATCAGACAATATATTTCAATTTAGTACAATCGGGATTGGTAACTGACACACGCAATAGTTCAATAAAGGGTTTTGGTACGAACCGCAAGATGCAGACTTCTTTTGGAATGACATGCCCCAAAATACTCTTCGCATGAATCTGACACGGGAGTCTAAATGGTTTCTTTTTGATAAAAAAGGGGACATATTTTCAATAGTGTAATGTTAGAATCCAGCGCGACATAGCTGGTATCGCACAACACAGTACATCACGATGTACACCACTGTAGGTGTGAGACTGGCCTTCAGGCATGTAATAAAATATACAGCTCCTGCAAAAACACTGATAGCGCTTGGGGGTGTACTCATGAAACCAACCACACTATACAACACACAAACAAAAAGTGTTATCCACCCCCATATTGCAATGCTATCTATTTCGAATCTGATCAGCTTTCATTGACAAATGTGATGCCTGATTTACCGAGGATATCCAATGCATTCATCATTTCTTTCTAAATAGCTATACGATATGTTTTTTTTCTCGTGTCACATGTTTAATGAATATGGAACAAAGTGCCAAAAACTTCCACTCATTTCTATTTTTATTGGGGTTCCAGTGCTATTACAGAAGACTCTCAATATTCTTTCTCAGATATACTACAAGGTCATGGCCATTTTTATACCCATGCTAGGAAATATCGCCACTAGTAAATGGACACAAAAAACGGTGACAGGTTATTGTACAGATGGCCCCAACTGAAGACGATGATGTACACTGCCCTAGTTAGCAAGATAAACAAGGTTAGCCCAACCAATGCTGCGCTGTAACTATTTTTGTTGGGGTTCAGATATGTATCTTTTTCAGCCATGCCTGAAATCTGATCCACACATTTTTGTTTCAGTTCTTAGGGGCATTTGTCTTTTATACATCATGAACAGACACGTAATCTATGGTGTATATTTTACTATCCCTAACCTCTGTGTATCAAAGGTAAGGAAGCTTGTATGGTGGGCTGACTCCATTCAGAACAGTTGACACTCTTAGAAAAACACTGGCAGTGCAACCATCTGGGAAAAGGAAGTCTTCTTTCTTCCCTGCACGATAGCTATCTCTGAGCGAATTTCCCCAGGGGGAACATATGTCACATACAGGTACCTAGGGATACATGGTATCTAATTATACATATCTATTCCAAAACTTCAAAAGACCTACATCGTGGTTGGAAGCCTGGTACATGTATGTTGCCTCGGGCAATCTGTCGTTTACCTGTGCAATCTGACGTTTCCCCCCCCGGCTATAGAGATCAGTGTCTTCCTTTCATCAAACTATGCCGCTTTGACACACTATATCATTAGGTGAAGAAACCTTGATAAGGTATTTACGTTACATAACACGGTTTATATAACACCAAATATAGCACCTTATATAAGCAAATGGTGCTACCCATTTTGGATTCTGGTATATAAGCAAATGGTCCTACCCATTTTGGATTATTGGGATTTTGTGTTGGAAAGCTCAAATGAAGAAGTGATTGGTGAGCTACAAACATTGCAGAATCACTCTTTACGAATATGTTACAATATACGTGACCCTAGGCTGATAACACGACGTGTCGATCTCCATAAAAACAGTGGTTGTAAAATTCCTGGCTGAGAGACGAGGAGTTAATCTACTTAGTCTAATGTACAGGCACTCTCGAAATTCCGAAAATGTGCTTACCCCAGTAAGAGTACTTAGGAATAATGATAAAATCAAGTTTAGATTACAGAGACCAAAGGGTGCTGAATATAGGAACAGGCTTCTTTCTGTGGAGCAAACTGGATGCTAAAACGCAACGGCTAGATACAAGGGAAAAATTCATGTCCCTAGCAATAAGTGTTAATAGTAATAGCTAATTGTGATGGGTATTACATGTGCATTTATATGTGAACTTAAATAAGAGAGTAGTTGATATACTTCTATGTATAATGATATTGAATTTATATGAACAATTTGGTTCAATAGACAGCTCATGGTGTGTAAGAAAATGCTCTGAGTATTTCTCAGAATGTCTTTGGCCTGTGGAAGATTGTTTCTTGTTGTGAAATCTGGTTCAGATGGATGTCATTTGTAACTTCCTTAATTATTGACAATGATGATCCAGCCAATGGAAAATGCGTGTAAACCTACACTCTAAGAAAGGTGTGTTATAGTTACATGCTTTTTTGAAGCCACTTTTAACACACTTTTGCATTGTAACACACTATATACGCTACTCAAAGTGTGTTGATCTCACAGGTGTGTTACTCTGTTACGCTACTCAAAGTGTGTTACTCCTTAAATGCATGTTCCCACAACACACATATTTTAGAGTGTACCGTCTGCTTTACTGCCTGTGTTATTCATTTTGTCTTGTGTTTTCTGTGTGGGAAGTAGTAAAGGGTTCTCATTTGAATATAATGCACCCGTGATTTTCATAAATGCATATCGACTTTTTGTTAAACTTCTTTATTCAATTTGTGTTTGAAGAAATGCATGAAATATGATATCTCCTCCTTTGGCTACTGTTGAAAGACTTAGTGTGTATATGTACTTTATGTCAAATAACAATTTGTGAAACTCAAACTCAACATTAAAGGAATTCTTCTCTGTTTATTTCAGATTGTTGCCCTTATTGCTGCTGCTCAGTGTCCTTTTGGTGGAGGTGTGTAGCACTGAGGAAACGGAAACAGAGAAGGTGGGTACCCATGATAACACACTAGGTTCTTCTATATCATTATAAATATATATATTGTATACACCTTTATCAATCTATGTAATCATTTATCCATCCTCCAATCCTGTTGGCCTCATCATGAGTAGTAGCGTTTCTGTTTTTTTTATTCACTTGAGCATAATTTGATTATTTGATTTATAACAAGTTTCTTTCATGGAAGTATAAACTGGCCTATAGTGCTAAATAATTCATATGGCGTCCACCCCGGCATGCTCCCCATATGTTGAACATGTATGCAGGTTAATAAGGTCACCAGAACACAGCATGGGCTGCCCTTTATAATGAGCTACATGGACAAGTTAAGTCTCTGGTCTCTGGCCAAAATATTAATAAGATTGATGCATCATTAATAAGGACATACCCAGTGTGTGGTAGCATAATCAGGACATGGGATCTACCCCACACAGAGACCGGAGGGACATCCAGGTGATTACTCAGCTGATAGCACGAACAGAATCAATACCAAGACAAGCTTATTCAAATGATGGTGCTCTCTATGTAAATCTATAGTCTTGCTGCCAAGGGAGTACTGTGATGAATTGATGGATAATTCATATGATCAGTCCCATAGTCTAATTCGAAGATCACCGCCAGATTAACAACCTTGGATGTTTTTGGTCACAGAAGTGGCTTGGAAATTGGTACAATCATTCATTTCTTGTAGACAAGGACATGTGATATAACCGATTACAAACGTATACGTATTTTATCTTCTTTAAGACTGTATGATGTATTGTATTTGATAACTTTATAATATCATCATAAGTTTATCAAGTATAACAGCTTCTTTTACCAATTACTCACAAATGAGGAGTTTGTCCCATTATTTGACCATTTGGAGCATAATAGATCTTTCCCAGAAACTGGACATTTGTGATACCCTTTATGATCATGTTTATCCTATCACTACTTCACTTTTAACTAAGTTTTAAAAATAAATCTTTGGACTTTAGAAAGATCATGCCATCCCCTATAGAGGCCGAAAATATGCCCTCAATGGCCTGGTAGAAGAAAACTTAAACACACTTGAGTGAAGGAAGGTGATCCTGTTTTAAAGTTGCGAATTACCTCATTGCTGGTGGCTAAATCCCGTTCCCACCCTCCTCTAACTCCAAAGACCCAGCGTTTCCCATATAAAGATCCACCATATAACCCAAGCCTCTCATACAAACGTCCCACATACATATTTCACACATGACCTGGTGACATAAACGATGACTTTGGAATGACAAAAATATGTGTGCATGTCTTCACCTTTTCGCTTCATGCATCTATTCTCTCGGCTCCATCTCAACCTATCTATAGGCTGTATGTATCTTTGGTAAGATAATCATGAAGCCATGGATTGATCACAATGGATGATAACAGTGTGATATGGTAAATTGACAGTGGACTATGGGAATAAAATAATGTCGCACAAATCACAGGACACTCAGAAGAGTTATTGAAAAGACGTCGGATGTAATTATGCTGTTAGAATTCTTTTTATTGAGGGCACTAAAAGTTGTGATGGTGTAATTTGAAAAGCCTACAGCAGAATTCTCAGCAATACTCTGACGATTGATGTATGTGGGGATGAAGTATGCACAAGCAATTGTAAAGTTGATCATATACAGTATCTAGCATTAAGGTTACACAATATGGTCAATTGGTAAACCTCTTAATATTGCAAACGTATCAAGGACGGAAACATCTATAGACTGATGACGAGGGGAAAATGGTCCTAAGTACAAAATAATCCAAAGTTACCAATTTGTCCACTGTAATCTAACAGTATATTCTACTGCTCATCTATACTGACTATTAATAGTGTACAAGTGACATAGTTATGACAAACATTTCCCAAGATGCTATGCAGTTTAAGGACTACTTACAGCATAAATTCAAAGAAAGAATTATCTCATGCAAATTCAATCTATATCAAATTGAACTGATTGTGCCTATCCATGGTAAAAGAAGATGTATTTTAGGTTACACAGAGACAAAATGCTGGGGTTCTCTAAGTTATCAAATAAATTATGATTTGTGGATGTTGACAACAGTAAACATAATAATCTAAAGTAGGAATTACCCTGTTTAGCTAGGATTGGTTGGGTAACCTGACACTCTTAAGTCTTATATATTTCTGCTGTGAGAGGACTGATGGGAGAAGATCAGCAGTTCCTTCGTGAACAAGGTATAACGAGGCAATTTGGTCGAAGGCGTCTATTATAAAGCCTCTCTTGTCCACTCGAGTCACACCCCACTGCAGCCGCTTTGTAGGACTAATAACTAAATTGTCCCTTTCCCCAAACAGGTGAAATATGAGTATCTACGCCGGCATCCAACTATAGGTGTAGAGGTAGAAGAGGAGAAGAAATGTGGGAGGACAAGGTGAATAGAGTCCAGAGCATATACTGCAGGTGAATCTATACCTCAGAGGTGTTGGTGTTAACACATAAACTACAGAGGGCATATCTCCTATCATATTTCTTTCTTGGGTCCTATATACCCATAACAAATATCTCATCCATCAATATTAAGTGACATCAACTTAGGGAATCCCAATATACATTGGTATAGATCTACAAGTAGAATCTGGCCATGTTCAGTTCTATTTGAATCTTCGTCATTTAAAGTCGTCTTAGGGTTTTATTTGCAAGGTCAGCAGTGTTGTGACCTTTGGGACTACATAAACTGCGAGTTGTCCGGCTGTAGGTTGACAACCATTGTGAGCCCATTTCACCTGCCTATTCTGACTTAGGTCTCCAGCATCCTTAAATGAGACAGGGATCTTCTTAACTAGAGTCAGCAGGCTAAAGACGCAGAGTGATTAGGGGATGGATGCACAATGTGAGGAAGGAAGTTGTTACCAATGACTTGGAGAAAAAACATGTACCATAAATTCCCGCGTATAACCCGCACCCCGCGTATAACCCGCACCGGACTTTGGGAGGATCCCATAACCCACACATGCGGTCTGAAAATTGCGGTTTGAGTACTTTTCTATAGTTTAAAAACCCCTCGTATTACCCGCACCTAGACTTTGAGAATATTGTATAACCCGCACTAGAGGTTTAATGGGAATTTATGGGTAGTTACATTGACATATAATGAGTTAAAAATCACATTGAAGCTATGTACGCTAGTAATATTATCAGTGATAATTTAATCAGTATAAGGTGGATGTATACAGGGTGCAAGGTCCAGGTAGCCCATAACTGAGGGTCCTCAGGAAAGAACCTGTACTGTCAATGTGGAATGCCCTTCTTTCCTCCTACAGGATAATCATTTCAGTATGATTTTAAGGTCTAATTTAAAAAGAAATAGTATGTGCAAGTAATCTAAACTACTGCATTCTTTTGGCCCTGTACTTGAGTCCCTTGGCCCTTATTCAGTTATTGGCAAATAATCCCTACTGCCAATATATATATGCATGATAAATAACCAGCTTAGAGAGGGCAAGGTCACCAGAAAATTACAATCCTAGGATCTGAAACCTGAGAAAATTTCACAAAGGCCCTATATAATGTAAGAGGTAGCTACCCAGTGGGCACGCCACCACTGATTAGTAGCTGCTCTGGTGGCTAATGACCTTGCAGGGCGTATTATCCATTCAGGCAGCACACAATAGTTGGTAACATTTAGCATGGTATTTGTACTCAATAATTAACAGAATATTAAGCTTTTAATAAGTGATGCACATGCAGGGCTACATATGCCTCCCTTATTAGGCGGGGCCATGCAGCTCTGGTTAGCTACAACAGCTGAAGGGCTACAGAAACAGGACTTATTAATGGTGGTTTTCATAATAACTAAGAAGGCCTACATTTTTAGTCCTTATTAAGCAGTGCATCAACATCCCCTGATAAAGGCTGCTTTTGCACTGTCTAATAACCATCACATGTAAGACCTTATTTGGGGTTGTGCAGGGCTGCAAAAGTAGGGCTTATTCATAGCTGATTAACTATTGTCTTTGTTATGAATATCAAGCCCTGCAAATTAAGTTCTTATCAGTCAGTGCAAGATAAGTCCTTATTAAGCAGTGAATCGACATGCCCTGATAAGGGCTGCTTTTTCACTGTCTAATAACCATCACATGTAAGACCTTATTAGAGAGGTTCTGCAGGGCTGCAAAAGCAGGGCTTGTTAGTAACTGATTAACCATCTTGTTTATAATGGATATTAAACCCCCCAAATGAAGTTCTTATTAGTCACTGCATTGACATCCCTTGATAAGGACTGTATTTGTATTGTCTAAGAACCACTTTATGTCATAACATATTAATACCCAAGGGTAAGTTGTGTGATCTTTGAGAATACTTTGTGTCTCCTTGTTGTCTTCTGTTCTGGTACCTATTTGAGGGGGGAATACACCATGATTCTACAAGGAGATTTGGTGGCCTAATGAGTAAGTCGCTGGACTTGTGTGTGAGAGGTCCTGGGTGCGATCCCAGAAGGAGCCACGGCACCAAATTTTCCCAAGAGTTGTCCTGACAGGAGTCGCGTCTGTAAGTGTCAGTAGACAGACTGCAGTGAACCTTCGGTGTCCTGGTCTCCCATGAGACTTGCACAGATCCGCTTCAGCCCGTAGAAGCATAATACACTTGCGACTGGTAAAAAGATAGCAGATATCAATGTTGACGAAGGTGGTCCTAGCCGGGAGGGGAAAAGGCTACAATGGACCACTGGAGACTCTGAGAAAAGGTTGTGACAGCAGCCATCCCACGCTATCTGACAGTGAGTACGGTCAAGGCACATTGCACCACAGTCACCAGTTGATTATCAGGTGTGTCAGGTTTGCCAGGGTCAGGAGCTAGGATGTGTTCACAGTGGTTGACTATGACTTGTACACTGTCAATACAAACTCAATTTTGATATATTACTTCTATTCCCACTTTTCTGTATATTGTGAGAGGTTTGATAAACACTTTTCAAAAGAAGTGGAGAAAAACTCATCCGAACCTTTTGCTTTTGCTTTACGCAAAGAGCATGGGTGCATAGTTGAAGAGAATAATACTTCCCATCTATTTCCAAAATGAATTGAGAGAGTTTTTCATTCAATCAGATTCAGATAAGACAGTTTTTGATTGTATCTCACTGCAAATAAAGCCCTTTTTAGCCAGTGCGTGAGCATGATATATGAGGGGCTGCTTTTGCAGTGTACCCAGGGTATGCTAGGGGTACAGTAAGGTTTAGGACCACCACTTATCATCAGCCCCACTAGCTCATGCAATAGCACACTGGACTTTACATCTGAAGGTAAGGAGTTCGATTCCCATTGACAACATTAATTTGTACAACAATCATGAATTTCTGATGTATGTATACTGAGCTGCTTATGAATGTTATATGCTTGAATAAACAGCAGAAAGTTTCAGTGGAATTCCTTTTTATATAGTGGCACACTTCAGCTTATTACTAATCACTGCTTTGAAGCGCCTAATAAGAACTGCAGAGCAAGTCACTTATAAGTGCTGCTTTATAGCAGTGCGGTATTGTCACAATTATAATCTTTGAATAAATTTGACTTTTGTTGCCCTTATTAGCTGAATTATTGGACCTCTTGATAACCACTGCTTTGAAAGGCTTAATAAGTGCTGCACATTAGCTGACTAATAGTTCTTACATTCTAGCCACAATATAGATGGATAATAAGCACTTCATTGGAGAGCTTATTAGTCACTTATTAAGTGTTGCTGTGCCCACTGGGTATGTTCACATGGCCATGAGAAGGAAAGGGTTAATTAACCCTGCTGGTCACCTGCTGTCACACCTGGGGAGAGCTGGGGGGCCTGGTGGGGAGTGGTCACAGTCAGCCACCCTTTATGGGGGTCCTACCTGGTGTCTGTCTGCCTCACCCAGGGGGCCTGGATGTACAGGTGGGTGGTCAGATGTCCACTAGGGTCAACAAGGCCAGAAAGGGCACCACCCTCCTGTCTCCAAACCTGCTTTACGCTGATATGTTAGGCTTGATGTCTGCTCGGAGAAACCTCTGTTGGCTTACACCTTGTCCACCATTATAGCTAAAGTGCTATTGGGAATTACCCTGATTTGAAAGGGAATGTCATGAATACTTAATCATACGATGCACCTTTTCCCGACAATAGAGATAGGACTAATGGCGATTTTGTGACAAGATATTTTTCAAAAAGATATTATAAATCAATTTAGGTTCCACACAGTATGAGAAACAATTAATAGCTTTGCATGATCCTGCCAGTCGATCTATTTCTTCTTCTATGTCAATGTATTGATTTGTTCTTCCATTTCAATCTAAACATCTTTGGTATAAAATGCCCTTAATTTGGGAAGGTCACGCTTTACTGCACCCTTGTTCATCCTAGCATACCAGCTGCTTTCTCCTCGAGCCAATCAATCTTGGTCAATTTCAAAGCAGTTGTCATCCATTCACAATGCCACGAGTAAGCTAATGCACAATAACGAGGAGCAAATCAACCCACTTAGTCAGTGTGAAGATGCTCAGAATAGCTGCTGTGTAAGAAGATAGCTCTACTTTAAAATGAATTACCCCCTATTTTCTATAATGCTATCAGTTAAATGGTACAAGGATACTAAGTGTGAAGCTTGCATCTGAACCACAGAAGGTCTCTCCATCTTTTATATGGTTGGCTTGTGGGACTCCATTTACCGGTGCTCAGGGAATTGTTAAAAATCAGGAACTTATCGGACACGTCTTTCTGTTATACAATGCATACATAGAAGTAATTTATTGCTGATTTAGCACATTACTCCTTTTCAATGCTGTATAAATTTGAATCAGTGGAATCATTGGAGGGTTTTACTGATCGTACATAAACACACAATGACACACTGCAATAGTAAGTGTAGGTGCACAGTATAATCTACTGTAGTTTTACAGCAACTACTGTAGCTTTACAGTATATTTTACTGTTTACCTACACTAAATTGTTCACCTGCAGTAGATTCTACTATACACATACAAAAATGGCAAACAGCTATTTACAGTGCAGTTGCATATTTATCTGTACCGATGTTTAAAGAAGATATAGCTGATAGAGTGGAGACACTGTCCTAGCAGGGCAAAGTAGCATAGTGTTTCACCAATACCTTTAGAATAAAGACCCTACCCAACAGCATTTATGCAGAAGCAATATCCTAACAATATATTTTCTGAAAGGGATTTCCCATGTAGGAATGCAATGTCTATATGTACGAACTACCTGCCACAAGTGCCATCATTATATGACAAATTGGTACTGCGTACATATCTTGATATGATTTTATTGGTCAGAAATAGGGGAAGTAGAGAGGAACAGGATGACGTAGTACCAGCCCTAAGGCTACACCTTATTTATGAGAGGGTTCAACTCGTCCATGAAGGACCTGCACCTACTCAGTATGATTGGTCTTTTGCCCCAGGAGGGTTTGGAACTGCACATGCATCTATAGATATATCCCACCTCTCCTTCCACTCTCCATAGCCCCAATGCCTCTACAAATAATCATAAATAGGTTCCTAGATCATGGATTGAAAAGGAAAAGTACTCCCCCCCTTTTATTATGGACCCATCTGCCCTCCTATTCTTCCCTCAGGCAGGTCATCTATAATGATCTCTAAGTTTGAATTAATTCACAGCGTTTGTTTGTTCCATCCCTTGTGGAATCACCATAGCTATGGGTCACTTTCTATTCTTAGATTAACATTCATCTTGTGATACTAGATATTAATTAATTAAACAGTAATTGCTAGTAAGCAGCTTCTTACAATTTGCTAAGTTAGAGCTTGATCTTCTATCGGGATCCTAGATGGGGATCTTAGAAGGTTTGCAGTCCCAGGGTTGACGCTCACTCTCCTTCCTCTAACTTTTTAGAGTATGCACAGACCATGTGTTGTCGCTCACAGTGTTGTCCGTCATCTTTTTAAGTGTCATTTAGACGTTGACTTGGGTGTTTTATATGGACCCCTTGCTGCTGCTTTCAGCGGGTGAGGGCGTGAATGGGGGATCCAGGTGGTCACGTACTATAGGGCGTAGGACTAGAAGTGTGCCCCTGTCACACCAGGTGTTGTAGGACCGTCATCCTCCCGGACCTCCGTGCCATCCACGGCCATCCCTGACTCCAGAAATACTTTCTTCATCGTACTCTGGCTCAGACTACATGTCGACCTTGGCACTACTGGAAGCTAGATTCCTGGCTCTAAACTCAACTTCCTATTACAAAAACCATACGCCTTTCACCTTGTAGATAATGTATTACTATACATGTTCCTTCGATATTCGAGATACATTCCTTATAAGTGTTTGCTTCGATACCTGGGAATGGTACCCATTCCACCTATGAGCAGCCTTGGAGGTAAACTTCTATGATACTAAGGTCGTGTGCACTGGAGGAGGGGGGGGGGGCACAGGGTGTGGCAGTAGTATTGGAGAGGGGGTAATGGACCACCAAGATGGATGCCATTTGTCAAAATGATACCTGGCCTGTAGGGGGCTGCTCTCAGCTCGTGTAAATGTCCCGACGTGACCACCCTGGAGTTAGGTCTGGACCCCAGTGACAGCTATAGTAAAATACACACATCATCTGTTGAAAGGCCCATGCACCTAATGGCCTCGTGGTCTGGGATCAAAAGGCTCTTACTATAGTGTTCTTCATGCACATCAATCGAATAAAACATGATACATTCTGATTTAGTCATTCACACTTTGTATGAATAATGTAAACATCACGGAGGGGGCGTGACTAAACAACATTCACGCGTGGTCCTATTCACAAGGATACTGTTTACAACGTGGGAGACCCATAACCAGTGATAACATAAAAAAGTCAGTCTACTACATTTGTCGTACTGTCCACCTAAATGCTAGAAAAGCAATTCCCCTGCTCTTTCCAACTCTCCCTACACCCATGCAGGTTTCGCTCCTGCAGGTGGCCACTCTAACATGCCAGCCTCCCTCCTGGGTGTTATGGGTTGTCTACCACTCAGCCTGCATGCCAGGTGGTGGTAGGGGCGGGGGTCCTGCAGGGTAAACATAACAGGCCCTACCTGTGGCCACCAGCACAACAAAGGGGCACGGAATGCGGTGGTTTACCTGTACACGTGCCCACAGAGGGCCGATACTTCAGTGGGGTTCCCCAAGGGTCGATCCTGGGAACAACTTTTGTTTCATATAAGAAAACCACCCCTGCCACTGCATCTTTAGCCTTGGGTCATACATAGACTAATCACCTTGCCTAGTTCTACTTACACTAGTTATAGATTGTGTGTCAAAAACGTACCCTTAACATTTATAGTATACATTTTATGGTTGATCTTTCGAATAAACTATACCTTAGTCTGAGCAACTTTGGCCAAACGTGGGACATTCTGGTAATAAACAGGTAACAAAGCAATTGCGGTGAAACTAGACTCTTGCGAGGGACATTTTTCTAAAAAATATACTATAAGTGCCCCCGCCCTGGGCTACATGGCTCGGTGGGTAGGACTACAAGCTGTAAACTCAATGTCCCTCCCACTACAGCCAAGTTGGCACAGACAATTGATTCAACATTGATAACTATGTTGATTCACTATTGATTGATTGTTGAACTGAATTTTGTGCCCACTGGTGGGGTGTTAGCAGGATAGTCTCTGCAGGGCCAGTCTCAGGACAGTTAACAGGACGGACATGCACCTGCGTCCCCAATGCAGCCAGTGCCTTTCCAGACAAAAATACCGATCAGCGGCCTTTCTCCGTTAATTTTCTCCGTTAATTGTCTTTGAAAAAGCTGATATTTTGAATTTATTTCTACTTATAGATAATAGTTTCGTGGAATGAAAGTTTCAACACACACATATCAGCGTACTCATCTCTTACTTACACAGAACCAAGTTAGGGCTCACACATCATGACACAGTTTATGTTTGAGGCTCTTGCTAGTAGTACACTAGTCCTCTAGACCCCCATGTCGCATGTTTATGTGAACGTGAGCGTCGTAGATGGCTTTTTGCATAGGTTTTAGTGAGCAATCTAAGGAGGGGCTCCCACTCCACATTCCAAGTCCATGTAGTTAGCGCTGCTAGGCACTGTTGTAGTCTAGATTCACCGATAACTGCGAGAAGGCATTCATGCCAGTGAATAAAGGAAAAATAAAAACACAGAAAAATACTCTAAATAGAGATCTAATCCAGGCAAAACAGGAAACGAAGTGAAATCCGGAAACACAGTAGGCTGCAAGTAGCACAGTCGATAATAGCCTCACATAACTCGGCTATTACAATTATTGAGACTGTTAAAACAAAAAGACAAAACAAATGGCCCAAACCCACTTTAAATGGTCATGTAAAACGTGACCAGCATTATCCGGTAGTTGTGGAGGTGTATCAGACAGCAGAGTGGAGAACTGAATAGTGTCCACAATTATAATGAATCATTTGGCTACATTATCAGTGCAAGGTATACATTAACACAAGGCCAATGGTAGTACACGTGTCTGAGTATATTGCAACACTGCTCAAATATCCCAATTTCCTACAGGTCCTACAGGGGTATTTTATCAACGGTTTTATCGATTGATCCACTCGAAACAGAAATGATCATAACAATCAATTACAGTGCCAGCTGAGCGCTAAAGGGTGGGGTTATTAGAAGTATGCCATACTATGTCATATTGGTGACACAGAATTATATGATTGTTTAACAATGCACGCCTGCAGTAATCGCAATGAAGTGTGACACTCTCCACAACCACTTGGACATGTTGTGAGCAACTCAATGGCAGGAGAACATACTGCATCTCACAGGGAAGTAGTAGTTTTGACGACTTCACCATATCTCTCCATAGCCACACCCAATGGGGGTGTCAGAGTTTCCCTACTTTGCTCCCAGGCTGCTAAGTGGGCTACTCGCGAGCTGCTCACTCTACATTCTGAGCCTATCTGGGCGTGTGAGCAGTTCAGAAGGACGTGGGCGGCTCTTATCTCTATAGGGCTGAGCAGGACTAGAGGTCAGGTCACCGTCTGAAGTAGGATCCTGAGCTAACTAGGATTTACTCCACTTGACGAAGGCAGAAAAACCATAAGTCAATTTATCATACAATAAGGGATTTAGAAAACAGGTTTAAAAGCATAGTCAATAACGCTGTCACTGAGCTATGTGGGCCAGACTAGAATACCCATCATGACGAAATATTGACATCGCATTTAATATCTATTTAAACACGTTCAGCAGAGACCTATAATAACGGAGACAGGTATTCCATATATTGGAATGGCTCTGCTGTTAACCACGATGGCAATTACAGAAATGTCATTTTACAATTATGTATGAAGGTCTAGTGCATCCATATTGCAATCAACTATACTACTTCTAAATACAATTCCACAGGAGCACCGCAGAAACCAGTACTGGAAACGTCCTGCTGTAAAGTTCCAGCACATGACAACAAAATGTGTCTTATAAGAGTCAGAATTCCCAAAAATGCTCTAAACTGGGGCACTAGGGTATGAAAAAGAAAATTTTGGTAAACTCAAGTTATCTTGAAAGAAGTTAATTACATTGAAAGACTAGTATCTTGGGTCTATGGAACCACCAAAGGGAAGGCTTAACTCCCAGGGGGTCAGTTTTTATTATCCTGTGAACATAACCTAGAGTAAAAGTGGCGGAGGTTACAACCAAAATATCACAGATTTGATAGAATGTCTGAAAATCACTACAGTAACTTTAAATTTTGTCTACAAGTAGCTACCGTATATATAATCATGCATACCAAGTTTGATAATCACCGGACAAAGACTTTTCATTTTGTGGGTTAACAAACTTTCGAAAACTCGTGAAAATGTTGCAATTTTTACCAAGAATCACAAACTTTACTCTAGCTTGCTTAAAAGTGCCTTGTTTATCATAACATTTGCTGTGTATTATCTTCAATATGTATACTTTAAATCCTATTTATCACTTTACATGTAAATAGACTATTTTTGTCATCATAAACAAAATAAGTGAGTAAAAGTGGCGGAGGTTACGCATATATCATTGATTATTATTGAATTATCCAGCATGCAAAAATAAAGTATCTAATATTGACAAAATGACTATTTGGGATGATAGAAGTACCACATGGGCATGTTTAGTTAGAATATTGAGCTGATTGACTGAGTGGAAGAAGGATTTTAACCAAATAACTGAAAATAGTAAAAGTGGCGGAGAATACATGATTGGTGGTCGATCCTGACATGTCAAAAATTTAGCGGAATTAATTTTTTTTGCTTTGAATGTTAAAATATATACCTCTTCAAAGTGCTGGAGAGGATTCACTTTGATCTTGTTGATATTAACTTTTCTATGACTGAATAAAGTATTTGTGTGTAACCTCCGACACTTTTATGTAACCTCCGCCACTTTTACTAGGAAAGCACTACCAGTAATCAAATATAGGGCCCCAGGTTAAGTTTGACATACTGAACAGCTTAAAGGGAGGTACTGGTATAATATAAACTATGAAGCAGTTAACTACACCGTATATTCTGAGCCTAGGGCATGGTATCATAGTAAAAGTGGCGGAGATTACATAAAAGTGGCGGAGGTTACGGCAAAAAAACGAAAACACAGCAACCCAATACACTGAAGCAAGTTTAGGCTGCAGATAGTGGCCAGAATGATAGAAAATGTATGTCCCCATGATATAAAAAGGTTAGAAGAGTGAGTTGAAAGGTTTTTGTACAGTTTTTGAGGTCTAACGGTGTAACCTCCGCCACTTTTACCTCGGTAACAAAACCACTCATCGGGGGCTGGCACCATGAATATTACAGTTAGCCCCACAATTTTTTCCCCAGTGCTACTACCCACAACCCTCCTTATGGTGAGGGTAAAATGAATATAAGATTGTTATTCTTAGCAGGCAAACATCAGTCCAGAAAGTAAAAGTGGCGGAGGTTACACGAGTGCCATTTCTGAAAGTAGGGGCCATGGTAAAAAATTTGGGCTAGATATCCAGGTAAAAATGCTTGAACCTTTCAGTAAACACATATACCTCATAATATTTGTTGAATAGGAAGGGTTCTGATTGCAATAGTAGTGATGGGGGACATTTGACCATTTTTAAAACTGCCTGGAACCTTGTTTTTGGGGTATTTTTCAACTTTAAGGGGCCATAAATCAAAAAATCTAAGTCCGATTTACTTTTTTGAAACTTTTCTGAAAGCCTAGAGTGTTCCCTCTTACATAATATCAAAAAGACTTAGTATAGTGCAGGTATTTTTATTGTATGGCTGGTGGAAGGTGAAAAAGACTAAAAATCACCAACATAGTCCATTTTTCTGGGGTCTGACTCATAAATGGAAATATCCTCAACAAAAGTACTAAATACGATATTAAAGCTACGTGTGTGTGGTTTTATGTATTTTTGGTATATGCACACCCATGGGTGGCGTGGTCGAGGGCCTGTAGGTGGGATGGGGCGGGGTTACAATGTGGGTTTTGGGTTTCCATAAGCTTGTTACCTGCTTCCTGTGGTGCATCTAGATCCCTAGCGCACAAAAAAAACAGTTGTCTAACGTTTCAAAACCTTCTACAGCCTTTGGATGAAAACGTTTACATCTAAAACGTTATTTGACGTTTTAGCATGGTTTGGACTAAATACCTATATATAATACTTTGCCGATACAGTTTTACGTTAAACCAACGTTTTGTAAGGTGTAATATTACCCTATGCCCAACCCTCGTGACCCAGTGCGTGAGCTGGCAATTGTCGGCGTGCATACAAATGTAATTGGGAAATGTCTTCAAGAAGTCCCCAGTCAACAAAAAACGTTGTATACCGTTGAAAACATTGACGTAAAAACGTATTTTTGTTGGCCACCATTAATTTATTGTAATTATTGTATTACATGTAGGTTTGTATATAAACCCTTAGCCTATACTGACGGAATGGGACGGAATTAACACTGCTGTACTTAGAACTATGCTTATATTGATCACTCTAATTGGACATCTGTGCCAAACTTAGTACTTTTGTCACAATATGCCCCGATATTGAAGCTAAGGGACTTGACTAAGTAGGTGCATTATGTTTAAACATGGTGAATATCCACTGAGAATTGGACGTTGATTCCAGAAGGTAAGGCTTGTTCCTATCAATCATCATAGTGAACATATACACAATGCAACATGTTGTATAAGCCACATCAACACTATAAAACACATGACTGTTTTAAGTCCTATATGTCAACAGTACATATACACAATGTCATGTTACTTGTCTTTTCACCAGTACAGGCACGGAACTGTAATAATATCCTGTCCCACTTAATCCCCCTTAGCAACGCACATATGATATGTATAATGTAGAGACACAAATATATTAAACATCTTCCCAGTCTGATCGATCATTTCCAGATTTAGTTGTGTCTACATGTCTGCAATGTAATGTTATGAAGATGTATTACTTGAAGCTGTATTGAGCTAGGACTCAGGGCTACAGGGTGCGGGGTGTTTCCCCGTATTAAGTACTTCCAGAAACCCAGAGCCAGGGGCTCACATTTGGCTTTGTGTATTCAGATGGCTTTACTTCATCCCCTTACTCAGGCTAAGACATTTTAGAAACGGATTTTTATTCCGATTGCCAAATGCCCTGCACATAAAGCGGTGTATATTAAAAAGCGTGGGTGCTTTTATATGCCTTAATAAACCCCTATCCTATTACACGGTTTCCAATATCCAATCCCTTTTTTTTCATCTTGTGTGATTACTATCTTCAGCATGTCATTATGATGGGTATTTCCAGCTTTTTGAACCAGATGCTTTATAAAGGCTTTAATATAGATTGATCTTCATCTAAACCTATGTTTGATATGTTCTCATGTTCATGTACTTTAAATCTCAGCTAAAACCTATCATACCATTTGTCTATGGGACTATAGACCTGTCCACAGTGTTAAATGCATGTATATCCCATAGTCAGCACCAGTCTTCATCCTCTTTAACCAAAGTTTCAGATGACCCTCACTTACAGTGTTAAAGCGACCGTGTAATGCTGAAATCACCCAATAGCAGGTCCAACGAAGGATCATATATTACCAGGACTACACCGTTTAGGTAGACCCTTTACAACAGACTAGGGTTACCGTGGATAGGCCGAGGCAGGAACATATAATTTCAGTCCTCACTCACTCAAATAGTTTGACAAGAGAGCCTGCTAAGTTACTTGCCTTGTCTATTGCAATAGACGAATAGGAGAAAGCACATCACCTATTGAGATATTGGACACGTTCTATGTGTGCAAGATTGTCTATTTGATCAGCCCATACATAAAGGCTGCAAAAAATGTATAAGATGAGACGGGATCCAATTATTTCCAAGAATACCCATACGTTTTACATTTACTGAGGTCTACCTACCTATGATAACAGATGTTTTTTTGTTTTTTTATAGTTTTTTTTTAATCGTTCATAACATATAAACATATCAATACCATGGTCTACCCGATCATTTCTGAGAGGGTCCTCCTTTAAGATGCAAAAAACAACGAGTTAGACAAGTACTTAACAATATTAATTTCTATTCAGAGTAATACCCTCTTTTTGCCGCATATAGATATTTGCAGACTGAAATCTTCAATATTCTGCTTTTCTGCTATTATACAAGGATGAATATATACAGATGAGCGAAGTGGTACAAGAAAAAAAAGAAAAAAGTTTTGTCATACTGTTGCATAAGCATTATATAACAATGTTGAATATAGAATAAAGAAATTATGAAGCTCGCATCACACAAAAAAACACATACATCAGACATTAACAAGGTTTACATGAATCCTGCAGGACAAAAAAGCACATCTCAGAAAATAAAGGCAAATCACTAATTTAATTCTTTTGCCTCAGATTCTTTTTTCCCTTCTTATTTCTTGGAGGAAATATGTAATAGTATAGAGACTGGGCTGTTTTACAGCTCCTAACCTAGTTTTACTATTCCTTCTGAGATAAAGAAGCTTATTGCGCATCCCTTTCATCTTGGAGCCCAAAACTATTTTAGTGCAAGTTTTAAAAGAGAAGCTATCTGGCATTGCCTGAGTTTCTTCACTCAGGTCATTCCACAGTAGAAAACACCTGCAGAAGGGGCCTTTCTTATAACTCTATAATATAGGTCTGATAACTTTGAAGTTTTCAATAAGCAGCATCTCAATATCCTATTCTGTGTGGATTGGAGTCGTGTCATTGTCTCATTAGAGGTCATGTCTAAAAGATAGGAGCAATAATCCAATCTCGGCAGAATGTATCCATCCAACACAATGTTAAGTTCCGAACAGTTTGCTCTCCTTTTTCTAGAGCAATACCAGATCAATATTAACAGTCAATCCAATATTCTTATAGTTCTGTAGCAAGATGGCACAGTCATTCTGCAAATCTCTTCTAGCAGCATCAGGCCACTTCTTAGAAGTACATGTACTTGTATGTATAACTAGATCATGTTCGTGAGGATTAATGCCACTATGCAATTTGGGAATTTCATCAGGTTGAGGTGTGAATCCTGGGCTCCACACTTTGCATCATCCTGTCGATGCAAACAGAACTAAATTAATATCCAAAAGTTAAAACCCTTGTTGTGTGATTTTGAATTCCTACGCCAAAATGCTACATGGTTTTAGTGAAGCAATCAATTCTTCTTGCTGGGAGGATTCATCGTTGTCATGATGCATCAAAGTTTAAAACATGCTTCACCTAGGCCTGCAGCTGCCTTGTCTCGGTATAGCGACCACTGCATAAATGTTGACATTTAAACGGAAATCTGATCAGTTAAAGCGTCCGGTTCAAGTGACACTTTCCCTGGCTTAAAGTCCGGTAGATGCGATACAAATGTCCAATATACGCCTTTTTGGTAGTGGCTCAGCTTAGAACCTTGGAGTCAGAGGCTCAGTCTGGTACCACAGAAAGCAGACGAGGACGTGGCTGTTCGGATGTTGCACATTCCGCTTTAAAAACATAACAAACATAGGGGAGGAAAAAACCCAGAAAGAGTCAGGCTGAGTGATCGGCTTTTGGTATAAGCGGAAATCAGGTGACTTTGTGTTTATCCTGGAACTCTCATCTGCTTCCTGGTCTTCCCTCCAAACCGGAAATATAGTCTGGGACTTATGTAGTACTGAATTGTGTTTGGTGATGTTGGCGTGGCCATGGCAACTATTGTGTTTTTCCATGGTAACAACTGTATATATTTTCATGACAACAACTGCGTATCTCCATGGAAACAACTGTAGGTTTTTAAGATAATACGAACCACAGAGGTACCTAAACCTTCAGGACTCACCTTCATCTGAGAAAAGAAATAAGAAGGCTTCCCAAGAGCATTGAATAGAAGGAATGTGTTATCAATTTACCATTATCAACATGTCTCAAGATACATTTGCATCTCCAGAAAGGTTCTTGTCAGGATAATGCGGACTCTCTGTCATGCCTACGTCCATATATTCGACATCCACATAGATAAGTCATGCTTTGATGATATATGAATACATACATGTGCTGTTCGTTTTATCGTTGTGATTTGTCACTTGTATCTAGGTAGTATCATCACAGGATAGTCAGCATGAATGATGAGATATAACTAGGCATTTCCTGTCAACTATCTGCCCCCTAGGGTTAATATTAGTCTATATTTTGAAATAAAAATGAGAACTTTTATTCAGAGAAACGATTGGTCCACCTTTACAAGTATGTTCTTTTAATTGCAGACCCCGCAGGAGACTACCACTAGAGGCAATGGTCGGGCAGCGCGGCGGCACGCGGAGTGGGGGGAGTGGAGGACGTGGTCAGAGTGCTCCAGGACCTGTGGTACAGGCATCTCTGTACGTACCAGGAGGTGCATCCAGCCTCACAGGTAGGTGCATACATCTCTGTACGCAAAAGGGGGTGCATCCAGCCTTACATGTAAGTACATGCATCTCTGTACGCACCAGGAGGTGCATCCAGCCTCACCTGTAGGTGCATACATCTCTGTACGCAAATAGGGGGTGCATCCAGCATCACATGTAAGTACAGGCATCTCTGTACTGTGTACGTATCAGGGGGCGTATCTCTGTATATACGTATCTTTGTACACGCCTGGGAATACATAGAGCCTCACGGGTCAGTACAGACATTTCTGTATGCACCCAGCCTCACAGGTGACAAGAAGTTGAGTCAAGGGAGGGGTGTAGCACAAAAAGAGGGGGCGCGGACCCCCTATTTTGGGGCTTAATTGAATATCTAAAGAAGCAGATAACATAACCATAGGGAAAACCAAACTCTCACCTACAATCTGGATCTGCCACTGATATTGTACATAATTCATTCATTATTCTCTGTTTGATAGGAATAGGAAATAGCATGCGTGTAGCTCTAACAAATCAACCTAAAAATCCATCAACATCAGATGAGTACCCTGCGAAAACACCCACTGTGCATTTCACATGGACAAGGTGTTGTAGATAATACACTCACTCGTACCCTAGCCCTACTCGTACCCTCACCTTAAAGTTTAATATATATGTAGAGAGGGCACTTAGACTGCATGTCTGTCCTTGCTGATAGATAAGTCAAATAATACAACCACTTATGGTTTCACATGGGGATGTCAAGGTCTGCATTCCTAAGTGGCGATTACTCGTTTTCTGTGTGTGATGTTTGCAGTACTTTTAGTGGTATACTATATTCCCACTCTAGTACAAGCCCTTCTCTATAGGCCATCTACAAGATGTATGTCCCATAGCATACACCCACTACCGTGACCATGATACCCTTGAGTGGTCACAGCATCGGGCGGGAAGGGGAGGGGGGGGGGCACTCTCACTTCAAAGTATACACAGAACAGAGTGTCAGAGAGCAAACAGAGTTTTCACCGCATCACATACTTTCCCTGGCCTGTGTTAACTGTCATGGATATATTTTATACATATGCATTAACAGTTCCTTAATCGCTTAAGATGTTCCCCTTTTGAGATTTTAAATATATTGCATTCTATATGAATCATAATTATTATACTATTGCTGCCACAAAACTGCCTGCATCATGATTGTATTTCTATAACACGAAATAGTTTAATTATTAATGTCAAACAGAGAAAGAAAAGAGTCTGATTCCTCCCTGTTTGATCAAAAAAAGTATTTAAAAAAGCTAGTCATTTATTTCATGGTGGTACGGCCTTCACTATGCTAAGCCTATGGGACCTCCGTACTCCATGGCCCCATGGAGTATGGTGTGGCCATACCCCATGGCCTCTAAATTTGTGGGGTTTTTTCATTTGATTTTCTTCATTTTAAGACAGCAGGGCCATGTAATATACACAAAACCCCACTTATTAACATAAATGCACATCATTCATCACTCGTTGAAGCTGGGTCATATCACACTCAGCCGTCGGCATCATGTGATATGACCCAGCTTCAACTCGTGAAGTATAATGTGCATGTATGTCAATGGCGTGGAGTTTTGTCTACATAAGACATATGTATCTTATTCAAGTACCCCCCCCCCCCCCTCTAGCTGATCAGATGCCCACCTCTCTGTACCATGGCAACCTGGGGGTCAGGGTCTTATGATAAATATTGAAATGTGAACCCCTGCTTGCTGGGGTCATAAATACAGGCTAAAGACCCGTCAACACTGCCCCGCCCCGACCCCGCAGCGCCCCCGGCGACAAGGCCGTGCTCACAGGGTGAGGTGACCCCGGCCATGTTGATGCACATGTACCCCACCCACTCTCCACCTTCACACATTATACAAGGTCCATGATCAGGCCTCACCATCAACTTCTGGATTCCTCCATGGAGGTATGATAGTGTCCCCTATTAGCAGAGACGGCTGGCCCTACAGACATGGTCCAATGACATAGATCCCAATCATTGATCTGTCAACATGTATGAGTGCCACCTAAAGAGCAACGGGGCATTTTGGCTATATTAACTGAAATGATTTTAGATGTATTCGGCACTCTGTGTAGGTTGAGTGGAAGTAGGGAAAGCTTTAAGGTCGAGCGAAAATAAAATTGACTCACGTAGGGGGGGGGGGACAATGTGTTGACTGGTTGGGCTCTCTATGCATAATTATCTCCCTGAGAATGTATGGCCTTATACATGTATCATAGTTATAATCTTAACACGTAAAATACAGAGACAATTAAAGTAATCTACGATGAATTTTAGAACTCGCATGAATCATGAATGTGCATGGTCAGATTCTCCTGAAACCACTAGGCAGTTTTGATAATCTAATTTATTTTTGTTTCAGAAAACACAAAAATAAGACGTCGTCTCACGTTAAGAACCGACGCGGCCGTCGACACCTGATCTCAAATTGCATCGGGCTCTACAAGCAATACAAAACATGTAATACTCAGGTAGGTGTAGCAGAAACATTGTAAAACATATTTCCATGAGCCTTCTCATTTCAGGTACTTTTGTATCAGATAAGGAGATGATCTATTAGTTTGAATAACTTTTTTTATGATTCTATAATCCACGGGTGTGGTTTACATAGCAAGCAATCGGGGTCGGCCAAGTCCTCTGAACATTCTACAAGTGTCGGGTTGAGTATAACAACGATAATTGTTATACGAATAAGCTCAACAATTGCTACATTGTATAGCTTTCATAATCATGCCTTGTATTAATGTCCATTAGATTTGGATCCATTTCGTGAGCTCAGTTACTATTTTACACTTCCAGGAACATGTAATATAGGTATTAGGGGGTATGTTTTACATACACTTTCTTTGTATGATTCTATGCAGTGGGCTCATACATTTCTTTATGAGTTACATGGCACAGAATAAAGCAAACCCTATGAAATTTAGCAAACAGATGGACTTTATGGTGGTTGGCTGTTACAGAAAACAAAGCAACAAAATATTTTAGATTTGTTTTGCAATCATTTCCATTTAAAAACCTTAATGAACATAATTAAATGATTTAAAATCTATCATTTTAAGTAACACCCACAAGGATATTGCAATTGGAAACACAACATCGAAGTAGGCTTATTTAGACACCTAATATCCTGTTCACAGCTAGGATAAATAAGTTTGATATGTGATACTTTCTTTGCCTATAGTACCCTGGCCACTTAAACTGATTTGATTTGCTATCCTCCTTAATAATGATACTGTGTATACAATGTTGACAGAGTGTATGAGTCTATCCTGCACATTTACCGCTACATTAGTAAGAGGGAGAGAGGGGGAATCAAAGCGAGAGAGGGTTGAAACAGATCCTTTCTCTGAGAGGGCTTCAGTACAAGTAGGACCAGAGAAATAGGGCTCCAGAGATTTAATCCGCAGGGAAATCAGGATTGAGACCGGAGCCAGAGACAGGCCAATTTCCATAGGATTAACTTTAATTCAATTTAAGTAGAACCTGAGAGGGTTGTTATTACAAATGTTCACCATAAGACGGAACTGCGGAAATGCCTAAGAAATATGCCCATCTCATGAGGGAATGTTTCCCAGGTTTTACCCACGATGCGTACAACTCTCATATCGACCGTTCAGACCTCCAACAGTTTACCCACATACGAAAATACACCAACTTTGTTGTGTTTCATTTATTTTAACATCTTTTCCCCAATGGATGTGAAGAGTGATCCCTTCGCTTAATGTCTGTGATCCTTGAGAGGTGAATGGTGTAGCCATTTACCACTTCGGACAGGGGTGTTTGGGCACGGCAAGGGGACTGAACAAAAAACGCAACCCTCTCGACATCCCAATGGCTCTAACACCTTTCTGCTACTCCCCTATCCAACACAGAGGGTTTACACAACTTAACAACTGTGATTTATGTCTTCCCAATGCCATAGATCAACACCTAGAACTCTCAGATGTATCGTTTTCACTGTTGAAGAAGTAAAATATTTTCCTTCAAGATTATGTTAAACTTGCCTTAGACCTACCGTAAAACCTTGTGTATAAGCCGCGGCTAGTACGCGAGTCGGATGGGCGGTGCGGCTTATAGCATCTGCCAAGAGTCAGGGTGTGGCTTATAATACGCGAGTTTTTGATGCTATGGTGCAGTACTAAAGGCACCATACCCAGATTGCCAGTGCGGCTTATAGGATCGGCCCAACGTCGGGGTGCGGCCAATACGAGAGTAAGTCTTATACCCGAAGTTTTACGGTTAACTGTGAATTGCGTACGCAGTCTGGAATGCAATGTGCTCTCCGCACGTTAAACTACCTACATGTAACAATCTATCAATGTTCGTAGATAAAAGTGTAGGCCCCTAAAAAAGTTAAGCATCATGGATTAGTAAATCTATATAAGGTCCTTTTTTACTCCAAGTTATCAGCTACCTATATCATCTATGTCATGTACTATTGTGTAAAGCACAACTACAACACCACTTCCATTCAAATATAGTGTAAGTTCTAACTGAGAATGATTATGCATTTTACTCAGTATATGACATGTGCAGATATCACATTATAACCCAGGGACAATTAAAGTTAGGGTTCAATGTAATGAACCTGGTGTGTGGCTATCATGGTGAGGTTACCTAACCACGTGTAGCCTATGTTTGCCCACAGTGTGACGTTGCAGAACTCTACATGTAACCTCTTTGATCTTTGACTCAACCACATAGCCTTACTCAATCACAACACATTAATATATAAGTGATGTCACACTTTGATGGCACTAGTCATTCTCTACTGTTCATTGCAGGGTTGTCCAGTAGGCAGCAAGACTTTTCGACAAGAACAGTGTGAGGAGTACAACGCTAAGAACTTCAGAGGGCGCCGATATGAATGGATGGCTTTCCTCCCCAAACCCGGTCACAGATATTATGGTGAGTGACATTGCCTAGACTCAAGACACATTTAAACCTTTTCCATCTCATTTGTCTCTTAATGGCCAACGTTTTGCTACCCATCCAGTAACAGTGGGCGTACAGCGAAGGCCGGCAAGCTGGGCCTTTATATAGGAGAACTTACAGTAGTACAGTAGTGAGGTCAGGAGCTGCGAGTCCAATTTTCCCCACCAATTTTGCATGAAGAAAAACTTGGGTATTTGACTAAGGAGAGTCTTTTTGACACCAAAAGCTTCACTCTCTATGGTCATAATCTGAATTATATATGAAAAGTTTGGATGCAAAACGACATAATCTCAATCCCAGAATTGAAGCATTTACTGCTTTTTGTAAAGACACCCTGGGTTCAATTATTATACTTTGGTAACAGAGTGTATACTGGGTAGGTCCTAATGATATGAAAATTTGTAAATCTTGGAAAAATAGTTTGAAGATTATATTTCACTCTCCCTAATCTACATTTTTGTCAGATTTTTGTCCCTATTTTTGGAATGGCGCTTATGTCGTTTTGCATCCAAACTCCTCATATGTACATATATATAGTCATATATGTACAAACTAAATGCATTCATTATTGGACAGTCTCAATAAGGACAGGTTCAACAAGGGACACCCCTCCATCTCTCATCTATTGCAAATCTCCTCTACATCTGACTTATACAAACATAGACAGAAATCCGATACTCACCACCACAGGAAGGCAAAAAAGCAGGCTTTTTGCTCTAACACATTTCTTGCTCCATTTAGTTCGTGCCCTTTAGCACAGTTGGGCTGCATCTACAGTAGTGGTATGATCTATTGTTACTCTAACTTAAAGGCCGAGCGCCCCTATATATAGGGCTGAGTACCTGTCCCGGCTCAACTCCTACTGCCGCTGGAGGGGTACCGAGATCTGCGCCTTTAAGTAAGGTGTTATGTCGGCCCTTCAGCGGGTCAGTCAGGTGTGGCAGCTGGGAAGGTGGGTGAGGAATGCCTGGGTAGGTAACTTGATCTGATTGGGAAGGTGTAGAGGTGGACGTGTATACCTGCACTGAAACCCTATTTCCGAACCTACTTAGACATGTCCTGTTTGTTTATGATTCTACAACCAGTCACTACTAGTAGTATGAGCCGAGGCAGGCGTACTCTTGTTCCCAGATCCTTCTGAAGGGTAAGGCAGGCTGTATCGTCCATCCATATCGAGTCCCCTCGAAATTAGCCAGTGTCCACCATGTAAATTATGTATATAATTCGAAACGATTATGTAATTTCGAAAGAGTACTTTTAGTGATATCTAACAATCGATAATTATTGATTGCTTGCATGTAATGTCAATCGGTCTAGCAGATATACTATATATAGTGGATATACATCACCTAAACAACGTACCGTAAAACCTCGATTGAAAGTCGATTTTTATTTGGAATTTCCTTTTGCTATGAGTCAATTTTTTACCTCAAAAGTCCAATTCGACTTATAAGTGGGGTTTTGAAAAAATATAAAGTGTTTAGGGGCCTAAAAATATTAATTCTAAATACTATAAAATACACATTTTTTTCGAGGATTCTTTCCCCCAATAAGACCTGCTTGTTTCTCTACAAGTAGGGGGTCGTCGTAATAAGGGCAGCATATAATAAATAATACTCAATTTGGCCAGGCAAAGGGTGCTTTAGGGGGGTCTGGGGTGGGGTCTAGCCCCCCCAAAAAAATACTCGAACTCCAATTCGACCTATAAGAGAGGTTTTCCAAAAGTTCAATGTATTTTGCTGTAAGTCAATTTTTTTCCTCAAAATTGCAATTCGACCTATAAGTGAGGTCGACTTATAAGCGATGTTTTACGGTAGTTTAGTTAGGGAATTGGATAACCTGTAGAACTGCTGCCGCTGCGGTCCGCCCGTTTCTGTGACCCTATTTTCAGCCTGCATAGAAGTGGCCTTACTGGTACCCTGCTTTAAAAATACCTTTGTGACCTCAATTCTTGGCCTATAAAAACAGCTAGCCCCTCATTTTAATCACAGCAGCATGGTGGTCAGCATGGATACAGATTTGAGGGCAGGAAGGTAATAATCTATGATTGGTGTGGAAGAGAATATTATGGTGACCTAAATCATATGAAAAAATGATCAATGAATATAGACTGTATAAGTATGGTAACATGGGGAACTTGGTAATTGTGTTATAAATGACATATGTGAAATCCAGATATTTCTGACCATGCCTAATGTTGCCTAGATCCATGTTACTCTGACCTGTGTGGTACTGCCCCAGGCAGCCCCTGCTCAGCTACTGCCTACTGCTACTGGTCCTGTGGGTGAGAGCCACCTTTGCCTATAGCACAGAAATGCATTGAGATTAAGCACTGCCTGAATAGCCCCCAAATTTTGGTACGTTCATCATGATTTCTCTGGACCTATGAGTGATAGGAAGATGATTCAAACAGACCTGAAAAGCTATCACAATGCTCCATATGGCTATGCAAGATTTTTTTTTACTCAAAATTTGCAAGGGAAGGTGGAATCCATTTGCACACAAGTGGGAGACGAGAAACTCCCATGCCAAATGACGAGGAAGTCTGGTGACAATCCCTGATGAAGACCACGGTAGATGCCAATACTCAATTACCGGTTTTGCAATTACTGGTTTGTCAATGGTGGTGGGGCTCTGAGTCACATGGCTATGTCACCAGCCACTGACAATCAGTCTCGGACTCCCAGCCCAATGCTGCTGGCCGAGGCTGACTGACAATAGCAGAGTAGTCTGACAGTCACATGCACTAGTATATATATATACTCTCAAATCCTGGTGAATCTGCTGATCAAGATAATCAAGGACATTGACATGATGAGATGACAATAACCTGGAATACCATGTAAAATTGACACACTCTATAATTAAAACTTATATATAGGGTAAAGTGCTGCAATACATGGTAACAGATGATCATGGGAAAACTTTAAATGAGAGCTTTGACCTGCCATCCAATTATCAGACACTGTCCATCCTCACATGCGTTGTCAAAAAGGCTCACAGTCTCAAGTATCCACAACCACAAAATCAGTTTGCAGTAATCCATTTTAGCTTTTCCCATGCATGGAACCTGCAGGAGTCGTGAAAGATGATCTCCGCATCATGAATGATCTCGACCTTGAGTGGAGGCAATATCATTATTCTTATTAAGATTGGAGAATAAGAGACCCCATAAACCGTTCACAATTAAACTCAAAACCATTTTGAGCCGAAACAACCGATGAAAATGAAAATCGTTTTTTGTTCATAAAATTGAGATTGCAGCTTCACGTGGGATATTATTGTCCATGACAATACTGTCACAAATAGTCATTTTTGATGGCTCTAGCTTCTATATAGGGCAAATAAGGAAGTGCGTTTGTTTTCGGTCACACGGCCATGGTTTTCCTGACATTTCAACGTCATTTTATCCCATACTTTAATATACATTAATTGAAAGACAATAATTATTGTGAATTTGAGCCAAAAAGAATACCAAACTTATAATATTGGTCCCGGTTAATTTTACACGTACTCTTCATTTAAAAAGTTTTGAATCCGACCGACTTACTTCCGATAAGCTGACCACGTCACATGAAACACATATTTCTCTTACCCTTATCATATACATCAAAACCTCGTATTAAAAAACTATGAGCGTGGGACACTGAGTCATTTGGGCAGTTACTGATGACAATGCTGTACTCAGACCAAAGAGAATGACACAATGTCATACAGAAAAGTCAACAACGTTTTGAAGTTCCATCTTTGACTCACAGGTGGACATACCATTTTTAAATTTTGTATTAATTGTTACAGATATTATTTTGAAAAACATAATTTGTTATTATGCTCGGCCATTCTCTATAGGCGACATATGGTATATCAACTTATGAATATTACATGTAGCTGCATTTGCACTTCATATTTGACGATACATTTCCAAATTCCTGATGTCCTGATAATATAACCTCATGTGGAAATACTTGAGAATCAAATTTAATTGGATCAGCAAGCATATGGTGCATCGATGTCTCCATTATTTTTCTCTTACTTGCTCCAGCTCGGGATAGGTGCGCTCTCACCTGCCAGGCTAAAAGCTACATGTTCGTGACGCGACTAGCCTCCAACGTCATCGACGGGACCCCCTGCGACGATGGCGACCCTTCCCGCATCTGTGTGTCCGGCAAGTGCAAGGTAAGGGCACCATATATTTTACTCTAATAAGTGGGAAAATACCGGAAACCTAACCATAAAAAGGGTGACTATTTTGTATTGGCATACATGTAATTATTTTATTTCCAGAATATATGAGTTTGTCCTTACAGTGCACGTTAATGCATTGACTTAATGACGATGGACGGTGAACGCAGAAGTGTCATGAATAGGGAATAAGGAGCTACTTACACCAAGTGTATTAAGTAACTGTAGCATGATACCAGGCCTCTGACAAATTCTAACAAGGTACTTGTGGGTTAGTTTGGCCACACGGTTCAAGGTAGCAAAAAAGGGTGCTATACATCACCATGGTCCAACACAGATTTAAGGATTATCGCAAAATAAAAAGTTGTAATCACATCCTATTTGTATCAGTTTGCGCATGCTGAAGTATGGTCTGCTGAACTGTGGTGAGTTTAGGTGTGTTTACACACGTGTCTGTCGAATACAATGTAAAAGCACCGAGACAGATGGTATTTAATTTACAGTTACACCCCCCCCCCCTCCTATAACACACAGAACCTATACTGTACCAAGGTCACTATGTCAGGTGCCCGGGGTCAGGTGCCATACTTAATTTAGGGAGTGATCATTTTTTACCAACGGGGGCAGGGGGTGTAAATAGTTTTGACCCCTTGGATGGGGGTGGGGGGTAACAGATTTCAAGTCCTCTCGGGAGGGGTGGGGGCGAAACAAGACACATGTCACAGCGAAAGCCAGCGCGTTACTATACTTCAAATGCCCTGCGGGTGCCAATTTGCCAGTTTTCGAGAGGGTGGGCAGAATTTTTGACCCCTGTAGTTATAAAAATGATCACTCCCTTAGTACCCTTGGATGACCTATAGTGATTTTCACTAATATAGGCAAAATAGGGGATATACTACCAGTAATTGTCATCAGTCCATCTATGGGTTTGCTCAGGAAGTTTCTAATATGAAGGGGGGCAACATAATGGGGAATGTAAACAGCGGGCCTAGATTGGTTGTCAGAGGTTCTCCACATGAATCAGGCCTTGGAATATTATACATCATGTGGGTGAAATTATCTAGGCCCCAAATTATCCAGGCCCCGCCCATGCCATTTTTGTTTCCTATGACAAGGGTACTTCCACTATATTGTATTACAGCCGTTATTCCATACAAATGTAAGAGTATTTTGATAAAATGGCAATACTCTAGACTAATTGTAGTGCGTCTGTGAAAGGAAATTTGGTCAACAATGTACATAATTAGACTAGAAAAGGTCCTCCGACTTTTAGGCATCTAGACCTTGACTACTAAAACGTCATCACAAATATTTTAAGCGCCCAGGGCGATTATTTTTTGAATGCGTTTTACATACAGTTTGAACAAGGGAGACTAGACGTTCACCACTGTTTACCCGGAAAACGTTTATAGATTACATCAGGAGACAGGAAGTAAAAGGGAGGTACCACAACTATCCATCAACCTGAGAAACACGCCCCAAGCAGGTGCCAACCAACAGAGATCCAAAAGATAAGGGCTAGTTTAGAAATCCGTGAATGTATCTTGACAGGCGTAGACATGAAGGGGGTGGGATGAAATAGCAGTTTGTGTATCAGTGAAGAATATGTGTGAGATAACAGGGGTGAATCCATTTGGAACGCCTATCAATCAATCAGTTATTGAATTGGAGATTTAGAACCCTATGACTAGTCCCATGATGGGGTATATGATATAAAGCTATACAAGGCCACTCGAAAAGAAAGACTGGTTCCCCACGGCGCGCGTCACAGAAATCCATGCATCACAGAAATCACGAATTGGAAATTATGTTACATGTATTTCTTTTTTGATAGAAAGAACATAATAAAAAAGACAAGTATTGGCATATTTGATATCAAATTTGAGGGTATACATAATGTTATGCAGAGCTAGGAATAAATTGCATTATCACCTCTTTTGCATGCCACTTTTTGAGGATAACATAGAAGAGCCACACCCGTGATAACGCGAAGGAGGTGACCAAAAAGAGATATCAATTTCATCATAGGGTATATCGCTGATTTCATTATAACGTAGCATGTACATGCATATTTGTAAATGTATCTGATATACCGTTAGGTTATGAATTGCATGCCCCTGAAATTTTTACGGGCATATTTAGCAGTAGACCCTCTCACATTCATTGCAGAAACGTGAAAACGTAGGTGATAAGAGTAGGAGAGCGAGAAAAAAGAATGCATGTTGGCCCTAAGAGTACCATGTACCCTGAAATGGTAAGACCAGCAAAATGAGATAACAGTTCTCCTTCAACAGCTGTTCAATCAGAGAACCCTGCCATGGGGTAAGTGTCCGTTATGACTCACCTGTGGCGCCCCCTTGTGTCAAACCACAGAACTAGAAGCTGCACCACAGGCGGCCTCCGTGTGTCTTGTTACAGTGTACACCCCCTGCTTCCTGCTACGCTGTTCCCTGTGCTGCTGCTTCTCTAACCACTCAGACAGTGACTAAGCGGCACCCATGCTGTCTTCTTGATGGTAATGCTGCAGCGCTCTCCAACAAGCAGCCAGACATTTATACCAGGCAGTGGCAGGCGCTTGCCATGGTTGTGGGGGAGAGGAGTTGGGGGCTCAATCTGTCTTTAGAAAAAGTTAATTACGGTCGACAAAACGCCTGATTAGCGCTGAAATGTGGCTAGCAGTCCATAACCATCCAGCCAGTGCCCCTCCCCGGACCATCTACACCACCGTGTAGAAGCCGCAGCAGCATGGTAATAGTGCCATGCCACATATCATAAGAAATATAGAAGGTCTTGATTATTTTATTGGCATGTCAATGTTCTAAGTGAGGGGTGGGGATGTTAGTCGGGGTGGGAAGGAGGTGGGAGTGGGGTTCCAATACCAGGCATGCAAGTAAATTAACATGTACAACTAAGTACTATAATTGAACTACACATGTATTTCTTACCAGGTGTCATCTTTAGACCGAAATCTTACTTAATTGCCATACTTATTCACTGTGATAGTGGTGGCATACGATGAAAAAAAATCCCAATGGACCGTTCACATAGACATAAACTATAGTAAACTACGTTATCCTCTTAAGTGGTCCTTTAATGCGTACCTACATCTCAAATTTCAGGTAGAGTGTGTCTATGAGATAATGTCTCCCTTTCTTTAAGCACCCAAGTTGTCCATCACGCCTGTCTATGTTACAAAGGCACAGGCACCGAATTGCCTCACATAAGTATGAAGGAGCGATGGGAGGTTTTCGTGACACACTAGACAGTGCACTGTAAAAAATATGAAGAGGGCAGAGGCTCTCACTCAGTCACTCTTACGTCGTTTTGTCTGAATTGTAATTTGTCCTCCCCGTAGCCATCAGTCATAACACAGACGTATGACAGTCTGCAACAGGAGAAGGGGAAGCTTCTTAAGAAAGTTGTACAAAGTTGAGTTCCTAAATGATACGATTTATGTTCAAATAGATCTGTGGTTCAATGTATTTAGGAATCTTAGCAATTGTACGGTATTATGTCCGGAGACTTTAAAGAATGCATTCAAACCCTTATGTTTTACTCATCATTGTTGTTCTAGTTGTTTTGTTCTCTTCGACTGTGTTCTTGTTGTAATTGCGTTTGCTTGTTCGCTTTATTTGTGTTCTTGTTAGTGGTTTTCTTGCCCCCCTCCCCTTGTTTTCCCCTGATGACAAATCCGTATTGAGACTAGAAACATCGCCTCCCCCTTGCCCATTATTCTAAGGCCTACACGAACACATAGACTTATTATACATATAGCTCTATAATTATTACCCTGGTTGCACTGCAAGGCTTGATTCAGTAGCTAGGTGCCCCTCCCCTCACCCCTCACCCCTCTCCCCCACCCCCCTCCCTCCCCATCCCCCCTCCCCATCCCCAACCTTTTGATCTCACGGTCGGCGGCCCATACACCTGCGGCCACCACCTCCCGCTGCCTACCCTGGGGATCCTCCCTGACTACCTGTAGCCTCCCCCACCTCCCTCTCCCCCTCCCTGTTGTGTTGCACCATCTGATACCAGTCGTCGACCTGGCTGAGATAACGTGGAGACTGCACACCTCCCCTCCAGGCGGGCCCGGCTCGTGTTTCCTGCAGGAAGCTGATTGAATGGCGGCACCCCACGTCCATCCAGGTGTCGGAGGCTCTTCTAAAACTACCGTACTGCCTCGTTTAAACCCGCAGATCTTACTTCACGTCCAGTAACAGTCAGAGTGCAGTCGGGACAGGTACTCAGCCCTATATCATATATATATAGGGGCACTGGGGCTTTAAGCGCCGTGTGTTCAAATACGTGCCGATCTCGGAAAAAAACACACCTGTGGCAACAGTGGTAGTGTAGCATATCTCAGTCTACTAATCACAAACCCGCAGATCTGACTGCACGTCCAGTAACAGCCAGAGTGCAGTCGGGACAGGTACTCAGCCCTATAGACAGGGGCGCTGGGGGTTTAAGGTGGTTTTGGACTGGAATATAATACAGAAGAGCCTGAGCTACCATAAGACCTGGTTTTATAGATTTGTTTTTGCACTTTCTATATTTTCATAGTTTCTAGTCAACTAGTTCATTTTCATAGCCTCCTTATTGCAGTCCATTGACAATGTCGCAATATATTTGAAGACTTTTGACGATGCTAGATTCAAAGGAACAGATGATGAAACATAGGAAAGATCCCATTGTTCAATTGTCCGGTAGCGCCATGTGCATCCATACACCAAACAATGTATACATACATTTGCTATGGCAGCATACAGCTCCGTGGTGCTGCCGCAAATGTCTTGCATCAACCAGTTGAAATCAAGCCCACCAGAAAGAGAATCCATGTAGCTGAATTAAGAGTACTGTGCCCTGTATCAATACTCACTCCTTGCCAGAATAAATTAATAGGAAAAGGGGTACACAGTCATCTGATATGATATATGAAAAAAACAAGCTTTAAACAACCCGCCCTAGTATAATCCATATCATTCACAGTCTGACGCCCGTCCTTTGATATTTTACCATAGCGATTTCTAGATGAACTCTGTTTGAAACTGCCTACAACTTGCAGCACTGCTGTGATTCGAAACATCAATAATTGCAGTAATCCGAGACTATAATAATTCTCTTCATAATCTTAAAGAAGCAGTGATAGCATGACACCGGCTCTGAACTGCTAGAAAGCCATTTCACGTTCATGAACCAAATTGAATTTAAAGTTGTACCTGACCTCTAATCTAATTCATAATTACTTGATGCAACCCTAGTTTGTGCAGTATTTCACTCAGCCAGTACCGTGAAACGTTAAATCTGATTGTTCTCCCTGTAACAATAAACGTCAACCCAAATGGATGGTCCATACAAGGGCTTTATAACGAAACGTATCGTAGCCTATTATGGGCTTACAATGATAGAGTTAAACGCTGTCAGTATAAGCCATATCCATTTTCAAAAATCCAATTTTATTTCCTTTCAATGCGTGTCTTTTGTGTACTGCCATGCACTGATACGCCCCTCCTGTACCTCAACCCTTTATCACCCTCTATCAAAGCCCCTCCCCCAGCCATCGAAGTGCCTGTGGACTATCCACCATAGAACTCCCCATCTCAACTATGGTTAATACGTGTCACTTATCAGCGGAAGGATCGTCCAGCACGTCCACAAAATTCGCTGGCTCCTTGATTAATTTTGAAACCATGGAAACGACATCGGACCAAGCTGTGCCCGAGGCCAATCCTGAAACCCTACTCCACACGGCGAAAATAAACCGAACAAAACCTGCAGCCTCTTGAATCTGACTCGTGGTGGAGCGCTATCTGCCTCGCCATCAGCCACCTCTACACTGCCCAGAGGCATGGCGGGTGTATTCATGTTAACACCCCTGTCCAATGGTTGTCAGGTATACGTAGGGGCTCTATCACGACGCACCTGCTCTCAGTACTATTGTATTGTTGTAGGTTGTATAAGCACGAATAGCAAGGGGGCTGTGATTAAGATTCCAATACCACCTATCTCTCTTGCTGCCATTATCTCATTTGTAATCCGGTTTGTAATATCTAGCCCATTGGACATACGTGTTTCCTTTCATTGAATAACGTATATTTGGATAGAGTATCATACTTTTATTACTTTTTTTATTAGATTATGCCTATTCCTTTTACATAAAATAATTCCTGCAAAATATGTCCAACTATCTCATCTTAAGTAAAAATTCAGAACCCCACACAGCAGCCCAGCTTCCTACAACTGCCTTAATCATAGTCATAGTTATGAATATTCCTGCAAAATAATTCTACCTATGTGCTCTTGAGTAAAAATGCACAGCGTCACTAAGAGGACTGTCACACATCACCCAGCCTCCTGCAATTACCTTACTCATATGTAAAGATGTGTAACGGTGCATTCACACCCCAACACGTATTCTATGCAGATTTCCAGACCGATTATTTAGGCTATATCACCTGTCGGATAAAGCTCCCTTATGTAGAAGTAAATGAGGTAACATACCTCTGTACATACGGGAGGTGGACAGGAGAATTAATTTTGCTCAGTTAGCAGAGTGTCGGCTCTGTGATCTACATGGCAATTGTTGTGTGGGTTCGAACCACGCACTGCTGATGAGGTGGACATACCCATCAGCCCATCTTTCACTATTTCTTTGCAAAATAGGAAAGTGATTTGTACCTTTCTTTCACCACACATGTTCAACCAAGTTATAAAGCACCGTTAGCGAAAGAGAACCAGCTATGGTAAAGCATACGATATCGGGAAGTCTCTCCAAATATCGGGAGGTCCCTCCATATGCCCTCCTCGGAAGCAACTTGACTTTGGAAGGGTGCGCGATTCCGAGCATTAAAGCGACACACTAAAAGATTTACTGGGGGTCTGAAGGCATGGCCCCCAAGGATAATTTTGACAAATTTGAGATGATTTGGTGCATTTTGAGGTCAATTTGTGGGTATTTCTTTATATATCCATAGAGTAATGAATATAACTTTTTTTTTTTTGGGGGGGGGGGGGCAGAAGATACTCTGGCCCCCTCATGTCTAGGATTGGGGGGGGGGGGCATGGCCCCCCTGGCCCCCCCCTGTTCCGACACCCCTGGTGTTTGTATACCCTGGTCTATGGCGTAACTCACGTGCCATTAAAACCAGGTTATCTTCAAGGTACAAGGCAGGATCAGGTACAAATACAAGATTCCGTTCAGAAGAATACTTTTGCCGTGTTTTTCACCTATTGCACCCTGGATTGTATCACACGAGACAACATGCCTCGTGTGATACGACCCAGGTCCAACTTATGAAGTACTCAAATGTACCCCCAACGACATGGGACGTTTCTCTATGCCTATTTAAATCTGTCCCCCATAGAGGGCATACAGAGGTCTAACCACCTGACACATGCACCTTTTCCACATGTCGAACAGCAGCAGTAGCCTGACGTGCGGTGCCTTCTATACTGACGGCACAATATCCCCCCGTCTGCCATTCAAGGCACGTGCCTTTAATCTACTTCAAAGACCCTGACATCATTTTGTGTCAGGACATCTGAGAGAACTACAGTTGGCTGCACGATCTCCCCCCTGACCAGCCAAGACAAGTCAGTTAAATTGTTGGCTTGTGTCTGCCGAGGGATTGGCGTGATCCCTTCTGTGCCTTTGTGATGTCAGCCCTAGGTAAAAAGTGTACAAAGTTTAATTAGTATCCAAAGTTCAGGCAGGTTTGCTTTGTGAACCCTCGCCAATGAATGTTTACAGTGGTTTACTTATGCTACACTGTTCATACCATCATTCTGCGCCCCTGTGTTGCATTAGTCATGAATATCTAAGCTCTTTGCACCCTTAGTGTTGCAATGATTATTACATGATTAAAAGGATAAGATGAATATAAACCAGGTGATGCTACTTCAAATACTTACTAAATGGTCTCCTTGATAGTAAAGGTTTAACAGGCCTTCTCCTTGACATAACATTAAGATTTGGATCAACACCGGAGTACTCGTAAACCTACACTGTTGCTCCCACATATCAACCATTGTGACAATACTGGGCCCCTATACCCCAAGGCTGTTAGGTCAAACGCATAACTATTTTCTCACCTGAATAAGAATAAATGGGTAATTATAATTATATTGTGACTATGGCTTTAGTGCCACACCAATGACGGATGACTTATCATATCTTGGCTAATGCCAAAATATAATCCCCCAAAAGGTGATACTATTTCGACGCCATGCTCACTTAACGGTTTGGTAGAAGGCCAAACTTAGCACTAAGCACTAATTTGGTCAATAGAAAGTGGCTAAGTGGTCGCCCGTTCTAACACTATACACTGATAATAATACCTGTAGTCAGTAGTGACTATACCACCATATTTTGAACCCCGTAGTCACATATTAGTCATAAAGATAGTCAGTAGTGACTTTCATGTGGATCACACAAATTAATGATGTCACAGGAATGTGTGCACAGGAAACAGTCAGGATTCAAATTTGAATGGTCCATGGACTTCAGGTAGGCACATCCTCTTCTAAACCACTGTTCTATGGATATCCCTGCTTATTATAATATATTATGTTACAGTTGACTATGACAACTTAAGATGTTATAGGGTGACTGAGTTCTCATGTTTGATAGAGCAATCATGGTAATTTGTTCAAATTTTGATAACATAAAAACACATGAACAGTGTATGTCAGAGCATAATAGGCCTACACAGGAGCCTGTCACCTGCCCTGCTTTATCCTAGCCTGTCACATGCCCTGCCTCATCCTAGCCTGTCCCCTGCCCTGCCTTTTCCTAGTATGTTCATTGCCTTGCCTTATCCTAGCCTGTCTCTTACCCTGCCTTATCCTAGCCTGTCCCTTGCCCTGCCCTATCCTAGCCTGTCCCCTGCTCTATCTATCCTAGCCTGTCCCTGCCCTGCTTTATCCTAGCCTGCCCCCTGTCCTGCCTTATCCTAGCTTGTCCCCTACCCTATTTATCCTAGCCTGCCCCCTGCCATGCCTTATCTTAGCCTTCCCTTTCCCTGCCCTATCCTAGCATCTCCCCTGCCCTGCCTTATCCTATCCTAGAGCAGGACATAGAGGCAGAGCAAGACAGAGCAGAGCACATAGAGTATAGTAGGGTAGATCAAGGCAGAGTAAGGCAGAGCAAAGTAATGTAGAGTAGAAGAGGATCAAGGGAGAGCAGTGCAATGTAAAGTAAAGCAGGGCAAAGTAAATAATGCAGAGTAAGGCAGGACAGTGTAATGTAGAGTAGAGTAGGGCAAAGCAGAGCAGAGCAATGTAGATTACAGCAGGGCAAAATACATCATTGCAGAGTAAGGCAGAGCAGTGTAATATAGAATAGAGCAGGACAAAACAAGGCAGAGTAATGCAGAGTAGTGTAATGTAGAGTAGGGTAGAGTAAGGCAGACCTTGTTCTGTGCTATTCTGCTCTACAATACACTGCTTTGACTTGGTATGTCCTGCTCTTCTATACATTACTCTGCTCTGACTTGCCCTGCCTTACTCTGCCTGTCTCCAATCTACAGTACTCTTCTCTGCCTTAATCTACCTTGCTCTACATTACACTGCTCTTCCCTTCTCTCCTCTACATTACGCTGATATGCCTTATTCTGTTCGCTTTGCCTTCTTCTAATCTACCGTAAAACCTCACGTATAAGCCGCGGCTAGTACCTGAGTCAGACCAAATGAACAATTTTCAGACCCCCTCCGCGGCTTATACAATCTGTCAAAGTTAGGGGTGCGGCTTATACGTGAGTTAGGCTTATACGCGAGGTTTTAGGGTCCATTATTTTGCTCTGCCTTATTTTGCCTTGATCTACCCTGCTATACTCTACACTACTCTGCTCTGCCTTGCTCTGCCCTGCCCTGCTCTACATTATTTTGCTCTGCCTTATTCTGCCTTGATCTACCCTACTATACTCTACATTACTCTGCTCTGCCATGCTCTGCTCTACATTACTCAGCTCTGCCTTGCTCTACTCTCCATTACGTTGGTCTGCCTTGCCCTGCCTCACTCTGTCCTGCTCTACATAGCTTTGCTCTGCCTTGCTCTACCCTGCTGAACCTTAACCTGCCTTTCCCTTATTTCTCATGATTGAAAATATCTATTAGTCATAGTGACTACTTTAGACCATGAAACCATTAAATTCATAGTCACTTGACTATATGGCCCAAATCAGCCGATTTAATGGCTTATTTATAAGCTGTTTTCTCTATGTTCATGTGACTATAGAAATGTAGTCCGTGGTGACTAACATTTCCAGGTCCATTATTATCAGTGTAGTAACATGCATAGTGGGATAGTATAACTCTGTATACATAGCCTTTGAATTTTCATATAATTTGATTCTAAGACGTTTAACAGAGCCAAGAAAATTATTTTAAAACCTTAATTTATCTTATTAAACGCTTCGCCCCCAGGGATTCATATGACTACAAAGTCTAATCTGGGATGATGGTTTAAACCTCTGCATATCCCCGGCTCTAGAGGACACATACCTGGTATGCCTACTATTTATCAAGTCCAGTGTAATACTTGAAATCGTTTGGAATAAATGCCATTCTGAGTATGTTATGTATTTCTGACCTCGGACACTCTCGCACTTCCCTCATATCGTGCACTGTCTCTAAATGTGCGTGTAGTGTAAAGGATGACGAGTGGGATGGATATCATATGGGATATAGATATGGTAGGAATCCTGTAATATGCATGCTACATAATTCTGCAAATGACATTGTAGTATTACATGTGACTATGCGGATTTCCCTTTATGGAGCTATGCTAATATAATGCGGCATAACCGAAGCCAACCTGAGCCTAACTGGTGGAAGCATGAAGCCAAGTCTGCCTGTGTATTTGCCATATTGTCTATTCATGTTGTGTCAGTAAGTGGATATGACATATACCCTAGGATGTACACCTAAGTCGTTAACGTCCCTAAAGGATGACAGCTTAATTTAGACCTAAATGCAACTTAGAAATACCTCGGTGAAATACACTGTCAGAAGAATGCGTTTCATTTGGAGTACGCATACTTGCCATTTTAATTATGGCAGCAAATAGGCGTTGTTATCATACAGCTATCCAATAAAAGTTGTTGACCATAAAGTTTTCTTGTCACTTGATAACTGCTGGCTTTATTTCTAAAGCTAGAAAATGAGGTGCACTGGTTGCATGTGTCAAGGGAAGGAATAACACACCATAAAACTATTTCTTCGCAGTATGTATCCGGTGGTTATGATGATTCATATTTCTCAGCCTACGCTTGAAAGTACACCTCACTAGTCAGCAAAAGTTACTTTTCCACGCTGGAAAATTATGTCAAAAAACAAATGTAAAACTCTGCGTAGCTCCATGCGCGGGATTAGATGCTTACATATTTCCAATTGGATATGATAATTATGTAGTAGAGTGGGTCGGTTGAATACAGCTTTCCTAAACACCATCTATATGGAACACATTAGTTTACATGTTTGCCTCATCATCAGTCACCACCACATCCAGCAGGATCGGTTCTAGAATCGCCGACATCTCTTTTTCATATAGGGGCCAGTCATGTATGAATGTCACATCTACAGGTAGGTAATTTATGATCTCTAGAGGCACTTTCCAACTGGAAATTTGAGGTAGCACCTGCAGAGCACATGCGATGGGACCGTAACGGTACCTGTTTTAGTAACTGCATGATGACATGTGATATCTGTTTGTGCATAACACAGTCATCACAAGGTATTAACCTGTAAACCACAGGGATGCGGGTCCTGCATTTAAGCAGCCTTGTATGGGCAACATTTGTTAAATTCACCTTGGTATGTTGTACACTCAGTTCAGTATTGTGGAAATGAAAGTTGATCTATATATACACACTTTATTGTACAATGTGGTACAATTTTTATCTATTTATTTTTATTTTTATATATACATTAAATATACATTAAATATGTTTTACTGTAGGCAATTTGACGAGGAGCCACCAGGACATGTTTTCGTTGCAATATCCTTATAATACAGAATAAATGTGAGTTTCTTAGAATAGAGAAGGTCCCCCAGCTGAATACACACTTAGGTAAGAAAGACCCCTGAATCCTTTTTCCGAAGCACTCACAGCAGTAAAGGAAGAGTGTGCTCCACGGCAGATGTGAGCCTAGTCGAGAAGGCTTCTGGGTTGAGTAGGTTGTGAAAACACAAGATGAGTGAAACACAAGTCTCATAATGGTCATCCTACACCGCTATGTGCTCACAATGAGTGGGAGGAGGTGTGGACGAGGGAGGCATAGTAGAAACCCTAGAGGCCTAGTTTATATATATAACTACCCGTCCCACCTGCTATATTGCAACGGGTTTGGTGTGGATAAGCGTCATAAGCCATGGCCACAAAAGCCAAAACACAAATGAGAAAGAATCTCCCTCCCTTTTGGGTATACAAATTTCCCCCAGGGAGAACCCAAAGTGAACAGTGCATACTGAGAGTTCTAACATGTTCTGCTCAGGAAAATCCTCAAACAAAATAATGACACCAGGGTTGTGTAAGGATAGTGTGAGGTGGATGGGTTTTGGGGCAGACACAGAGGCTCCTCCCACACCTGTCTAGCCTAGTCAGGATGCATTTGCCTGATCCTTCCTCACAACTAGACAACCAGGTTAACTACTTTGACCATTTGGCCGAGGCACTTCTCACCTTGAGTTCACCTTACCGACCCAACATCACACATTGCGACTCAGAGTTACATAGATAAGGGAGGTTCAGCCAAAAAGGGCTTTGCACTAAGGTTATTTGTCTTATTCGTAAATCTGATATGGGAAACGGTAAGGAATCATTTGCCACAGTCCAGATGTAAATACCCCCATTCTCACTGCTGGAAAATTTTAGTAATTGCATAGCTCTCATGCACGGTCGATCATAAAAACACAGGCAATTATATTGCATTAGGCTTTTATTGAAGAGATTATAAAAGCACACTCTGTAACATTTCGGTATAAAAAGGATCACATGAAAATAATACTCCCGTGATATCGTATATTAGTATATCCAATTACAATCTATTATAGTTAACTTGCGTCTTGCTAAACAAATATATGGCTTTAGGGTTATACGTGTCCGAATAGTGGACTAGTCTTACATGAACACTTCGTGGCCTCAAGAGAAAACGCCGAGCGTTGCTCATTTGTTCATCTTTGCAGCTCACCCTTTGTTTGCAGTCCATACCAAATTCCCCTGGCACGTGTGAAGATGATGAATTAACCAGGTCGTACATACAACATTTGCTTTGAAACGTGATACTCCAAAGGGATGTGGCCTTAGGTGGAGTTGAATTATTGAGATAGGTGTATGCACGTGGGATATCTATTCTTAAGATTGCAGGTTCTTTGTTCAACTGAATGCCACCTCTGGAAGGGTATATCATTTCCCAGTCAAACATGCTTCCAGGTGCATGCAAACAGGAACGTTGATATAATAATGAGTGTAGTCGGTTGGGGATTAAGAATTTATACTCCTAGAAATACTGCACAGAAGCTGATGTGGACCAAAAAGATGAAATTTACGACCACGGGGGATATCTATAGTTCTAGTTTTAACCACTATGGGGGCAGCATTCGACCAAGCGTGACTTGGGCAAAATACAAAAAAAAAATATATATATAGACTACTTTTTGAGGATAGACACTTAGCAACTTCCATTTTCGGTACAAAGCTTCTATACTTGTAACGTAAAGAATATTTTAGAGCCTGAATGAATGTCCTTGTACTTGGTGGTTGCCAGAGAAACATCATCATTATTTTGATAGAAAAATCGATCAGATAAGATAAAAATGTCTACTCTGAAAACAGAATTTCAAGATCGAAAGATTATAGCTGATTATGCTAATTTGAAATATTTCAACCAATAAGACATACCTACAGATATTATGGCATTTTGGATTGGGCAGTGCGTACTATATCGAAGAGTCACTTTAAAAAAACCAAATAGCTCTCTCGGTCATATGGCTCCCCCAGGTGACTCCCTTAGGTCAGCCAGAGAGTCACCTAGGCTCCCTTATGCGACCTGGATTCCCCTAGAGAGGGGAGTCATTCTGGAGGCAACCTGGACTCCCTTTTGACGCTGTTTCTTCTCTTTGTGTAGGCTAGCCAAACGCGTTGTTATAAAACCCTATTCTGGGATCGGATAGTATCGGGAGTCATCCCCTGCTGAAATCTAGCAATCTTAAGCTGGGACTCCACTGACGATTTTGTCTGATCTCACAAATCGGACCCAAAGAGACATAGATGTAAACAAACCCTAATTAACATCTGATTATCCATGTTATGATTTGACAGATTTTGTGAGAATCGACGAGCCCAAGCTTAACTCTTTCATTTAGTGTTTACAGTATCCAGCAGGGACATATCGAGATTTCCCTGTATAAATATAATTTTACTAGGCCTAGTGAAAGAAATCGTGTCCGATTCCAACCAAATTGTTGCGTCTAACTCAGTGGACTCCGGGCTTAACTATACCAACTGAGAGAAACCCACTTTTTTAAGCCAACCTTCTTTTTCGGATGTTGAGTAACGATGAAGTGAAGGCTACAGTCCGTCACATTACAGCAGCATTTACCAAACAGCATGTGGGTACTTTCGCCGGGACCTTGCGAGAAAAAGGCGCTATAACAATTTAGGACGACGGGTCCCAGCGGAAGACGGCGACAGATGACGTCACGGACCTCATTTCCGACAAATAAAAAAAAAAAAGAACTATGAACATCTTTCTCACTAGGACTGTAAAGGGGGTTTCCTACAGTGTTGTCAAGGCAAGCAATGTTAAAACGACTCCTGTTTAATCATCCAATAGGTATGTGACTATGAATTGGAAAGCACTGTTTCTGCAATTCAAGCAATTTATATAAACACACCCTTATGAATTTACGAGGCATGATACACATGTATGCCGATGTGTGCCTGAACGGTTCTTTGGGCCTACTGCCTGTGCACACAGACGTTCGACACTGTAAGTGACACGTCACATATCGCGTAAAATAAGCAGCAAGGTATTTCAATAGTCAATATGCTCTGCAAAGGTGTCCCTATTGTAAATGTTGGCATAAAACTCTGCAGACGAGCAAAAATGAGCGCTTCGTCCGTGCTGTACATTTGTAACTGAGAGAGATAGGCGCGGAATGTAGTACCGTAGAGTAAAATGCCAATACGGATTAAAATAGAAAGTATTCGGACAATGAATTCGGAAAGTTATGACCTGCTTCTAAACTACGAGTTTACCCGCCTACCTTGAAGGGTCACTGGTAAGTTTCCCGACCCCTACAGAAAACAGTCCGACAAAGAACACAACTTCGTCCCTATTAGAATACGTGTACAGTTTTACGTTCACTGTCACTGACAAATTTGGTTTCAAACAGTCATAATCGTTATTCATATTATGATCATACACCTCCATTTCCACGGATTTCTAGACAGAAAAGGACCCCTTTTTGTGAAAAAAACCCACTGACTTTTCGAGGTGAAAAGTACACCCCTATTTGATAAGACGCTGACATTTTTTTCAGTGCATTCTCTTTTCATGATTGAAGGAGGCAAGTGATTAAGTGCTATGTCACATTCAAGCATCATAAGTCCTACGAATTCATGTAAATCATGATACCTGGCAAAGAAATTAAGATATGAATTTTCAATTTATCTACTTTCAAAGATTGAAGCTTCAAAAATATCCACTTTCTCTAAAGTTCACGGGGTTATGTTGGAATAAATACCCCCTTTCCTCAAATCCATGGAGTTATCTTGGAATAAATACCCCTTTTTCTCAAATCCATCGACATTGTTTAACATTGGAAAAGACCCTTTTCCACGTTTTTTTAACGCTAGTTGTGTACATGTACAATTACCATGGAGAGTGCAGGGACGAGGAGATTACCTCTCTTCTCTTTTCAAATTTAAAGGCAAATTGTCCTTGTGTAACCGTTTTACTTTTCTCATAACCTTTCCCGCTTTCGATTTATGAGCAGATATGAACTTTTTCTGCCGAGTAATCGAGCTCCTTGAAATTGAAAAATTGTCATTTACATCCTGTCCTTTAGTTCATTCAAATCAGAGCTAGAGACCTTTCAGCAATGGTCATTTTGTAAAGACCCAATCTTCAAACTTGATCTATCATTGTGGCAAGTGTCCTGCTTTTCTGGGCTAAACGGACTATAACCCAACGTTGTATTTTGCAACAATTGGCTGTTAAAGCTTTGTGCCAAGGCAGTGCATCTGAACGCTGTTTAGGATAGGAAAATGAATGTCAAAACATCATGCTTATCTCAGGACATAACCCTAGAGATATCTCCTAATCTGGGTAGCCAGTATTAACCCCGAGGGAGTGGATTTCCATACAAATGTTCCAGCCATCGTCACCACAAGTAAAGCATCCCTTATAAATGCATTTTCAGGATTGGGTTTCGGGGTTATTTTGGCAATTGCCTCATCGCGGGGCGGTTATGGGTGAGGGGTATGGGCTGCCGAGTCAGGAGGGTGTCGTTAAGGGGTGGTTTATGTACTCCAGGGGATGGGCACCCCCCCCCCCCCCCCCATGGGATCACACTCCCCCCAGGACATGACCACTAGCAGCCATGTCGGCCACGTGACCTCAGCATGTGACCTGATGTGTTATCATGTAAAGGGAGAGATCCCTGTTTGATGTGACCACAGCATCATCTTTAATGTTTGCTTGTTTGCTGTCTATTGACGCCTCTACTCCGCTATTCCGCTCTTCCCCGCTACCATGCAATGCCTACGTGCCCATCCCTAGAGATATCCGGAATAACTGGTCACCGTGTTGTCTTCTCCTGCCTGGCAAAGTACTTTTAACTTTTAGAACATTACATTTAGTAGAATGATTTCGAAATGTTCATAATAATTTATTGCATAGTGGGAGACCTGTTTGCTGGAGTACATTTCATTTCCATCCACCCTCCATGTCTGCCTGATTCCCTCTATTCCTGGTTATCTCCTTCACTATAAAGTATTATACTTCCCTCACTCCCTTGCTGCCTGCCCGCCTCTCTCTATAGACCATGCATTCAATCTTGCCCCTGTCATCCACCTCTTCCAGGATCTACGTCCGCCTCTTCCGCTTTGCCATGACAACATCCGGCGGTATCGGCAATACATTTCTGCCCTGGAGTATAGATCACTTTACCCCCATGCCTAGAGCAGCTTAGTGAGTGGCTCAGGGTGGAATAACTAAAGGTGGAGGGGCAGGTCAGAATGCTGGATATGTGTACAACATGGGGATTGCTTTGTGCCGATCTATGGTGCACAATGCATACCGATAGGTTGTAAATCTATGCTCTAACAGACTGAGCCTATCGTGAGCGCTTTGTGCCGTCATACTAAATCCTGTCGAGCAGCTCACCCAAACTGCATTAATTACATGTATTGTCATACAGAAACCTGTAGGACTTTCTCATACAGAAGGCAACGCTAGTCGCAGCTCAATATACTGACTATCAGGTAAAAAGGCTGAGCCGTTTTATGCAGAGAAACACGATGACACAATGCTGAATCGTAAACAACGTATCATTACATTCTGTTGCGCATTGTCTTCGGTATTGTTGAGGGTATTGCGTGGGCTCTCTCTAGCACAGAGATAATTAAAAATTACATGTTTTCAAATGTTATATGAGAACCATAGGTTATATAATAACAAGACGCTGCGATAATTGCAGATTTTAAATTTCCCATTATGTCATTAAGCCTTCATCATTCAAATAGATTCTTGTATAGGAATCTGACTTCAATAAATCATGGTTGCAATACTATGTGTTATATTACTCATCATACCTTCTCCCTCTGTCTATCCATCATCTATAATTAGGAGTAGCTGTAGGGCTCTCACGCTTAAATAATTCATTCACAATAATAAATCACATCCTTTGACAGGTCCTTGTAATTAAAACTCAACCTTGTAAGTGATTGCACTCGTGTACTTCTTCCCTCCCCTATGTGACAAGTAAGAAATCGCAACAATAACGTGCAATAACATTTTATAAATGGTCTATCCACTCAAGCCAAGAGTACTACTTTAGCTATTCAGGGGCGGATTCAGGAAAGGGGGTCCTGGCAGTCTGGACCCTTCCCCGTTTGGAATCTTTAAAATATTTTTCCAATGATATTTTGATCTGCTGCGAGTAGCAGTGCGAAGTTTTTCGGTATTTTAGTATTTGGTGCCCCCCCCCCCTTTTTTTTCGAATTCCTGGGTCCGCCTTTGCTCTTGTATCTGAGCTCATTTGGGTAATGCCGGCTTCCTTCTGACTTAACTATCCTCTTTCTAATACCTAATTATGTCATGAAGTACCACGTAATATGACAAAAATATATGAATGAATCCAATGTAAGCAACACACTCTTAATTTAAACACCCATAGATCCGGATCCATTCTCTCATTGTCTAACATACTCCACTGCTGTTATCGAGACACGCTTCCAGATCACGATCCGCTCCCTCCTTCAGTCCCTACAACACACAGCACACATCCCCACCCACTGGTCCTCCGTGACCGTCACGACAAGGAACTGCTCACTGAGCCACTCCCTGAGCTGCTCATTCCCAATTCGGACTGTCGGCGACCAAGCTGTGTTTTTTCTCCGTTTATCGCCCAGTGTATAATTGATGAGGCTGGGACAGGTTGTACCCTTGGGTTGTACCCGAGAGCTGCTCTACCACCCACCTCCCCAATCATCGCTACCCACACACTAGGGAGACCCTTTGGTTTCTACATTTGGGTTGGAGTATTCAACTTATTCGTAGTTTATAACAGTTTGTAAGGGCTGTTTCTTACCCATAGCAGGTTTATTTATTGCTCTCACACAAAGGATATTTCTCAGGAGTCATAGAAATTCACGTCACTGGTATAATGAAGATTTCTATTTGAAATGTTGGCCAATTGCTGGAACCGATAGCTTTCGGTGGAAGACTGATCCAAGAGGAAGCGAGAGGCAAATGTAACATATCCGAGTTTTGTCAGTTGAGAAGCACTGATAACAGAAGAAGAGGTCACACATGTCAATAATCAGCTTCCATCAAGATTTCATAATCTTGGAGAGAGAAAAAGTGCTTGCCATTTTTACGATGGCAATGGATCTGCGAAAGCACTCCCTAAAAGAGGTGTAATAATTATTATTAACAGTATGATGCTGCATACTTGTCATCAAACGTATATGGCACATTGAGCCGAGATGCATCATTGTACGAAACCTATATCTAAAGCCACCTAATGTACACATGCATTCGTTTTCTTTCCTGCTCTGCTCAATACATGATATTCAATTAACAATAAGTCAAGCACGGAATGAAGGGAGGAAACAGAGCCACAGAGAGATTATTGAAGCGGGACACAGGACATGTGGAAACCAGAACACAGGGACATAACGAGCGGGGATGCAAAACTACGGACAGGGAGGCTAGCAGCAAGGCTACAGGGAGGTTGGAAGCAGGGACACAAGGGGGGGGGGGGGGTGACCCAACCAGCTCCACCTGGTACACATGCCAGCCCTAAACTTGATCATCATTTCCCCTGCAGGTGGCCATTGTCTAACATAAATGTGTACCCTTGGGGATAAATTGATTAATTTCTATCTTAATATAATACTGAGTACATGTATTACCATACCTATATATTAACATGGAGAATTCTGTGAGGTATCTAGTAAAAACGTAAGATAATGTAAAGAATGAATGCTTTTGTGTCATTCACCAGGGCACAAGTAGGCACATGTCCCTGCCACTGGTATGATCCACACATATGCCTACAGTCCATTGTTGATGAGTAGCCTATCCTCAGTAAAGACTTGATGATAGATTATGTGAACCCTTGGGGGCACTAGTTTACTAAATATCACTTCTATATGTATTTAAACAAATTGATAAAATAATCTTGTCATCTGGAACCAGACTAAACTCATATATTTGAAACCCTAGACCTACCACCCTTATGAAATGATGAGCCCCAGCTGTGGCTAATCTAGGCCTGCATCAACTATCTTAGTTTGACGACCTTGACAAGTCTAGGAACGTCTTGTAGGATGGTAACCTGGCAGGTTGTCAATTTGACAAGTTGAAACTCATTGATTCTATGCTGTTCACTTAGAAGACCCTAGGGTCGTCCTGCAAGACGACCTTATAATATGGACTCCAGAGCTGTCTAGAGTTTTTCAGTGAATGCAGCGAAATAGAGAGTCGCAGCAGGGTCACATGGAGAGAGGAAGCAGGCAGACCGAGGAAGAAGTAGGCACACATGGGGGGGGGGGTAGGGCTGCAGGAAGGAAGGAAGAAGACATGCAGGGAGACAGGGAGAGGAAGCTGTTACACACGGAGACAGTGAAGAAGGAAGCAGACACACGGGGTGACACTGGGAGGAAGCAAGGCTGAGGCACACATGGGGATAGGGAAAGGGGAAGCAGGCATGTGTACGGGGAAACATGGAGGAAGCAGGCACACATTGGGTGAGGAAGCAGGCAGACAGGGACACATGAAGAGAGGAAGCAAGCATAGGCATAGTGAGGGAGGAAGCAGGGATACAGGGTGGGAGGGAGGAAAGGGAATTAATGTGGGGTTTGGGGGCAGAGGGAAGCTGATGGACATGGGTCAATCTTTCCCAGTGACCTGGTGACCTGTCATTAGGTCTTTGGGCGTGTCGAGGATAGGGTCGTGGCAGCCATACCCGTTACATTAAGTCACCTCTCCCCATTACATGAAGCCACCCTAAACCCCTTTAACATAAATCACCCAACCCCCTTTTACATGGACTCATACTCTAATGGAGGATCCAGGAGTCATGTACTGTAGTGTAAGGTCCCACCAAACACTCAATAACCACACAAAGCCTGAGTATACCGGGTAATAAAGGTTAAGGCACCACCCAGAACAAACCTATCCCATCACATTGCAATCCAATATGACAGCGCATAAAACATGACATCGATTCAGAGGCACATCAATCGCAGAGCTATAATACCTGAACAATCATTGTGTATTTGCAGAATAGTGAGCTCTTTGCTGAAGCCACTTGGCCTCAGTGCATGAATACACCACCGATGCTTTTGCTGATCCTACTGATGATCATATTGTAAAACCCAATTATCTTAGATCCCTCTGGATGCGTTCGATGGGAGCTTTTTCCTGACTGATCAGTGTAGATATGAGCCAAAACCCCATTAAAAGCATCTTCCATGAGCCTTTTTTAATAGGAAGGTAATAACGATGGATGAAGCCAAAAATAATACTCACTTTTTACTACACTCTTCCCTCTGTCTCTGGCCTTCTCGTCCAAGTGGGACATCCATATCAGAGGTCCATCACATCAGGGAAGGCATCAGCCACAGACTGATTGGAAATAAATAAAATGTGTGAGATCAAAGATAACACCCTAAGGTAATCATAACCGATCCAGATTTAGTGAGCTGCTCAGATGAGTTCTGGAGTAACTCATGGATTTCCAGGTCGTATTACAGACATTATCTTAAAGGCTGTCTTCCATGAAAGGATCCAATATCATGGCCGGAGGGGCCTCTCGATGACCATGAGGTTCCACCTGGGTGTCTAACCTAAACTTTACTTAAATCAAGATTCAATCAGAGGAATGTTTACCCCCAGTTGATGACTAATGAGTAAGAGCTGCACTGAGCCTGATGTAATCCATAGAAGCTACATTTTGGTGGCAAAAAAGAGTGGCAAAACTTGAACAATGGCCCATCATAACTATAAATGACCCTGCATGAAGCGGTTATAACTGCTTATGTTTCATGAGGTTTTTTTTCTCCTGGTGGTTGGAAGACCAATACTGGAATACTATCTTTCCTCCTGGGGAAAACGTCCAATGCTCCATTTTTTAAGCCCTGCATTTTCCTACGTTTAACTCGGCGGCAACAATGGGCAAGTATTTTCATCTGGTGTTATTACTGAACATGTTGTATTGCTTCTGGTGATGTGGCGAAACGCCTCTGCATGTACACCACGTAGGTGTAGAACTAAAACAGGACATTCCTATTCAGGGTAGGCCAACATAACAAGAGGTGTGTTTTAGTTAACATCTTCTGAAAGTTTTAAGATAAAATTCCAACTGAAACTGCTAGAAAGTATCTAAAAGTAGAAAGGTTACCGCCATAAAGCTGAAAAAAGAATAGACATCGGCCTTACAAAGGTCTGGCGACCTTATACGTAATGAACGTCCCTTTGGCCCTAGGTCTCCATGGAGCAATCTAAACACAAATCAGGTATTTGGGACTATTATTTTAGAATTTCTTAGGTACATTCCACTGCCAATACGACAGTGTGTTCGGGACTCAATTACATTTAGGAGCAGGTCATTCATATAAGAAACTTGCGACGTGGAGTAGTGCAGTAATGACAAATGGGAGAACGGAGACTCAAGATTTAATACTACTAGCACTCATAAAAAATGCACTGTTAGAACATTTCGAGAATGTTTTTATTAATAATGATGCAGAGACACGAAGGGCCCAGACAAAGTGAATGAAGTATTTGCCCGATTGGTCAATGCAGGTACACACTCCCAGCTTTAGAAGTACAAGCACCATTAGAGTCAATGGTAGTGCAAATATATTATCGTTATCGTGGTATGCACCTGTCACGAATCTCTTAATAAGTGTATTTTAGCCATTTTGGTAGACTCTAGAGCATTCCACAAACGGCCATTTAGAGGATATTTAATACTGGATAAGGATACATTATAGTCATAGGATGCCACACCTTCGTTCATACAAACATTATGTAAACAGAGTTATGATATACACATGTTTATGACCCTCCACTGCCCTAATATGTACCCCCCCCCCCTGTTGAACATGACAAAGTCTATTATTTTCTGCTCCCTTATCATAGAGGAATGGAATTCTCCTCTAATAATTGAATTATACCATTACGATTTAATATGCTAGTCCAAGAGTATGTACCGCCGTGCAGAATGTATAGGAAGAGACGTTAGGGGAACGTTCACATAATAGGTTACCGGATAAGGATATGGGGTGTCACACTAAGGGTTAAATAACGAAATGTGACCCGGCCCATACATTTCTTAATGCTAATTCGCACAAGATAGTGATGGGTCTTAAAAAGGTCCTAAAAAAGGTGACGTCATTTGAGACATTTTAAGAGGAAGTCGCTATGTGATTCCTTATCCAATTAGATGTCACGTCACTGAGTGGCCAAGTAGAACATCAACTCTGATTGGCTGATGAGCTACTCTGCTAACTTGCCAGAGTAGAGACTAAAACTGACTGACTTGGGACTCCACATCTGTATATATGGGAGCTGTACTGTACTGGTCGTATGGAACTGCAGGAAAGAGGTGGGGAGTTTGGCCCTAGTGCAAGACGGTGTAATTACACCTCATGGTCATGAACCTCTGTTTGTGTACAAATAACATTATAACCTGACATTGCATGGTTAACTCTCATTGAGACATAATGACCCCTGACAGACGGTATATAGACACGTTAAAATCCACAGCACTATTATACTGCTAGACCATATGCCAAATCTAACATCCCTGCTCTGAACAGTGCGTTATTAAATACAGGTCTACTTGTAATTTGCTAGTTGCCATGGTTACAGAGAAATACTCACTGTCTAAAAACAAGTGTGTTATCCTGTTGTTACAATAACGATTCCAGGGTGGGATTTTATACCTCACTGATTCATACGTGATGCCATTGGCAATTGCACTGTTCCTTTTTTTGTAAATGTCTTTTTACACAGCTAAACGAGAAGAAATGATTCACCAGAATAAATGTTTATCTGGTTTCTTTTAATACAATCATTGTTTCATCCAGTCGAACCTATCAGCTGCCTATTGGATGCTCCAAGTGCGTTGTCTTAGAGACTAGACAAACAGAGGCATCTCTTTCACATTATTTGAGTCAGGGAGTGGTTATATAAGTTTAAGTGCACATTGTCATACCGCTTTTGGAACATTCTCTGAAATAGGTTTAATTGGGATTTAGGAGGCCTCATCTTTCGTTTCCTCGGATGGTATTTAAGTAGTTGATCCCTATTTACTTCATTCTGTACCCACTTCCCTCTCATTTAGAATCACTATGCTATTATATTCACATTTTCATTCCCTCCATCCTTTCTTTCCTGTCTACTTAATGCCTTTCGTACTTTCTTCCCACACTTCCCCATTCCTCTCTTATTCCATTTCCACCATTTCTATAGCCTTGCCATGATATATTCTCCATGATTGTATAGTTTTACTGTTTTCTCAAGATTCATTCTATTGTGTTGGCGGAGTGGTGTCCCAAGAGATAGTCTAGAGTGCCCTTCCATGCTTGAAGCCGAGGGCAAAATCTATTTTTTCCCTCTAAAATACCAAACTTTGATTACCTGTAGCTAATTGAGGCCCGCCACAATGCCTGGGGCCACAGCTGACTAGCCTGAGCTGAGAGATCGATGGTTTTGGCTCTAACAAATGGGGGACGGCTACTCCAGACCTTGCCTTGAGGACATTGCTCCCCTACCGCTCTGTAATAGTCAATTAGATGCTCTAGTGGAGGCGGGGATAGCCAGAGGCAGTTCCAAAGGATCAACCGCTCACAGACACTGGGCCGTAGCACTCCGAGGCGTGAACATTTACACATTACATGCATGTAACCAGAATGATGACACTGATTTCTCCCTTTGGACATGAGTGCGCCCATGAGAAAATGATGCCTCTTTTAGTTTTGTAATGCAGTGCTTTATAATTTCACAGCTCGGGGTAATCTTGAGTAGTTAGCGATAGGCCTATATGTACAGCATATAACAACTGGTTAGAAATACATGACGCCATTCAGCAAGCACCATAGAATAGATCAAGCTTCATAAGGGAAGCTAACATCAGAATGCTGACAATGCTAATGAAGGCTCAAATGAATTTCAAATTTCATGTGGAGGATACGTATGGTTAATAATGATAAGGGATAGACTTACCTTCACTTCAAAATTAGCTCTACATTAGGTCTGTCATCAGTACCTAAAGGTTATCTAAAACCATTGGCATTGATTGGTACACATTAGCATTGAATGAGACTCTCCTTTAAATATGCGCGGGGTGAACGGACGGAAGGCCTTATACATTTCTTCTTATTCCCCCTCTGATTCATGATATTTCTGGGTTACCTCTGGGTTCTAAGATGTCTTCATCTGGACACATTATGATCAAGAAATAATCAAGCACAAGTGCAGATTGAATATTTCTTTAGAGGGAACTCGCTTTAAAGGTAAATGGTAATATCACGCAACATATGATTTTATTCCAGGCACATATTGTATCACAGCACCTATCACCACACCGACCCCCTCTAAATGCCACAGGTTAGGCAAAGAAATTGCGAGTGTATTTAAATCGAATTTCTCGAGCATTGTCCGCTGACAGGAATGTAAGATAAGAGGCACTGGGCCTGCCACACCCAGTGATAATGACCAGGGTGGGGCATGCAGGGCGGGGTAAAGTAGGAGACTAAACTTAGCCTTCATTTCCGTTATTTGAAGCTCCAAATTCACTATAGATAGACCATTTTGGTCAAGTCAAAATGGAGTTCCAGTTATATAGCCTTGTGCTATTACACTGCCCTATCTACGTTCAACAGTTCAATAACCAAACCGGCATTCCTGTTCGGTCGGTATTGAACGCAGGGCTGGTTTTTAGGATGCCGATTGTTTCCCTGATTATGGTACTCACTGGCAACCATGTACACGTGTTCAGGATGAAGATAAATCACTTTGAAACTGAATTCCTCAGTTTCTCAACCATGCACTGTAAATAGTACGTGTAGACCTTACACAGCAGAATCGACTGTAGTTTTACAGAAACTACTGCAGCTTTACGATAGATTCTACTGTTTACCTACACTACACTATGCACCTACTGTAGGTTCAACTGTACACCTACACAAATGGCAACCACCTCTTAACAGCGTGTCTATGATGTAGTTTTCCGAGTATAGCTGGTTTTAGATCTAGATGTAGCTCCAGCCCCTTAAAGTAGAGAGCAAAGCACGTTTGAACCTTATTTTATAGGGACAGGTGCAACAGGGCGAGAGCTGGTACAACATCCAACTTTGAAGGCTTCTTTGTGTTGTTGCACACCTTATTTACTATATCACAGCATATACCCCGTTGCCTTTACCAATATTCATTATGTGCCTCACATATCAGCACAACTGTATCCTACACTGTTTGGATACAATTGGGCTTAACACTCTACCAGATGCTAAATCAAGTCTACACAGAGAAAAGGAAGGGAGTCAGAAAGGGAGTCCAGGTCTTGCTTTCAGAATGACTCCCTTTGTGACTGAAAGGGAGTCAGCACTTTAGAAAGAGAGTCACTGTGACTCCCTTAAGAGAGTCACTGTGACTCCCTTAAGGGAGTCCACGTCCTTGCTTTCAAAATGACTCCCTTTTAGTTAAAGGGAGTCCACCTCATCTTTGACTCTCTTTGTAAAGGGGGTCTAGCTTATGGCTGACTCCCTTTATAAAGGGAGTTGTACATTGATTACAATAGAAATGTGCAGTCTCCTTTGCTCTATACAATAGGTCGAATGCCTATTACTAGAGCTCATCTTTCCACACTATATTGTTGCAAGGTCTAAGAGGGATATTTATTCAAGATCCCTCAATGCACATTAGTCAATATGAATGAAAATGTGAATTGCTATGGATTTAACTTTTTTGTATTCCCACAAACTGGGTGTCTATGAAAGGTCATATACCTTAACTATCATGGTTATGCTAAAATTATGAACCAACTCTTAATTATTTTATCAAATTAGGAGCTGACACTAGATATGCATGCTGCAACTATTCATAGTAAGAGTGATTATGAATTTCCATGAGTTTAGAGGGACATATAGATGTTAGCCTCTAGATTAGTACCACTTTGAGCATAGTGCTACCACCTAGCAGGACATGTTAGAACCAACTGTTGGTGACTCCCTTCTATATACTCAGACTCCCTTTGTCCCTTAAGAGAGTCCAATTAAGGTTGACTCCCTTTTTAAACTGAGTCAAGAGAGATGTGATTTGACTAAAGGGAGTCAGTAGGTTCTGACTCTCTTCTAAAGGGAGTCCAGGTCAGCTAGACTCGGTTCTGACTCCGAATTGACTCCCTTCCTTTTCTCAGTGTAGTGCACAGTACGCATGTCAGCAGCATATCTGAAGCGGAAGTGTCATCAATGGCGCTCCCTAACGTCGTTTTCTGCAACTGGACAGTCACCCATTGTAGGCCATAATGGTCTGTACCCGCGTGGAAGTCTCGTCCTTTCACGCAGATCAACGAGAGGATGAGACTGTGTTGGCATTGATCCCTCTGGCACGTGTGACATTTCCTGCTCGTGTCGGGGACCGGTTATGGTGGAGGAACGCCTTCTGTGACGGCTCGAACATTGATTGCGTCGCCGTAAAAAAGTAAAGCATTGGCCCTGATGCGAAAATTATGTGGATATTAGTTCCGTTGACGGGGTAGGAGAAGGCATGCAGTATGAAGGGAGAGGTGATGGGTAGATAAAAAGAAGGAAAAGAGCTAGTGTAAGAACTGAAGAGGGGTAAATGAGGGTAATAAAAAGAGGAAGTCACTTATGGGGATTCTGAACCCACATTTCGGTCCGTCTCCTGCCAACTAGGAGAGCTATTCCCATCCATAGGAGGCACAATGGCATATAAATAAACACAAGCAGGTGTGCAGCGTGGGAACAAGCGCAAACAATGTATCATAAGGACAGGATGGGGAAATGTGCCACAAAAATGACATTAATGGGCTAGCACTGGTGGCCTGCATTCTCATCCCCAAATCGGTAAGCCACCTATAAATGCATCCAGCGCAGGCAGCGTATACCATCCTTCATAAACATTAGGTTAAGTGTTTCTCAAGGTGCGAGAATGAGATAGGGGAGTGTTAGAAGATAGGGGATGGTGGAAGGGGATGGCTGTAGAGGTACATGGTAGGTAGCACATGTACACACCTTTAATGGTATCATCCATCAACCACCAGCCTCCCCTATAATGGCACAGCAATAGGTGGGCGCTTTATGACCATGGTAGTGGACTGCAGCATGAAAGATGGGGGTCCGGGCCATAAAGGTGGACGCCTACCTAGTCTATGGACAATGATATGACAATTAACACAGGCAGTCTATTTGGATTTAGATGTCTAACAATGCCAGGAGTACAAAGCTCAGCCATGTTCCTATCATGTAAAAGCCATCTCGCGTAGGGATTTATTGGGGGAGGAAGCAGGGGGCGGGCAACTGTTACTGTCTCAGCGTAAATAGAAGGTGCGCTTGCGTATATAATTCGATATATAGGGGTGGTAAAGTGCATGCGATCATCGTATTTCAATTTATTTGTGATGGTGAGTTGCCCGTCCTTCCCCTTATAAACACTGGGTACCCCTATCCCAGGCAACTATACCTTATACATCGCAGGTCAACGTCCAGGTATCCCATAATAACAACCCAAACAAACTAAGCCTAGGGGTGTTCCTGGGGGTTCCTGGTTGGGCACTAGAGCTAAAAAATTGTCCGGCTCAATTCATATCAATTTAACAAAGAATAATCCAAATTTTAAATGTTTTTATCACAAAAAACCCACAAGCAACACACGAACTTTTCTTTATCAAATTTTATTTTTGAAGTTTCCATTGTTCGATGACATTTTCTGGTGTTTATTTGACGGAATAATATTTTATTGCTACGTTTCGGATAGATTTATAATGCTTCATCAGGCAAGATCATCTAATATGAACTGAACATCGGCTATCTTTCACCCCCATTTGCTCAAATCTAGATGTTATTTCCAACCGTATGAGCATATACCCCTTATTACCATGTCTTCTGGACCATCATTCACCCTTCCCAGTTCTGATACCTCTCCTGTAGCACTCCACCCACAGTGAAGGGGTTCTCTCTAATCTACAAGTATCTGTCTGCTTGTCTGGGTTCACCCTCACTCTACCAAACCACCTGCACCTCCCTTCCACCCATGAACCGTGTAATATGCCTGGCTGGATACAGTCATGTGTATTTATACCGTATCATGCCTCTCCCTCCCCTCCCCCAGCACACACAACACCCACGTGCCCATTAGCCCTACGCCTGGTGGTGGTGGTGGTGGTGGGGGGGGGGGGGGCTTGGTTTGGGTGGGTGGAACCTTGAGGGGGATTGTGGGGGACTGGGGAGGTCCTGTGCGTCGTAGAGGCCTCGGATCCAGTGGCGGATCAGTGAGCCTGGAGTTAGACAGGCAGGCTGGTAGTACACACACCAGCCCATTGGATCCTAAGGCCAGACACGGGACTCAGTGACCCAGTCAGTCCTCCAGTAGGATCCAATTGGCAGCCAGGGGCACTGGAGGAGGTGGTATAAGGAGGCAGGTGCCCTGCAGACATCAAAGAGAAGCCCTGGAGGAGGAGAGCTTTAAGGGCTACAACCACTCTGATGGTCTGAGTGAGCTGTAAGGGCAGTGCCCAGAAAGGAAACTCTGTAACTCAAGACATACCCCCAGGATACCTATTCTCTGTAGGGATAACCTCTCTGTGTAGTGATATCCACTATCTGTATACTAAGAGCTACTTTCTGCACTAGGATTAGCTCAGGGCTTACCTGGGAGTACTTCACAGGACGGTGGCCACCACGCCCCAGTCATGCACCTGTCTGTACGTGGAGCTGCTCTCCTGGCGGCTGTTCTGCTCGTCCTAACGGTGAGTATAGTGGCCCCTGGGTGTAGCGATCCCTCAACCTCAATGTTATGATTACAGGATATATAGCACCAGTTTGTCTGTACGTGAGAAGTCTCACTCAAAACCATTATATTTCACCTACTTTCCATTGGTAGAGTCATTGCGCGGCATCTATTATTAGTAGTAGTGTATCTGACTTTAGCTGATTCCAGCCGAAATCCTTTGGCTTTGATTATGTACTACATGTACTGTACCTGGTACCTGTCCAATATGCATCATCCACTCAGTGAGTACGGTATCTGCTCATGCATACCAGGTGCCAAATGAAACATTAAGTGTAAGCCAAGGATATCAGATTATATTGTAGATTTTAGTTCATAAGGTTGCGAAACAATGGCATATCGGATGTCTATTGGAGATACATGACTATGATATTATTCTGTCGACAATAATCTACATCATTTTCTGCAACATTCTGGAGGACAGTTTAGTATAGATTCAGCATTATACTACTATAGTATGTAGCCCCTTTATGCTAAGAGACAAAACACCTAGATACATAGTAAACGAGATTCGGGCAGATAACATATAATCTTGCTAGTCGTGGTGGGGAGGAGGAGGGTCATTCTTGGAACATATAGGCGCCTGGCTAATCTCTTCCCAGCAAAGCCTTTATTTTGCTTTGGTTCTTGCTGAATATTTCATGCTTGACTGAATACCCCTATATTATTCACACTTAGGACTTTGGAATATGCCAGCTGATAGGATCTAAGTTATAATCTACAGTCTGGCGTTGCAGGAATGTGAGCTCTCTGTAATGCACTGATGTTATCTTGATCTGAAATGAAGCGTATATATACGCCTTAGTAAACAGTTTAGAGGAAGCCAGCACCACGTCTTTTTGTGAAATTCATATAAGTAAATCTATTAGTTTATGTTGAGAAATATATGACATTGAAAGATTTTCCCTTTTTGATAACAGGCGTATCCATGTTTGGATTATCTTGACCTAAGTTATAATGTTCATGCAGTCATAACTATGTTAACATTCACTCACTACATATCCTTTCCGAATTTGTGAACACATGTAAGTATAGCTTTCAAAAGCCTTATAACGTGTTATTTCTTTCATCATGTTCCAATAGACATTCGCTTCTCAAAATTGTCGTACACTGGAGGTACAGCAGGAATTATTGAAATTATGGTCATATATTTTCTGAACTATTGCGTGTGCCATCCATCCTCGACAGAGATAAGACATCCCCGTGAAACATAGTGAAAGTTGCCGCTCTTAAAACGGCCATAATGGTATATAATAGTGTCATACAAGGAATCCCCTTAGTTGGGAGATCCCTTTAATATGATATGAGGTAAGTTGACTAAGTCTTGAGGTCTTGTAGTATAGTTGGTATTTATTACAAGTTGACAGCAACAGTACAGTAGTACAATGTAGGTTCCACTCAGTTACACCTATCCACACAATAATATAGGTCTTGGTAAATATACCTAATAACCCTGAGGTTAGTACTGGACTAGAGCCAAGGGGGTCCTACACCATGTCTGATAGTTGGGCCTAGTAGGGCATAGCCTATAGCCTTGTTCTCAGTCAGTGGAGAGGTCCTTGCTCTGTGGTGTCCAAGTGTAGAGTGAGGATGGAGATGCCCAGTGCTGGGACCTGACCCTATTTAAGGGGGCCAGGCTACCAGCATGGCATCTTGAGTGTTAGTGTCAGTTGACAGTGGTTGGAGGGCTGTAACAGTCAGAGAGACAGTCACACAATACCCCTCCATAGTTTGTCTACCCCTGTTAGTGTACATCAAAGGGGTGACCCTTATGCTGGTCTGTGGGAAACAATGTGCGGGATGAGCGTCGCCTGGCGGCGGCGGGAGTGCCGACTGGAGCGCCGCCTATGCGGGCCGGCGCGCGCCTGCGTGTGCCGGCGGCGGGAGTAGCGTCTCCCGCCGTCGGCTTGAACACGCGGGCGCCCGCAGCGCCGGGCTCGCCGGGCTCGCCGGTCATACCTGACAGGTGCCTCCCCCTCGGGAAAAAGGACAACTCTCCGTCAGTTGTCATTCCATCTAAAATTTGGGGTGAATTTTGGAATTTTGTCCACAATTTTTGGTGGCAAATAGAATTTACCTTCTGTTTTTTTTTTGTTTTTTTTTTTTTTTGTTTTTTTTGTAGTGAAGTACACTTTTTTTGTAATATAGATGATGTGAGAGTATGTAAATACCAAAGGTCTGGGGAGAATTTTGGTTTTGTGCTTGGCTAGTCATCTACATTATATACAGTGTAACTTAACTATAAGGTATGTAAACCTTCTTTGTACCAATTTGGTACTTTCTTAATCACATATTATACAGTGTAGTAATACATTGTGTCTTTATCTGACACTTTTCAAATCATTGTTTGAATTATATACACAGCATGGTACATCTTTGTCTTAATTCTAAAACATGATGAAAAATGTGTTATCAAGTAATAGGCTGTCTTTGGTGAAATAGGTGCTTTGTGGAACTGAGTGGATTTTGATATATCAATGTTCACATGTGAATACAAATATACAGAGTATAATGCAAATTATGCAAAATCTTATGATAATCTTTTACAAACTTTTTTGTTTGATACCAAAAAAACCAAGGCCACTTTTATATAAAAGTAGGCCAACCGGCTTGAAGTTTGTTTTCTTATTTCTAGATAGCGCTTATCTATGGATTTGCGTGATATAGCAATCAGTAATGTACATTTTATGCATAGTTATGTGCTTGTCCGGTGGCGGATAAGTGTTCATAATTGTGTCATCTGACATTTTGCATTAATTAAATTTGTGAGTTTGTATGTACAAATACAGTCCTTTTTATGCAGATATTTTGTCCTTATCCGGTGGAGGGTAAGTGTTCATAATGTCATGAAAATGACTTGGTATCTTGTTTCTGCGTTGATAGTTGAATCTTACAAGATTCTTGGTGTTGGCAATTTGCAACTTTGTGGATCTACACTTTGATCAGAAATGTCTTTGCAGTGGGCCGCTGCTGTGAGATTTAAGTCTTTTGTGTAGTATCCTAGGGTTAGTCAGCGGACTATCTCCCTTTTTGCTTCATGTTTTTCTGTAAATAGTCTTACATAATACAAAGGTATACAGTGTAAAATATAGTGCAAATACAGTGTTATATACAAACATGTTTGATTAGCAATTTAGATTGTAATAATACAATTTCATACATATAAATGCATGTTTGAGCAAGTTTGACATGGTTAAGAGTACGCAATTGTTTTTGTAAAACTTCAATTTTTCAAAAATTGGCTGTTTCATTTTGGGATACCTTAAAATTGATTTCCTGATACTACTGACACACACTGAGACCTTGCTTTGACCTTGGGATTGTGAGAGTTTGAAAATTTTGCACCTTGAGCAGATTTTTGAGTGGCACCTTGAGGCTATTGTGTCATGCGGCGCAAGATGCGTCGTGTGCCGCGGTGACACCGGTGGTTGACACCTTTTGGTGAGCAGATCATGTGCCTTCTCATGGACTTGTCACCTGAAGTGAGGGGATCACTTCAGAGGGTGAACAGTGTCATTTGGGGGTGGGGAGGGGTTATAAAGGCTGTGTAGACCACAGTAGGATCACTTATTCCTTGAGTACCCTTGAGATAACACAGTATGGCGCATATGGCAATTTTGGAGGACGAGTTGGAGGCTGTACCTGAGGTACTTGCATATCTCCCTGAGGCCTGGCTGCAGGGTGACATGCAGGCCTTAGACCTGTGGTTAGGTGATCAAAACACCTTGGAGGGGCTGACTCCTGGTACTCCTTTTAGGAGTATTTTGAGTCGGTATGACTCAGTAAGGACGCGATGGTTGCATAAAGTCCGGCACGACATTGCCAGTTTTGGTGATGTTTTGGTGTGCCGTCATCACGGCTGGTACTTCCTTGGTGCTGGCGGGATTTCCATGCGCAGGGCGGCATCTCTGGAGCTGTTGGCTCAGGCCCTACGTGATCTGGATGGATATGACCCGCGACTGCTTTTCACCAGAAATGATGGGGTCATCTGGGACTTCCTATTGGCTGTCGGCCTATGTGCTTACACGGTGACAGGTGATGCTGCAGACAGCGCTGAGCATGCTTTGTCTACCTTGGAGGCACGTTTTGTCCAGTGGAGGGAGGAGAACGAGTGGCTCTTCAGTGAAGATACGTGGATTGGATCTCCTGCCGCTGCCGAGTTGGCCGAGTCCTGGGAGGCCTTGGGATGGGGGGACTATAACAACTAGTGGGTGGCATCTATAAATGTCGATATAAACGGTCCTTTTCAGGGCCAACTAACTTTTCACAAAAGTTTTGGTCAATCTCACTCCTGTATAATTGTGTTATTCTTCCCCATGTACTTTCTCACTAGTTACAGCTGTAGGTGGTTGGGTGAGTATGGTGAGTACATTTTTGAATGTATTGGTGCTCTCTCTTTGGTCGTCAATTATGATGTTTTCCAGCTTTGACTCATGGGTATCCATGGTAACGGGCTGGGGTGAAATGTCATTTTGTAGTAACATGGCAAAATCTAGATTGGGTTCCCTGAGCGCTGGTATTATGCTGAACCTGGCACGCCATGGTAGATTGATAGTTTCTGGCAGTAAATATGCGGTCTCTCCTTTCTTAGTAGTAATTACTACTGGTCCATTCCATTCAAATACTAGTTTTGGGAGAGGGTACATTTTGATAATCATATCTCTGTATGTTGGGGCTGAAGCTTTTATAATTGTATCAAACTCATGTGGCACTGGACGCAAGGGGAAGGAGAAGTTGGTGTCTCCTTTGTAGACTTTTAGTACTACTGTGGGATTTGTCCTCTTTGTGACCTTTCCCTTTCCACAGTGCTTGGTTGCCATACCCTTTAGATATTTGGTCAGCCTGTAGGCTGAGTAAATGGTGAGTGTGAATAGTATGGCTATGATAAGGGTATGGGTCTCATGGATAGTTAGAATAGGGGTGGGGCCCTGTTCTATTTGTGCCGTGGTGGTGTCCTTCTTGTATAGGGTTTCGAAGGCTTTCTCCATAGGCTTCTCTGTGACAAATCTATATGCTTTTGCAGTTGGCATATAAGCTAGTAGTGTGGATCCTCTGTGCATTTTGAATAGGGTGTAGGTGGCCAAAATTGTAGCTATAACCGAAAGTATCATTGGTATGATAGATGCTGCTGGATGCCGTGCAAATTTGTATAGATAGGACTCTATTAGTCTATTTTCCAGTGGCTTAGCCAGGCTGGAGGCATCATCTAGCAGGGTTTTTGCGAATGGGTTTAGGTCTAGTAATGTTGATTCATCAATATTACTTGATTTTCTTAACATATCCAGTGTCCTGGATAGGTTGACCTTTGGAAAAGGTGGCAGATTTGCCTTGGAGTCTGGTCCAATTTCTTTGATTTCATTTAGAGCCGCGAGAAAAGGTAGGTTTATAGTCTCCAAAGCATAGTGAAATGAAATTGTAGTGTTGCATGGCAACCTAGAATTTGGTAGTGAATAGTGATCTATATTCACTGTACATAGGCATGGTACACCTATGATTGAGTGTGATGGTGCTTTGTGAGTAGTAGCTGGTTTCCCATGACACGTAACTGTGTAGGTGGGAGAATTTGTGGTCACTAGATATTCATCTTGTGAAATGGCTACAGCGTGTGAGATAGGTCTCTTCAAGGGTGAGATAGTAAATTGGCACATTTCCTTGACTTGCTGAGCTTGGTTCAAATAAATTGCTACTGTGCATGTAGGTACATGTCTATGGATTCTCGGGCTAGTTTTGGTACAAATTTTGATCTTAGTTCCTGGACAGGTTAGCATATCTGCATTTGTTAGTTCAATAAATAGTGAACCATCTTCAGAGATAGCCAAAAATTTGACATCAGTAATTAATTGGGTTACTCCCTTTGTAGGTGTCTCCTTGGTGTTGATTGGTACTGGTGTAGTTACCAGTTGAAATACTCTGAAGGTGGAGACAGTGGATGCTACAATGATATCCAGGTGGATGTATATGTGCCGTTCCGAATAGGTGTAGGATATCATTCTTTGGGAATAATAGTAGTCAAGGTCAGTTATGGCGACCTTTGATCCTGGTGAGTGTATTCTGAGTGTCATGTCCAGATCATTCAGATGCTCCGTTAGTTCAGCTGGTGGTACTATGTCAGCAGTCATAATGCCTGCTGATAGCATCCTGAGTGCTGATGTGGTGCGCTGCAATGCTTGCAGATAGTTCATTCTTGCTACAATAATGGTGAGTGCATCAGTTAAAATTTGGATCTTCCTTCTTTGTGTGTGCTCGTGATTTGCATAAGTGTTCAGAGATGTGGTCATATTTTGAGCCCATAAATTCATATTTTGGCCTAGAGTGTTCATGGTCTGGTCTAGCATACTTTTATCCTTAACATATGCCTTGACAAATTTGTCTTGGCGTTGGGTGACCTTATCAATTAATATAGCTGCTTCTTTGTCTTGCTTGGAAAAAGCTTCTAGAATGCCGTCTATGTTCTTTATCTGGTCCATGACCTCTTTGACGTCATCTAGTGTGGCAAGACCTATTGCTCCTCTGAAGAGTGGGGCTAGGAACCCAAGTGGTGCTCTTCTGTACCTTCCTTGACTGTTAATTGGATTTGATAGGAACAAATGGATGGATGCTAAGGTAGAGTTAATTTCCTTGTCTGTTATGTCTATTAACAGATCTAGTTCCCTTGCCTGCTGTAATATCTGACTGGTAGAACTGTCGTCATGCAAGGTAGGAAATGTTAGTGCCATAACCTGGTCCAGTATTTTGGTTTCGGTCTCTGGTGGAGCAGGTATATGGTATGGTATTGCCAATATCATGGTTGTGGTATCGTGCCCATTGACCAATGGTTCAGGTAATGGCTCATATATGGCTCCAACGTTCTGTCTAACGGTGGGCACATATGTGATGGCTTGAGAAGTGGCCATCATCACTAGTAGTAGGATTGGCTTTAGCATGCCTGAAATATAAAATATATTCTATGTCTTAGTAAGACTTCTACTAGTGTTTTTGCAATATACTTAGGTTTAAATTGGTTTGCTGATTTTGTGAGCTATCCTTTTTGCTTATGTGAAGTATCCACTTGGCACTGCCTCTGTGTACATAGTTTTGAGAGCAGAAATCCTGGTTGGTCCCAATAGTAATATAATAATCAATGTAGTGTTTGAACTGTACCTTTTTCCATGATCAAGCTAGTGTTGGCTTAATGTCCAATCTGTGCTAGAGTCCTTTCCCAAGATTGTAGTAACTGGATATGATATTGTAGAGTGGGTGTGGTCTGCTTTCTGACAGAGTCCCTCCTGCTATAGGAGAACTGGTATGGCTAGGACCAGCTGGTGTGTACCTGACTGCTGCAGGAGTAGAACTGGTGAGTTGGCTATGGAGTCAGGGCCTCTTATGTAGCCCACCCTACCCTCATCCATTGAGGGCCTGGCTTTGTTTCCCTGGTGGCTGTTAACTGCCATCAGTGTTAGCTTGTCTGACTGGGGTAATTATGTCTGGGGTAATTAGTGTGGACTACCTGCATCTGTGGGGGTTTGAATGCCCTGGCAGGTGTGTGGGTCCTTTGAAGGGTAAGGGTGTGTCTAGACAGTAGTCTCTTGGCATAGCACGCTCTGTTTCATGTACTTTACAGGATTTAGGTTCAAACATTTCCATTGTTGCATTCTTTCAAGGATGCTAGCCTTTGATGCAAAAGTATGATAATTGTGGTTTCTTCAAGCTTGGGTTGCTAATCCCTTTAGGTAGTCTCTTTTGGCTTTTTGTGTGTAGCCTTTTGGGTTTCAGACTTCAACCCTGTAGTAATCTGTCCTTTGATTCTACTTTGTGTGCACATTGTTTTGTAACCTATATAGTGTATATTGTCTTTTCTGTCCTTTGTGTGGGTTCATATCCTATGCTGATATGAAAATTCCTACTTATCATTCTTGATTTGGACAGTTGTTGGAAATTTAATTTCCTTCATATAGAGTGTATATACTTATTTGACTATTATTCATAGTCTGTGGGTATAGATATTCCATATGATCATGTCAATATATAAAAGTAATTTACTTAGATATTCTCCCTTGCCTGGAGTTTCTTTTCACCTTGTGGTGGGCTGGTCTGGGTACTATTTGGTTTAGACCAACTGACTCTTTGGTGAGTGTGATTTGGGATTTATCCCTTGTTATCCTGTGGATAAACTTTGAGGTGTGGGGAATGAGTCTGTGTGCAAACTCATTTTTCCTCAGTGTGGTGACCTTTTTGAGCCTATCAATATGTACTGGTCTGGGGACTAGTAGGTTATTTGATAGGTTCTTCAACCTTGCGCTGGTTGGGGTTGGTCTTTCTGCAACAACATATGGTCCCATGAATAGGGGTTGAAGCTTCTTTGAATCTGTGGTCAACAGAATTCTGGGAATGTTGATATATACAATATCTAGTGGAAGTATAGCTTGTGGTGTAAGCTTTTTGTCATATCTTGACTTCCTTCCTTGTTGTAGCTTTTTGACTCTGTCTATTGCCTTTCTTCTAGACTCATCTTGAGGCAGTATCATTCCAGATACATGCTCTGCTACTGTTTTGATTTCTTCCTCTATGTTTAGGGCAGTTTCTACAATGGTTTGAGGGTTTCTGCCATGAAGTAGGAAGAATGGTGTGTAACCTGTTGTCTGGGACTCTGTGTTGTTCAATGCAAATGTAATTGATTCTATATACAGGTCCCATGTTTTCTGATTCTGAGAACAGAAAGTCCTTAATGCTGTTCCTATACTGGCATTGAATCTTTCCACTAATCCATTTGATTGTGGTCTATATGGACTTGACAGGTCGTGTCTTATCTTCTGGGTGTTCATCAGTTTCTTAAAATTGCTGCCTGTGTAGCAGGTGCCATTGTCAGTTTGAACTGAAGTTGGTACACCTTGCTGACATATGACGTTCTTGTAGAACTCATGTTGTGTGGTTTCTGCTGTGAGATCCTTTGTGGCATATGCTATGACATATCTAGTTGAATAATCTATGCAAACTTGTATGTGTTTGTTTTTCCTGGCTGTTTCTGGGAGTGGTCCCACAGCATCTAAGTTCAGGTGCTTCATGGGGGTTGGCATATAGTCCCTTACAGTCATTGGTGTTTTGTGGGTGTGCACTGCCCTTTTTGCTTTTAGGCAAGTGTCACATGTTGACACATACTGATTGGCATCAGCCATCATAGATTTCCAATATACCCTAGGTATGAGAGAAGACATCATTTTTGAAGTACCTACATGACCTGCCATTGGTGAGTCATGGAAGTGTTGCAGTATGTTTTCAACCCAAGTTTTTGGGACTACAACTTGTAGTGGTACTGTGTCTGTTTTTCTCCATGATGTAGGGGATATGTGTACTAGAATGTTGTCTAGGAGTAGGTAATGCTGAGCATTATTCCTAATCCTTGTTGCTTCAGTGCTTTTTACAGGTAGGTCACCTTTCTCTAGGTAGTCTATAATGGGTATTAGTCCAGTGTCCTTCCTTTGTTCTTCTTTCAACAGTGTGGAGTTGATTGAACTGTCTGGGATTTGGTCTAACATCTGGTCTAATTCCATTATATGCTGTGCCAGCCTTTCTTTGTCTTTCTCTGCCTGGATTGTTTCAGGAGATTTTGGTGCAGGTCTGGTCTTTGTCTGTTTCTTTGGTTGTTCAACTGCTATGTCTGTGTTGACTGTCTGCTCCTTTGAACTGGCTGCTCCTCTGTTTGTGCTGGTGGAGGCGGCCTTTGTTCTTTTGGGATGGGGGTCAGGTTTGCTTTTGTGAGCCTTCTGTGCAGTACCTGCTCTGTCTGAGTGCTTCTGCAAATTGGCTGTGGGTGTGCTGGGTGTTGAAATGGGGGATTTAGTAGGGAAAGAGGATTTGGTTGACACTTTGTTCTTTTTGGCTTTTAGGCCTAATTGCTGAGGGTGGTCATTAGACCTTGTATCCTCTGCAACCGACCGTTTTGCTTTTGAACGTGTGGTGACAACACAAATGTCTCTGTCCTGTTCTTCCTCCATATCCAGCTGTTCTTCTGCAAATCTGACTACCTTGGTGATTGAAGCAATTTTATGCAGTTTTTCTTCCAACTGATTTTCTGATGCACTGTGTGGTGGTTCACGAGGTGTGGTTTTCACCATCTGTGCAATCCTGTTGGTCTCAACCGGGGTAAAACAGTTTTCTGGATACTCTTCACAGTATTCCCTTTCACAATGACAGAACACATAATGGGTGGTCTCTTTTAAGATACCTCTGATCACTGGTTTTGGTCTGTCAATTGCTTTTGGTGGGTCATCTCTGTTGAATGGTATCTTGGTTTGGATTTTAGAGAATTTGGTTCTGGTGGCTGCCCTTTTCCTTCTTGGAGGTGGTGGGGGGTTGGTCATTGGTGGTGCATCTGGATATTCTCTTCTTGACATCACATCTGGAGGAATGTTGTCATCTCCTTTTACGTGTTGTATTGTGAATGCAAATTGTTGGATATCCAGTGCCCATCTGGCCCACCTGTGGGTCAAACCTGTGTTTGTGAGGAGTGGTATTAGAGCTGCATGATCTGTGTACAACTGAAAGTGTCTACTTTCTAAGTAGTGCCTAAAATGTAGTATCCCATATACTACACCTAGTAGCTCTCTTTCTGTTGTGTTGTAGTTTCTTTCATGCTTTGATAGTGTTCTACCTGCGAAGGCTACTGGTCTCAGTACTCCTTCACTACTGCGTTGTGATAGAACAGCTCCTAGGCTCACATTTGAAGCATCTGTTGCTAGACTGAATTCTTTGTCATAGTCTGGGTATCTCAATAGTGCATGGGTACAGAGTGCATGTTTCAATGTTTTGAAAGCATTGTCTGCATCCTCATTCCATTTGAAAACCTTTAGGTTTGTTTGTAGGTCGTACAGTGGCCTAGCAATATTGGCATAGTCTTTGATGAACTTTTTGAAGTATTGGCATAGTCCTGTGAATGATCTGACTTGTTTCACGGATTTTGGGGTGGGAAAAGTTTTGACACTTTCCACCTTTTCTGGGGATGGTTGTAAACCATCTGGTGTGACACGCATTCCTAGAAAATCTATCCTATCTGTGAAGTATTCACATTTTGATTTCTTTAGCTTGAGTTTCCCAATTCTCAGGCTTTTGAAGACATCTTCAAGGTCTGAAAAATGTCGTTCTACATCTGGTGATAGGACTAGAATGTCGTCTAGGTATGGTAGGGCACATTTGTATTTCAGTTTGTTGAGAATTAGAGTTACTAGATGGCAAAATCCTGCCGGCGCGGTAGCCAAACCCATCGGCATCTTTTGATAGACATACTTTTTGTCATTTGCTATGAAAGCAGTTTTGTGTTGATCCTCCCTTCTTATGGGAATTTGGAAAAACCCTTGTTGCGCATCTAGTTTACTGAAAACAGTAGGTTTGAGTGACCCTATCATGTCTAGTGTGTCGTCTGCACGTGGCGTTGATAAAGCTTGGTTTATCATATTAGCATTGACGTGGCGTAGGTCTGTGACTAGACGTTGGCCTCCAGATGCTTTCTGTACTAAAAATGATCTGGATGCCCAGGGTCCCTCTGCACATTCTCTGAGGATGCCCTGTCTGACTAGGTCTTCACAGACTTCTCCCATCTTAGCTTGCTTCTCAGGCGTCTGCCTGTATGGTAGGTAGTGACATGGTACTGCATCTGGTTTGATGTGAATTGAATGTGTATATAGGTGGGTTGTACCTATGTCATTGTCTTTTCCTACAAATACATCTTGATACTTGTGGAGTAACTTTTGGAGTCTCTCTTGTCCAATATCTGTTAGTACACATTTGGGTGGCACATTTTCCATTATGTCTGGCATAATGTCATGAGCCTCACTGTGAATTGTGGCCAATTCATCATCAGTGTCATCTCCACGGTTTGTATCTGGATCTGCATATACTGAGGCACAGTCTGACTCTGTGTCACTACAATTCTCTTCAGTGTCTAGCACTTGTAGTGTGGGTTCCTCAGTAGGGATGTCAGTATCTGGTTGATGTAACTCAGAGGGATCTACCTCTGTGAATAGGGCTATTATATCACCCTTCCTCACCTTGTATGGTCGGTGGCTTGTATTGAGCAGTATGATTGGGTGCCTGTTCATTTCTGAGGGTGTTACTACTCCCTTTTGAACTAGGTATGGAACTCTGTTGTTCCTCTGCAAATTGTCTAATGTGCCTACACATCCTTCTAAACATTTGAGGGATGTGACTTGTCCTAGAACTGCTAGTTCTGTGAAAGGAAGGATTGTAGCCTCCCTAACAGCTCGGACTGGCTTGACTTGTAGCTCTGGGTCTACATTGAATTCGATCTGTGATCGTGTTGCTTTTAAGAAATCTGTGCCTAGGACAACTGGCTTTGTGAGATTTGGAATAATTGAGAATGGGAATTCGAATCTGGTACCATGAATTTTGAATTTCAATACTGCTGCTTGTCTTACATGGCATATGGATCCGTCTGCTAAGTGTACATTGAACTTTCTCTTTTTGATTTCTACATCTCGAGATTTCTGAATTTCCCTAAGAAAAGTATCCCTGACACAGGTGATAGTGGCACCGGTGTCAACTAAACAAGGTATTTCAGTGTGTTCATAGAATCTTGCATTTAAACAGCCATTTTTAAGAAGTTCAACAGAAATTTTGGTACTCTCACCCATTTCCTTTTGCGATGCATCTTGTTGAGGTGTGATGTGAATCACTGATGGTCGGCTTGATTTCCCAGTGTGCATCTGGGGGATTGTCTCTGCTATACTAGCAATTGTCTTTGGTTGTCCTAGGGATTGTTGATCTTGGATCTTGATGGGGGGTTGGAGAGGCTCACAACGCACTGGCCCAGCGGCGCTGTGGGTCTCTAGTTTCCCGAGTTTGAAGATCCTAGTAGCTGCTTGATCTGTTGAAGCACGTCAGGCTGGATAGCTTGAGGTGGCTGTTGGGGCTGCTGTTGGGGGTTGTAGCCTTGTGTGTTGGATCTGTAGCCATTGTAGCTGTCTCGACCTCTGCTGTTGTCACGACTGCGGTTGTAGTCATGCTGTCTGTCACGACTATTGCTGTAGTCACGACGGTTTTGATCCCGACCTCTGTTGTAGTCACGATCTCTGCTCTGGTCACGACGGTGGTAATCACGGTCTCTGCTGTTATCACGGCGATTGTAGTCGTGATTTCTGCTACTATCACGGTGTCTGCTGTTGTCACGACTTCTGCTGTTATCTCTACGGCTGGTGTCCTGACTGTTGCTTTGGTGATCTCGGCTGTTATTTTGGCTGTATCCACCTCTGCCTCGTTGTCCTCCTCTGTTGCTATTTCTGAAGTTTGGGTCAAAGTTTTTGCCTCGGTAGCCTCCTCTGTTATTTCCAGAGTTCCTTTGTTGGCTGTTGTTGGGTTTACCTTGATCCTTCAGTGCCCTTTGTTCTTGCCTCCTCACATGTTCATTTGACATGAGGTTTAGGCTTTGGTCTTCATCCTCTGATGAGTGATCCATTTGAACTGTCTTTGGGTCTGATTTGGCTTTCTTTGAGGGGTTTCCATTTTTCTGTGACTTTGTTTGCTTCACAATCATAGAGTTTACATGTGTCACAGACTTCAGTTGTGCCTGCATGGATTCTATTGTTTCCTGTAGCTCTGAGCCTAATTCTGCTTTTATCTCATCTTTAATGTTACCAGTGGAGACTGTTTGTTGGTTCTCATACTCCTCTGCAACTTCAAGTATTCTATCCCATGTAGTTGCTTCCCTGTGGATGACTACTGCACTGATGTCGTCCCTTAGACCATGTAGCAGGGCTTCCCTTGTTCTCTCCTCGGACTTGTTGTGAGCTGTGGCCATCTTTTGTAAGGCCATGGCATAGTCTGATACAGATTCTTTTGGATTTTGCTTCCTCAATGCCTTAGCATCAAATCTGTCGTCCTCTTTCTTGAAGTATTTCAGGAAAGCTGCCTTCATTTCTTCATAGTCTGCTGTTGGATGGGCTGTCCTATAGGCTTTGTACCAAATTTTTGCCTTACCATCTAGGTAGTTTGAGAAATACTTGATTCTGTTACTGGGATGGTACCCATATCTGGAATCAAAGTATTGTTCATAGTCTGTGCAGTGCCTCCTGGCGGATTGTGTGAGAGAGGACTGTGAAAACTTTTCTGGCTGTAGAATATCACAGTATTTTTCCTCTTTGTCTCGTTTTAGCTGGTCCCTTAACCCACTGAAAGATGCCTCCCTTGCAACTCTTTCCTCTTTCAAGGCATCTAGGAGTGCTGAGGAGGTGTCAGTGTTAGTCAGGTTCACTCCTTGGGTATTGGGTGCACCTGACTTGAGTGAGCCTAGGGCCTCAGCTAGCTGGTTTTTCATTGTCACTTGTAGATGAGCTTGCATATCAAGTAGTGCTTGAGCGGCTTCAGCTTTTTGGGTCTCCATAGAGTTCTTCAGTGCCTGGTTGGCTTGTCTGAGTAATATTAATTCCTTCTCTTGTTCCTCTTTGGCCTTCCTTAAGGCTCGGCTGGTGCTTTCCTCATGTGTGGTGTGTAGGGCTGTTAGTTCAGGCCTAAGTGTCTTATCCACATGAGTTTCTACATTCTGGGCTATGAGTAGAAGTGCCTCAGCCTCCTCTTTGGCTGCCTGGCCTGGGGGTACTGTCTCATCGTCACTCATACCTGATCCTGGGGTATGCTGACCGTTTGAGAACAAGTCACTCTGTGTGTCCTGGATACTGTCCAGGGCAGCTAGGGTGTCCAGGTGAAGCTTGCCTTGGAAGTCACTCTCTTGAGTGGTGTGGTGTGGTGAAGCTGAGGGTGTTGGAGTGGAGCTCCTGGATGACTCCTTGGAGCTGGGTCTCCTCCTCCTGCTGGGTAGAGATCCAGGGGTAGCTGGTCCTTTGCTGCGGAGGTGAGTCTTGGTAGTTTGTGCTGCCAGCTTGTGGGATCTTGTTAGGACTTCTCCACCACTTTGTCATACAAGGAATCCCCTTAGTTGGGAGATCCCTTTAATATGATATGAGGTAAGTTGACTAAGTCTTGAGGTCTTGTAGTATAGTTGGTATTTATTACAAGTTGACAGCAACAGTACAGTAGTACAATGTAGGTTCCACTCAGTTACACCTATCCACACAATAATATAGGTCTTGGTAAATATACCTAATAACCCTGAGGTTAGTACTGGACTAGAGCCAAGGGGGTCCTACACCATGTCTGATAGTTGGGCCTAGTAGGGCATAGCCTATAGCCTTGTTCTCAGTCAGTGGAGAGGTCCTTGCTCTGTGGTGTCCAAGTGTAGAGTGAGGATGGAGATGCCCAGTGCTGGGACCTGACCCTATTTAAGGGGGCCAGGCTACCAGCATGGCATCTTGAGTGTTAGTGTCAGTTGACAGTGGTTGGAGGGCTGTAACAGTCAGAGAGACAGTCACACAATACCCCTCCATAGTTTGTCTACCCCTGTTAGTGTACATCAAAGGGGTGACCCTTATGCTGGTCTGTGGGAAACAATGTGCGGGATGAGCGTCGCCTGGCGGCGGCGGGAGTGCCGACTGGAGCGCCGCCTATGCGGGCCGGCGCGCGCCTGCGTGTGCCGGCGGCGGGAGTAGCGTCTCCCGCCGTCGGCTTGAACACGCGGGCGCCCGCAGCGCCGGGCTCGCCGGGCTCGCCGGTCATACCTGACAATAGCACAGAGGGCCATACTTATGCACACTATATCACCTGTAATGCTTCATAACTCAAAGGGAATGTCTCCACCTCTTCCACCCACTCAGCCTCACTCTCTCCATGTATCTCCTCTTGCTTTGAATGCCCTCTCCATCATCTCACAACGTCTACGATACACACAGAAGTATATATTTTTTGTTCTCAGAGCACTTTGAACGATTTATTTCTTTATGTCCTAAATACATGAGAGCTCGATAATCTAGTACAGATAAAAGTGCAGAACAATGCAGAAATAGGCTAAAATATTATAGCATAGAAAGAGGAACCACATGGCTGTCTATATGAGGGTTGAATATGATATAAAGCCCAGCAGCTCTATTCTCTAAGATCTTTATCAATATTGCCAGTGTAGCTCGATGTGTGGATGTGTAGTGCATGTACAGCTTGTATATTTGTGCACATTAAGTACCTGAAAATTCGTATGTATGTACGCTGATAGATATCTATAGAAAAATCCCTTGACTGGGGATGCATCTTTGTTCTTCACGAGTCAAAACATGGTACATTAATGACATCACAGGATTTGTAAAAAGCCCAATTAATGAATTCCATAGAAATGTATAAGCACTATATTTAGGTTCCAATATATATTCCATACCCACTACAGGAAATCAAATAGCCACTGCTATCAGGAGCAATGCACGTCCCCCTCTCGTTTGTCTCCTAAGTTATAAAAGACAGCTAGGGGACACAGGCCAGAGGACCTCAGCTTACCTAGTACAGAATGATATCAAAGGATAGTAAATATACCTCAGCCAACATCTATATCGGGGATCTCGCGTATATTGAAATTGTCAATTGCAGGAGGGTCTGTTGGGCCCTTATCCCTCAAACGAGCCCTTAACCCTCAAACGAGCAACCGTTTGAGGGTTAAGGGCTCGTTTGAGGGATAAGGGCCCCACAGGGTCTACATGAGTCAATACGCATGTAGGAAAGCTCAAAATGCATATGTTTGAATTCTGTCAGTTCATACAATTTCAGAACTCATCTGTTTTATTGCTTATAATGTGAGACATGATCTCCATAGTGTCTCGTTCAGCACCATCATTGGAAAAGTCCATATTTATTAGAAAGAAGGACACATGCAAACTGCCATGGAGCAGGAATATTCCGCTCGCAGTGCTATATCTGCTGCACTACACAATCATTCCCAAGGGCGGAGAGACGAGCGGTGGCCGATTTGTTTTTTTTCACTAGGCCCGTTTGAATGTGAAGTCATTATCTGTTTGTTATGCCGTCCGTGGCGGGTGTGGCAGCAGCGGGTGATGTGTTTATGTCCTGGCGTGGACCGTGGCCTTTTTAGCAGCAGTTATGGCTGGGGAGCGGCTCCGAGCAACGCAGAGCAACTTGTGTTTAATCGCCCCAGGGGGGCTGTTCACACGCTGATGGACGTTACCAGTTGTTGAACCAACTATCCAACCTCAACCAAGCAAACCCCACCTTAAACCTGGCTTCCACCAGAGTCTACTTTGGAAACCAATACCCTCGGACTGGGTGATGTTGAATGAACCACCCAATTAACTCCATTTGATCTTTGTTGGATTTCCTAAAATCGACCAACTCCTTGAAGCCCCACATCTTCTTAACAAACATTTCAGATGAAGGTTTCATCGCCGCTGCACCTCCGGTGGAATCCCTTTTGAGTAAACGTGCACCCAGACCAACAGGAAACAGCAACTTCCCAATCCCACCCACTCAAAAATGACTTGGAATCTGAATTCCTCTGTCCAACCTCTCCCCAGTATTTCCTTGTAATCGAATGAAGGCGAGTTTCCTGATAGGAAGTGATAAGATTGAGTGCTCCACTGCTGCAGGGTGTCTTTTTCTGTCCGAGCTGTTGACGGAGCCGGTGTGACTTGTACAGTCTGCCGATGTTGCTCTTCGGGAAACAGATAACATCGAGTGGAAAAGGAAATTGCAGAAAAGGGCAAAAATGTAATATTCCTTTGCTGAGGCATATTTTATGGATTATTTTCTTTTTAGGTCTGTGTGTGTTGATTGGGAGTGAGGTTCTTCCTCCTGTGTGCTTGGGGATTTTTACACATTGTCAGGGTGTATTAGTGTTAATGTGTTATTAATCCCTCCTGTAGCCAACAACAAAGGTCTGTACCACCAGGAGAGACACTTAACCACATCTAACTTAGTTATAACTTTCATTGACAGAAGGTCATTACACTTCACTGTGACAGCAGCTCATTCGGCAACAGTCAAGTCTCACCATTGTACCCCTCCACCACCAACCCTTCTGCCACATAAAACACACCCTCCGGCAACTGTAGAGAACGTTCACGAAAGACGTCATCGCAAAGGAGTTTGGAATTGGTCCTTTGATCTAGTGATGAAATGTGACCAGCGCCCCGCCAGCACCATACATTGTATAGGGCAATTTGATCAAAGGGAGGGGCGGGGGTCTTGAAAAAAGGTTTCAAAATAGGCGATATGCTTTTGTGAACGTTACCGTAACCTCACACAAATGTATCAAGGCACCACACTCACATCCGACATGCATTAGAAAATCCACAAAAAGCGCATTGGGCGCTCATTTGTCATCGTGTCAAAAGTAATTAGTGTAGGCTCTTTTACCCATGCACAATTAAATCCCACAAATGTAATAAACAACATAACACATGATCAGTGTATTGAAATGCTTCCTTTTTGACACATTCAATATTATTACAAAGTAAAGTGTGTTACTATTTCCATATCAGTATATACCATCACTATGAATGTTCAGAATGTCTAGTTCAAACCACACCCTCCCTACTTAAATTTAGATAGAGATCTACGCCAGTATACATGTTGACATTCACTTACTTTGTCATTTATAATCATACTTCTTGCTAACATACATTCAGCTCTACTTCCAAACACTCACGTCGCACCCCCTCCTTCATATTACATGCCATCCCTAATCACACAACCAGATTATGGTCCTAAATACAGAACCAAAACTACACTATGTCAAATCATATACCAGCCATCAAACCACGCCCAGTAGCAATCCACTCTGTCAGCCCCACTAGCCACTAATAGCCAACACTGTCACACCACCACTCATCACAATACCATCCATCACAACACACATCATCATTTATGGCATCACCAGTAGGGCAGAGAGTCTACAGTAGGGCGTATTCCCCGCCTCACTGGCCTCTGGCCCAGCAGTCAGTCACACTAGAAAACTGAGGCCCTGTGTTGTAAAAGACCTTCCTCCACTTTGGAGATAATTGCATAGAAAAAGTGTGTAGTCCACAAAGGTTTTGTTGGTTGGCCTATTTACATGATGGACAGTTATGTTTATAATCACCAACTATGCAGCCTGTGACTGGGTGTAGGAACCTGCATAGAATAATATATACCTAGAGACATAACCAAAAGGGCCGGTGTTTAACATAGACATCTCACTAAAAGCAACAACTGGCTATTGATTTCCAAATAGACCGCTGCACAGCTATCTACACTAGTTACTAGTACTACCCGGTATTACCATTGCAACGGGTTGCAAGCAGTTGGTAAACCGTTCTCTGGCAGCCGACAAATAGCAATGACACATGATAGGTCCATTTATTACAATAGTCATCTAGATAGTTTAGGAAAATGAAGTTATGGGGGGGGGGGGGGGGGTACACGCGCAAAACAATATTTGAGGGATTCTCTTACAAACACAGTCTGAGTTTCCTACTGGCACTCATCTAGAAGGTTATAGTCACCCTCAGCATGATTATTACATATCTTTCACCCAGGCTAAGGGAACAAGCAGAACATATACCTTATAACACGATTGTTAGCAAGAAGCACCTCCCCTACCCACACTATCTTCAACATAAGAAGTATATTGCTAGTGTCATTTAACCTTTACACTAGGGCCCGAGCAGCAGTAGAGACTCTAAAGGAAGACGTTCTACTGTGATACAACTGCTATGACCAAATATGACATTATCTACCTGACAGAGATAGCTATTATTGCATTTGTGACTAGAGAGAATGACAGTGAAAGAAACCGAATATGTATATTCAAAGCATCAGACGGCAAGTAATACATAGATGACAATTTGACAATTTTGTGAGCTTTGTATAAAAGGTTAGACACAGTATGAACAAAGCTGTAGGAAACGTACGGTGGAAAGTAGCTCAATAGCTAATCAGCTGTCCAAATTGTATCTGTTCTGCACATGTGTACAATAATACTGTATGCTTTAGTGCGACGGACACTCAGAGTATCCCTTCATCTATCATAATAACAATTATACTTTCATTATAATCTCCATACATTTGAGATCCTCAAGAACAGGAAATTTAACGCATTCTGAGCGATTCTGCACTGTTTCTATAACTTATGGAGAAAGAGAGCACCAAATAGGTTAAAAATGTTAATAATAGGTTTGGCAACGGTACCTCCTGACAGGGTACAAAATACCTGAGGTGGTTTCTGTCTAGCCTACTGTTACAGGTGAGATAGTCATCACACCCATGTTATACTTTGTCCAAATATAATTGCAAGCACATCCAAACTATCTAGAGCTTATCCAAATTTAATTGGATAACACTGCATGAGATTATAGAATATACAAACAGCTTATGCTGGGAAATTACCATTGCTGTAGTTACGGTCATATGTTTAGGAACTATTTACAAAGTAGAACAAATTGTACTTCAACATTTTCCCATTCCAAACCAAATTAACAGTTTGCAAATATAAAATTCCAGCCCGATGTCTTTGTAATGAAAACACACTAACACCTTACTTTAGAGGCATTTCCAACTTTAGGCCTGAAAGATGTGTAGGTATCCTTCACCACCCAACCTTTCTTTATCTCCCCCGCCCCTTCCCAACCCCCTCCCTACTGTTAACACAAGTGCACCCTGGTCCTGTCGGCGCTAGTGGCGCCACTCTGCGGGGTAGCGCCGCACGAGACGTGGGTGACGTTAATAAGACGTTCTGGCGTCGTTATGACGAGTTATGACGGTGGGAGACGTAGTGGTGAACGGGCCAGGGGCAACACAACAAGAACTGGAGAGGGGACCCTGCCCTAATGAAGACACAGTGAAAGGAGGCTCAAAAATGTTACTGATTACAGTGTGAGAGGCCAGTTAGAGTAGGCTTTGTGTGTTACTGTTAGGGGGCCCACGATGAGGGCAGGTGTGCATGTCTTAAGACACGATGCAGACAGTGGTAGGTATAATGTCCTGATGCCACTTTGCTACATATTAGAACCCCTCCCCCAGTAAGACTACAGTATTTTCTATTAGCAGGTTAAGGATGCTGCAACTAAAATGAAGTCACTGTAACTCCTTCACGTCGGCATCATTTTGATATAAATACCGTTCTTGAATACTACTGACATCGCCAGAGATTCAATAATGAAGCATGGCACCATTTATCATTTAGGCTTCATATTTCTACATTATCTATTAGAGGAGCTTTTCTACAAACAAGATTACCACGACAGAGAGCCAGATATGATTACATAAACTTCTATGCAATGCCCAATCTCACCATCTGATTATTCATATTATATGTACTTCAGCGTAACCCCCCCCCCTTACAAACAGGTACAGTGCCATAAGGGTCAATTACTGAGTTTTAAAGACTGCTCATAACTGCACCAAAGTGGCCCCACATGAAGTATTAATCTGGTTGGTTGTGAGATGTTGAAGTGTTTGGAAAGTCTCATTAAAAGTTGCAGTGGGGCGAATGTAAACGACACATATCCGTACATGATAACATCTCATATCTATGATTTAAAAGCAAGTAGTACTAATCCTAGGACTAGTGATTACTAAAAGATATATGAGTGTGTGTGTATCGATCCTCTAAGGTCTAGTCATTAAAACCTATACCTGGACCAGAAGGGCTGCTGTATTTCTAAGAATAGGTAGAGCTTATAATACTAAACCACCTGATAACCCTTGGGGTCATGCATATGCCACCTGGAGCCGCTGTCCTGAATACCATTCTATGTAACTAAATAATCTATAGGTCAAATGCGCCTTCTAATGGAATTGGAAGCAGCACTACTACTACTGAGGGCCAGCACTGGACATCACGTGCCTTCAGTGCCAATATCTACCCCCTGCCGTATTAATGGTATCAAATATAAGTGAAACATTTCACTCAGTAATTATGAAATAATTATAAATGAGTCAGTGTGACTATAATAACTATACAACTATGACATGAACTAAGTTTGATGAAAATTATATATCTTAGTGAAAATAATTAAATTTGAAATTCGTACCAACTACCATTCAGCATGCCCGATAGCATTGATGCAATCTGCTTCAAGACCACCTCTATGAATAAACTCACATAAGAACCTTCTCTCAAAGCACACACTACTCCCACAAACTATTACGGAATGTTTGTCTTTTTCTTGAAACTAGTAACAATAATAGAGTGCCCGCTCTAGGCACGTGTCCACACCCCAGGCCATGCTCCTTGTAAGTGAGTGAATGAACACACAAATATCCCACTGCCATTGAGTAAATACCCCGTACTTAGCCCTAGCTTTGCTTCATTTCAGGGCCTCTTTCACTACTTTCACCCATCAAGGCTGATAAAATGTTAGTTTTACATTCAAACCTCTCCCGTCTGTACTGTAGACTTAATACTCAAGGCAGAGAGCACCGTTATTCTGAGGCATGTAAATGAATAGTTATATGCAATGCTATGCTGTAGCTCTATTTTGGCTATGTGCATAGTTCAAATAATATGTTCCAGGCATATATATTTGTCTACTGATCATAAGCTGGTTCCCATTGTGCTTAATTGTTTAGCGAAATGTAGGGTTTTGCGATTAGTCTCCGACGTGTATCAATACAGAACCCCAACGGTTTGTCAGTAATTTCTTGAGAAAAGGCTGGACACAAGAGAAGAAAATGATTTCCATTGACTCATCATGTAGGGTAACAAATGGGTCTGGTATAGGGCTAATACTATATGGATGGACCCTGCCAAGTTGCCATCCAATGTTTATATTGGCCAACTGGCCATCTGGACCGCTTTACCCATGTCACCGATCATTGGGCCTAGTACATTGATGGACCCCCTACCCACTGACCATCATCCTGCCATGTGGTTATCATGCATGGCTATGGAAACTACTCGATTATTAAGAGTTAGTAAGCCGATAGATTGACACTAAGCTCGCACAGTACATCAATAACGTTAAATATACTTCCCCTACATCTACAACTTACCACCCAACCCCATATCTACCGCACCCTACATCTATGTGCAGCCTAACCACTCATCATTATTTACTTTACCCTACATCTACACCCTTACCACAAAGCCACATATCTACCTTACCCTACATCTACACCCTTACCACCCAGCCCCATATCTACCTCACCCTACATCTACACCCTTACCACAAAGCCACATATCTACCTTGCCCTACATCTACATCCTTACCACCCAGCCCCATATCTACCTTACCCTACATCTCCACCCTTACCACCCAGCCCCGTATCTACCTCACCCTACACCTCCACCCTTACCACCCAGACCCATATCTACCTCACCCTACTTCTACTGCCTTACCACCCAGCCCCATATCTACCTCACCCTACATCTACACCCTCACTACTCAGCCCCATATAACTCACCCTATATCTACAGCCTTACCACCCCGTACCCTGTGCTGACGCAGCTGGGCCCATACTCAGGTTAAATAGGGTGTGGCAGTGTGACTGGCCGAAGGACAACAAACCGCCATATTCCCATCTGGGTTGCAGATCTAGATCTACAGGTGCAGGTGTGTCCTGGGTAATGGAACTGTATGAATGTAATATCACATACACACGTGAGCCACCTCTACCAGCTGAACCTAGAGAATGATTTGAGTGATCATGGAAGTTTAATCCCGAGGAAAAATATTACAGAGAAAGTTAATGGAAGAGGGTTGGGAATTCATAGTGTCTCCCAACCATATGTGGACTATATTAACTATAATTAGAGGTTTTCACCTGAGCTGATAAAAACATCACTGTTAGAAATAAATACCATTCCTGTACAGCAGATAAAATAAATTATTGTGTGCAACTTCGGTTCCAATAGATTGTGCCGTAGACCTACAGAATGACTTATGTGTTTTTAGCACTATGTACAGTTATCATACTGGTATGTGTGTAAGTCACACTGCAACATATGCAACATATATAACTGTACAGCAGAATAATTATATTGTAAATCCACGTCTGATGATCTGGGGTTCATCTCTCAGTGTTAATGGCATTTTCACTGATCCATTTGAAAGAAAAATATTTCCTGTGCACATGGCAATTTGCCCAAACCACATATCCGGACAGATGGCATTAAAGGCTATATTTTGAGGAGTATGTATACAGTAGTAGAAAAAGCTGAGACAGCTGGCCTGAGCCCACAACCCCAGTGTGGAAGTTCTACTCTGAACACATGCACCATAGACCCCATTGTTACAAATGGGCATATTGGGAACTACTTTTAATAGCACTGTAGGGAGGGCATTGTACTTCACATCTGATGGTCTATATATGGGTTGCCTCTCAGCCATGGTGACGTTTGTACTCATGCATGTGAGGATGAAATATAATTTGGCCAACATGCCACCAGTTGACATCCCCGGCCGTCGAGAAAAGATGTAAACTGGTATTTGTCTCTAGCACAGTTAGCACTGTATAGGGAGAACAGTCGACTTCACATCTGAAGGTCTGCGGCTCCACTTTCAGTGTGGGGTGAACACATTTTTGGTATAAGTACTTGTCTTCATAATGTACCTTCATACAACAGGGGAAAGTGGTGCAGGTCTACAACAGACTGCAAATATGTACACGTACAGTAACATTTACTCTATTCCTATCACAGAAAAGTACTGTACAATTAGAGCCCATGTAGCTTTTCACAGTGGCTTTTTCGGTTAGATGGTCTGTTCTAACCACTGAGCTGTCAGGTATCCATGAAAACACCATCTGTCAACATCAATTAGTATCATTGAATGCAATGTGAGTTGACGCTATATGTTTTGAATATTTGAAAGTTTGCATTCCTGATAGTTTAGGACACTTAGCAGTGGGATCTACATACCGTATTTCCCCGTTTATAAACCAGGCCCGAATTTATAACTTTAAACTTGTCATGATATCAGTAAACATATCCAGAAAAATGTGCAAAGATAATGAATATATATATACAATTTTTAGACAAACTGTCGGAGTGGCTCTTTAAATTAAAGAAATATAGGAGATGGAAAAAATATGAGCCTAGGCTGTCTCGAATATAAGCCAGCCCCATTTATAAGCCAGATCGATTTCCCATTTGAAATCAGTATAGCTTATACTATAAGCCCGGGCTTATAAACGAGGAAATACCGTAATCACAAAGTAGATGTCTTAAGTCAGTGCACTAGTATATCGGTTAATGTGCGGTCTTCTGGCAACTCTCCCTTTACAATGTTCAGTCATATGTATACATGTGTAATGGAACCTATTATACACATCATGGCGACACATCGGGAAAACATAGAAACGAAGCCAATGCTACGCCATTAATTTGTCCCTACGGGATACCCTTCTTACAGTTGCCACATTGACATTATTGGAACCTATCGCACAAAGAGACTCCAGATATGAAAAGAAAGAACCTACATACGATAATGAGTCGAGGTCCTTTCATTGTTGGGCACCTTTAGCACAGGATATAGGACGGCTTTCTTTACACAGGTCAAAAAGTTCCTATTATAACTTAGTTTTGATATAATAGCTTATGGTTAGAAGCTTGTATTATGTTTGAGCTTATACAATGTACATACTAGAATAGGAAGTCTCTAGCCACAACTGCAACAAAGGGTTCTCGCTAAGGGAGTGCTCATTTTTTAATAACAGGGGGGGGCGGTGAGATTTCGCGCGGAGCGCGCGAATTGTTTTCACCCCCCCCTCTAGAGGGGTCGAAATTTTTTACCCCCCCCCCGGCAGCCCGAAAATCGCGCGCGTTCGCGCCCCTTTGTAGCATAGTAACGCGCGGGCTTTTCCCCTCAAAACAGGTTGAATTTTTTTGCCCCCCCCCAAGAGGGGTCTGAATTTTTTACCCCCCCCCGGTCAAGGGGTCCAAATTTTTTACCCCCCCCCCCAAATCCACCACCCCCCCCCCTGTTGTTAAAAAATGAGCACTCCCTAAGGGTCGTGGAATGGAAAGACTTTTGTTATCTCCTGTGTGAAGAGGTATATACTAAGACAATCTTATGGCGTATCCCCCCTAATTCCAAGTCGATATCAATTTCAGATTGCCAGTCATGTACAGTAGAGATGAATAGCCTTCTGGTCAGGAGATAATTATATTTTTAATTTTATTTCTTATAATTTCTTTGAGTCTTCAATACTGAAATTGAGTTCAGTGAGCACAAAGGCGAGAGAACAGAAACAGCAAATACGATCTCAGGATAAAGAGCCGGGATAGAGATACGTTGAGCTGTATGGTAAAGGAACCCTGAGTCGGACAGACACCTTGAGTCGGACACCATTGACTTTGAATTACATAATCAATATACACAACTCACATATAATGTCAATTAAATATCAAAATCCAGGTATTCCTCCTTCTAACAAACACATCACACCACATATAACTCACTTCTCATATGGTTCTATTACTGCTTAAACATGGGGTGTTTCTTGCAATATTCTCAACATGAAATTTATGATGACATGGGAAATTTGGTTTCGTTATTCTGTTTGTTCTGGTTTTCCTATTATAGTTATATAATTCATAAGCCTAATGATAGAAATATAGTATGTATTTTTTGTGAGCATCTATATCAAGAAACACGAAGGTGTCCGACTTTAGGTGCAGTTAAACCTTTTGAAATGGACATATTAGATGGAGATTCATTTATACTGAGATGATTTAATTCATTGCAAATATCTCAGGAATAAAAACTCCCAGATATGACTCATCAAATGGTTCAACAGAAATTAGAATTAGTGTTCATTTAGGGTGTCATCTTTCCAGTGTGCAGGAGCGTCCGAAATGGGTGCCTTTACCCTAGTAAGTTTGAAGGGGAAACCACTGTTGTATAATCAGACTTAGCATATCAACTAAGCATAGCATCGGATTGGATAGAACCCCTGAGAGTGGCTGTTGGAGTAACATGATACGATGATAAAGGCTCAAAATTCAATTATTATTATTATTATTAAGTTTATTGGTCCGCAATCGTCCCTAGGGGACGGTCTTCCGCTTAATGCTTATTAATATCATCGTTATTAACACACACAATCTAATTTTAGATTAGACAAAAATAATGTTCCCTATGGTTATACTTTATGGGCTATCCATTTTATATCATTCCATAGAATCTGCTTTAGAATTCAACTTGTTATCAGATTTAGGCTTAATTTACGACTTTTGGAGTGCACACTATAATACTACCCATTGAAAATGCACTCTAAAAAGCTATACCTGCATGGCCATATGGAGCCCTGTATTTAGGGTATAATTGCCCATACATTTGCCCCATTCTTCAAATATGATATGGATTCAGAATATGGAGAAAATGGACCATGTCACTTTGGTTCAGATTTTCAGGTCAGTACAATCTCACACTATATAATGGCCACTGCATGTCATGGAAGGTATATAGCACAGAGGGACAGTGTCGTGTTTGAATTCACATCACTTACTCAATCATGAACGGCAGTGCCTAATACAACAAAACCAAGCATGTATATGTAAATAAAGAATATTGAATTGAATTGAATTGAATATATGGCCATTTGGGTGTTTGAAGAACTTGAGTCCATAACGCAAAAAAACCCACCAATGTTTACAATTACGGAAAAAAACGGCAAAGAGCTCTAGGTTATATATAGAAATGATCATACGGCGTGCCTAAAAGACAGTGTTTTTCGTGCGTGTGCAAAACGCTATAAATCCAAAAACACATTTTTGTAAAACACAAGGAATCCCTCATACCAAAACCTGTTATTGTATCACTGTGTATGTATGATTGTCAATTCCTCTATGTGAAAGACCTCACTTTGGATTCATTTGTAATGGTGTTGATCTATGTTGTTTATGGTATTCTCAGAAAATACAATAAGCAATATTACTGAGAAGGAATACAAAATATTGACGCAAAAATCACATTTCCTGATTACTGTGTATCTATCGCGTTTTGCAAAAAGTCTTGGATTTCATTGCACTTCGCGCCAAAAGCTGATTAAGCCTTTATTTTTTATCAACAAATAATAATGCAAGGATCAAAAGGGCGAACTTATTGATGCTTCATTTATGAATATCCCACCTGACAAAGAAAGGGAAATATAGAAGTTGATACCACATGTCACTGGTGGTACAGATGGCTTTGGATTTATTGCGGGGAGAGCCTCTTTCAGTTAATTTAACATATGTGTTGCCGTATTTAGTATTTGTCAGGGACCTAATGGACATTCTACTCTCATGGATGCTGCTCCCCCCCCTTGAAAGCTGATTTTTACTGTCTATAAAGTTTGAACGAGTATCCCTGCCAATATAACAAACTGATTGATATATTATGTCCATGTACATTGTATCGTCCAATCAATATTTATATGATATGATAAATGCGTCTGTTGCTCTATTGGACTGGCACTTCCTTAGTTCCCGTCACTTCCTCTGACTTAATCTTTCTTCTTCTTTACATTTTCAGGTAAGTGTGAGGAGATATCAATGCGCATACATCTCTATGACTGATGACGGGCAAGTATAGTTACTCATGAACTTTGACTGCTCCATTATAGAGTGATATACACTGATTAGATTGCGATTACAGTTAGCAAAGAATTTAACTTTGAAAGCAAATGATAATTACCCCAACCTATGTCGGCCCACTGATGTTTCCCAGAATACACAACACACACATGCATACCCATGGTCTTAGAGCCTGTCAACCCCAAGATTCATCGACCCTGCTAAAAAGGCACCTTGCAAATACTACTTAGCAGACAAAGCCATGGGTGTCTTTTGTGGGATATGCACTCTTCGACAAGATACAGAGAACATAGGGCGGCCAGGCCACGTGGAGCCTTCCTCCTGGGGCACCTTCATTAGGTGGATTGGCCTCCAGGGCGGAACTAGCAGTTAGGGCGATCTTACTGGGAGAGAATACATAAGAAGATGCTGGTCCTCCAGAGGCTACTTCAAAGGGGCCAGTGGTTGGGGCAGCTATCTGTAAGTGTCATCTCCCCCTCCTGTAGGTCCTTAACCCTGGAGTAACCGTCCTCTGATGGTCACCCATGGCAGCATACCCTCTGATCCAGATAAACACACAGCACCAAACCATCACCTATGACATAGCTTATGGCCTCCCTCCTTTTCTCAACTATGTTAACATTTCGTTATGTATCCTTTGACGTCTCCCATAATTACACGCCCAAAGAGCAACAAGAGTTATGACTTTGCTGTACTTGATGACAGTAAGTAACTACTAAGTGAATAAAAGTATATAGTAGCCCCACCAACAATTCAATCTTCGAATAGTGATACCCTTGTTAATCAAATATATCTTCCCAATACATTATGGTGCACTATATAGTAAAGGTATTTGGAAGTTCCTTCCGTGCATTTCTAAATGAAGACACACTTCTTTGTCTTAGTGTGTAGCAGTATGCCTACTAGTATGCTTTCATATGACACAAATTCTATTAGTATAGATGCATTACCCTCTACATAGCGCACATGTAGTTCCATTTAATATATCATACCAGTAACTTCCATTAGGCAATGTATCAGCAGTGCACGGTGGATTTTCAATTAATTAAGCGATCTCTACATTCATCACTGAGCGTAAGAGACAGTGAGACATATTTATTTCACCTATAGGGGCACAGACAATGTCTCTCCATCAGTGACTATGGCGGAGTGCTGGCAGGGTATCGGCTGTCCTTTCATCCCTACAGATAGAGGGTGCCATCACACAACCCGATAGTGCTGTGATTTGGATGGTATCTATGAAAACACAGGGATGCAGGCTTTAGATGCAGAAATAACATTCTGGGCTTCTGTCGTCAACACTGTGTATAGATGTATATTTTTTATATTGCCATATATGGACTTTGGCTGTATCATGATGCGCACTACTGAAGGGAGGTATTGACGGGTTGTACTAGCCACAGACAGAAGGTGGGCTAATGTGCAGATGTGCAGACCAGGCACACCAAGATGGGACTTGTGTAGAGTGTAGAAAGTTGAATCAATTTCCTATTTAAGAATATAATACATTTCGAAGAGCACTTGGCAGGAGCGGCTGCAACATTTACAACAAAAACATATACATTGTTTATAGTGTATTATTCGCACCGTCAACTGATACAGTACTAATGCATTACTGTTTTAAATGATAGTGAATTTAACATGCCGTCCCTATTCCAGTCCTCTGGTCTGTAATTGCAGAATTGTATAGAAATACCTGGAATAAATATCCAACCACCTCAGCCCTGCTCCTCAGAAGAAACCAGCTACACTGTCTGTGAATGGGGGAAACTAATGAAAAGAACCAGCGGCTCGATTTTCTACCTCCTCCAGGGCTGACTCAACTTACACTATGTGAAAGCTATCCTTATATGGAGGAAACTCAACAGATGATCGGCTTAGGCTGATGGTTGGAGATGACACCTGATAGGTGTTAAAACTAGATAATCCGATGCGCAGATGCGCTGAGAACCTGTGGTAAGAAACCAGGCGTTGAGGTAGTATCTCTCAGTTTTTGCAGGGTTTATGGGACCCGATTATATCTTAGTGCTTACACATTTTGTACCTGGTTAGAGTTTTAAGAATTGGGGCAAACTGTATATTGCTAGATCAGTGGGTAGACAAGTGTATATATTTATAAGCGTTAGCGGGAGTTGTAAGATTGTATCAGAATGCAGGCACATCTTACATCTTCTACATTGTAAAAGCAGTACAGAATCTAGAGTCAGGTAATTTAGTGTACGGATACACAGCAGGCCTTATCTGGTTAGCATGGCCTACTGGAGCCATCTTGGCTGTATCAGATGCAGACCGTGCTTAGTAATCTCCGAGGAGGTATTATATCAACATAAGTGTTTCCATACTTTACACTTATAGCAGTTTTATATGTGTTGGGGAACGATCGCACTGGGGATTCTTACTAAATCAAAGGGGAAAAATGAATATGGGCCTAATTTTCGGTCGATATCTTGAGATACACACTTCATGATTAGACTATGTAAGTACTTCCGTTCCTCACGCCATAGTCTTTCTTAAAAGCTGTGTTAAGGGGGTCAGGCTTTGTGCTTAGTGTATTATACGCCTCTAGCTCTAGCTCTGTGAACACACCAAGACTGAGGAATATCATTGCTAGTCAATTTCATATCCAGTAGATAAATTCTGAATTATTCAAGCCTCCTCTCTGGGTTATGTCTGGCTGAAAGTATACCCCTATGCAATGTGCCTGTTCAGATTGACGCAGATAATATATCGTCTTTATGACTAGTACTGCAGTGTATTTACCCAGATAGACTTAAAGTACGTCCTTCCAAATTTATTCCATTTTTAATATGCAGAAAGGGTATTAATGAATTTCCTTTCGACAATCATGGCAAAATAATAATAAAAAAATCATTCTTTAGTTACTTGTTGCAATGGGACCAACATCATGGCTGAACACAGTTTGATTTTTTTTCCGTCATTGCAAACTACTGACATTTGGGCTGGGTAAAATGTAGGGTCTATCTTTTATCATTTTGTCAAAAATAGGCGTTTAAACATACTATTTTCTTTGTGCTATATTTCAAATTTTGATTCTCATTCAAAGAAGATTGCATCTGGGCTGAGCCAGGCAAGACCAACATAAAGCAAGTACAAGAAAAGTATTGTTGTTCAGGTCTACACTGATTCAGAATTAATGACAGAAAGAGTGACCTATCAGCGTCCTATTTGTAGGACAGTACACTCGTCTAAGTGACAAGGAAGCGGATCTTCTAGCTGGAGATAGAAGACCCACTTGGCATGTGCCAGCCCAAAACATGACATTTGACAGCTCCAGATTCTACTTGTGGGATGGTAATCTGATAGGTTAGACAATCTGGGACTCGTTTATTTTATGACAGTCACTTAGACGAGTCTGGAGACAAGTTTACTTGTTTAGTGTAGGTGTATCCCCAAAGTCTGAACTTATTGGCGTGGCCATGTTACATTAGCGATCAATCCCACCATCCTGATACTTTCTATGCTACCAGCATACGCAAGCATACTCCCTCATGTCAAATACATGGCAATGTCCAAGAGGCATCTGATCACGTCGCTAAAATCCCGACAATGCCCGAGGCATCATGCACAGAGAAACTGTTCTAAGCCAAGTCAATATGACCTCTGGCACGATACTAGTTAGTTTAACAAGAGGAATAAACCACAGAACCAGCCCTAGGCATATCAGATCGGTGTAAAAAGGCCCTGGAGGTCGGTGGCAGGGCAGAGGGCTGGCTACTGCTCCAGGGCTTGGCTCCCACTCAGGGCTGCTGGTTAATAGGATTGATTAACGAGTTGCCGCCACACAGTACGACAGGTCATACGTCGTGTCATGCATTAACGCCAACGTCTCGATCCTCCAGCGGCCAAGGTTAATATAGGTCACCGCAACCCATTTGGATTTAGAGAGATCTATAGGCCAAAGAGAATAGCAGCCTGATGGTCCTCCGGCTCAATGCACATGAATTGAAACGTATGATGCTGGATATGATTTAGTTGGGGGATACAACGATCGATCATTAATGATGCGGGTATTACCTGTTCGTTGTAATAACATAGTTTTATCCTCCTGTATGATTAACTATTATTCTTAATTACCGATAGTCGTCTATTCAACTCCAGAAACTGCCTACAGAAAGAATACAATCATTATTGTACATGTATAACATTATCCTATAGACATTGTTAGAAAACGGTGACATGTCTTTAAACTCTTCATCCTAGGTACATAAATGCGAAATGGGAAAAGGTATGAGTCGGAGACATCAGTATTGGTAAAAACTTAAGTACGGCAATCATTATCTGAAACGAAAGGTCAAGATGACAGCTCTTGAATTTCCAGGATTACATGCATCTTTAACCTTTTTCTTACTACAGATACTTTTAAGGGATCAGTATTCCCTTCTGCCAATACTTAAGTACCCACTGACACTCCTTGAAAATAGACATATACCATTTGTATATTTCACCAAACGACACACAGGCCATAATAGCCTCCTTCTCCGGCTCTCCAATAGTCTCTCTATCGCTACGTTACAGGGCAGGAAAAGCACAGGAAGTTCTGATTTTATTGATATTGACTACGAGTAGAAGGGTAGACTTTGGCTAATGAAAGAAAAGGGGGTTCCTCAGTACCAATATAAGAGAAATGCCACCATGACCCCCAGGCGCACTGACTTAATGGAGCTGCTCTGTTCTCATTCTCTATTGAATTGTTCCATTCTGTGAAGCATAACGGTCTGGTCAATATGGCGGGGTTGTCGTAGTGCGAGCAGCTCGGAGAGCAACTCACATCATTGCCAGCCAGTGCAGGCGGGAGCTAATCCATTTTGGATATGTCCTCATGGGCTGGTCATGGTTCCTGCCGAGCACCTCGGAGTTGGAGTGTGGCCGGGCCCCACAAAGAGCTGCTCCCGACCTGCTCACAATCATATTGATCCCAACGTTAATGTGCAGGGCAGGGTCCCCGAGCAGGTCCCTCAGATATACTATAATGAAATGACCATTTGGCGAGCTGCTCGCCCTTAGACAGCCTCCTTGACCATGGCCCACCTCCTATATATACATGCACTGTAGACCTGTCATAACTCTCCTAGACATGTGATCCCATAAAAGTGATGTGAGTCTGGCAGGTTGTCAACTTTTTTCTTTCTTTCTTGTGAACTCCTATGAAGAAGGAAACGGTTATTCCCCCTGATATAAAACAGATCTAAAATATGGCAGTCTACTCCCGCATCATTTTTGTTACTTTAGCTCTAAAATAAAAAGGATTTATCAGTAATGGTGGAACCTGTGGTGACTAAGACCCAAGTCATCAGGTGGCAAGTATATTTACTGAAACTGTTTCTTGATATTATTTAGTCCCCACAGCTGTGTATAACATATACACTTAGGTCTACATCCAGTACAATATAGACATGCATACCATTTACAAGACTAGTGTTCCCCATTACAGAGCACATGACTACACGTGCACACGATTACAAGAGTACACCCTACTATTACAACTACATCATAGCAAGATTATGTTCATTAATAATTCCCCTACCTCCCTGGTGGCTAACCTAAGGACACTACCAAGTCATGATTAATGGGGTCCATGTCACCCTGGGTTTATTGGCATCGTAAAGACCATGTTCATTAAGAAGCAGCCATAAAAGAGACGTCTTAGGCCGTTCTGCTTGCTGTTCATTGGTACCCGCTGTGACCAGTCCCACTTCCTACCATGATTGGTCCAGCACCTCTTCCATTTACTACATTTCCTTTTCACAGAATGTTGGCACTGGAAAATCGAAAATGAATAATTATCAGACTATTTATAGATGTGTCTACGTCAGGGAATTTAGGGGTTCCTATCAGTTCCAAAGGGTCGACTTTATGTTTACTCAAATGACACCAACATAATATTCTTAGCAGGTTAAAAAATGTAAATGGGTATTTTGCAGTTTCAAGGAATGAGTGCAGCCTTAGAGTTTTTCGGCCAGTTTTTCTTGTGTTGCTCCCTGTGGATACCCAATGAATCCTCTATTCCTGCTGCGCTCCCTCCATCCCTCTCTCCCCAGGTTCGCCCTCCTGATGGCCAGATAAGTCGCCCCTGGTGTGAATATTTCACAGATCACAGAGAGCCACATACGTCACGGCTTAAATCTTTCAGGAGAGGATCCGTCCCAGACATGGCAATGGGTAATATTTTCGCAGGAGAGAGCGTGCATGTGATCTCTCATCATTATACGGCCAACCCCTCCATGGTCTTTTCACATAGCTAGTACTCACTACCCCCTCCTCCTGCCTCTCCCCCAGGCACCCACGGATGCACGGACTTCCCTCCCCTAAGGCGTGCCATGATTCTTTTTCTCTTTTCTTTTAATAGACGAGGCACTAGGTGTTGATTATACGCTGGTTCCCCTAGAAAACTAAGAGAGAACGGCTCAGACAACTGCGCAATAGGAAACACAAATTCTAGTTGGTAATCGTTTGACAAAATAATATACGTAACCCCCACTGAATCAACATAAAACCGCGACGTTTGTGGTACTAGGCTTTCATAATAAAAGTGTATGTGGGAACAGACATTAAAGCTCTAGCATTAGATTGACTCTGTCCTCGCGAAACCAGCTGTGTCATGCGCGTGGTACCAACCAAAATATCGCGATATCAGAGCCACTGAGGTTGCGCTCGGTGATGAACCTGTTCGTATTTGGTATACCAGTGGTCACCATACCACCAACGGAGACCAGTGTAGGAGGGAGTGAAGCGCTGAGGTTTGCTACATGGCCGTCAGAATGCAGATTTCACGCGAGTGGAGGTTTGCATGCCAACATGACAGCTGCCCCTCACCATCGAACCCCGGCCACGCCTTTTATTAAAGAACAATGGCGGCTCGAGTGGCTCCCCATTCACTCATGAGCACCTCATTGTTGGCTTCACAATCAGGGCCCCATAGCAGAACATGTAGAGATTCCAATGGAGGTGTGGAGGTATTTCAATGGGTACTTTAGCTGAAGAAACCTCATGTGCAGTAACTGACTTTTATGACTTCCAACTGATGCAGACTGACTACACAAGCAAACACGACGGACTAACGTATGCTATAGACTAAGGATCCACACTCGAAATTAGAACCAATGCACCTGCCTGCAACATGTTCTAGTCTCTGAACCACACAACATAATAACACTTTGAGTTTCCCTCATATTTACCTGCAGTCAATGTTTTGACCAAGGCTATGTATACTGTAGAAGATAGCCCAGAAATATATGACTCTAAATCATAAATCTACCAAATGTACTCCTTACCGATATTGGAACCCTCTCCACAAACTATTTCAGCAACAGCAAATGAGGGGGTTTTGTCATGGTTATATCGTATTCTTAGATCAGTCCATAATTCATACAATAGCCGCAGATATATAACTGATAAAATACCCTGCACCCTATGCTAACAACTGTTGCTAGAGATCCCTCTCATCACCTCCAATAACTGTCTAGCCCTTTGGGATTTCCGCTACATTAACCTTGGACAACCTGCCTACAGACAGAGGTGAATCACAGGCAGGGCCTCCATATGGACCTATATGCTCTCCTTTCATATAGCCATTCACAGCCCTCCCTCAATTGCTCTATGAATAACATCAGATTTCACCTTCTGCAGTAGTAGGCCATCGAAGGCCACAATGGCCCATGCCTCATTTGCGCACTTCAGCCCTATTATGCATCATAAATCAGGCTGACATATGACTGCTAGCACGTTTGGGAGAGCCACTTCATTTCATAATGCACCAGCGCCATATAAGTTTGAATGATAATTTTGCCAACAAAGGAGAGTGCTTACCCATGCCCTGCCAAATCACGTGCAATAAAATCGTATTTATATTACTAGACAGCATTGTTGTCTGTCATAGTGTATCACGGACAGTTGGAACAAAAAGGAACATACATACATGGGACAATAAAGCTGTTATATTATATAGCAGTACTAGTGCTACGTGTGAATAGAGTCCAATTCATGAGGCGAAATGCGCAGAAACGATATAGCTGGAAAACAAAACAGGCTAGTTATGTCCTGGGTCACATCCTACTTCTATTATTTTGTCGAAAGGGTGCTAAAATGTCAGATGTTGCCAGGAAGACCATACGACAGCATATTGTAAACCTCATTTAAATGGATTCCACTTGTATATTCATAACATAAGTATAGAACTGCAATGTAGCTGTCAGGATTGAATGCACTATTTCAACAACACATGACAGAATTTGTACACTGTTAAGAAAGGGAAATCACGAACTACAAACGTTAGGTTTTCTTATTTGTTAAACGCCAGAAAGCCATCTTTATCATAACAATATCTATATTGAACAGTATATATTGAATTCAAATTGGCATGAGCCTTAAGGATGCCATGGAAGCTTGCTTGACATAAAGCATTTACTATAATTCATATTGACTGGCACATGCCAGTCCAAGCTCTCGTTGTTCCATCGGCAGGACGCCAGCCAAATAACACAGATCAATATAAAATTCAAATGAGGAGACATTATCATCACAAATTAAACTAATAGGATTAACAATAAATACAATCGAGCAAATGCCAAAAAGAACTCCCCTGATAAAAGACTGAATGGTTATTGGAATAATGCGATTACGTATGTAAAGTGCATTAGCAAGGAAAAGATGAAAAGAACTGGCATAAAAAGGGCAATACAAATGCATTTTATTTGTAAATACCAGGCCCGGTTAGTGATGTAATTCCTGAGATGATGAAGTTAAAGCTGGGACTGTAAGGCCTTTCAACATAAAACGCATACTGGCAGAAATCTGCTTGCACAACTGACATGTTAAAAACTGCATCACTCTATGAGACAGATAACACAGGGGGGGGGGGGGGGGCATATGATGAAAATAGTAATGCCTTTTATATAACCAGCTCATCAATGTGCCTGCATATTGGGATCGTTGGCATAGTTACACCACTGCAGATAATATTCATTTTCTCCTTTTGTCTGGGAGGGTAATCACTCATCTTGGTCATTATTTTCATATGTATAGCTGCGTGTCGATAGCTTTATGGTAATGTAGATGCCAATCTGCCATATGAATGGAGTAATTTTGTATGAATATTCTTGCTAGCATAATAATATTCGATACATAAACTCCCATTCATTCTAAGTTGATGTTAAAGTTCTAGCCATGTATGTACAAATACATCATATCAAATGATTCCTGATGACATCAAGCTACACGTACATCGCATTTACCTTGCTGGATAACTGTATACTTTAGTATCCAGCCAACCCCATGCATGATAGATACGGCCTCTCTGGGAATGTGACATTGGCATGTTTAATTTGATTATCTGGGTTAATTACTATCGAACACCGAGGCAGCGTCGACTCCCAGAAGAAGATTGATCAGCTGCGGCTTGAAAAGGCAGTCTTGGTGGGACCTCCTGTCTGGGTGGGGTGTTCTAGGCAAGGTGTTAGGGTGTCTAGGACAGGGTGCAGGCGAGCAGCTAAGCAATTGGAGAGCAGCTCAGTAATATGGCGAATAACTCACTAATATTGCTTATATATAACCAATATGGCAAGCTACTTAGAATCAGCAGAATGGCTCACACAGGCTCACACTATGGCGAGCAGGTCACTAATTATTGTTATTATTATGAATAGCTCAATAGTGTGGCCCAATTAATGTCGATATATCGAGCAGTTCACCAATGTAGGAACTAGCTCATTAATATGACGAGGACCCCAGTAAATTTATAGTGTTATGGTAAGGGTAATGAGCTCTTATCAAACAGAGTTATTTGCAGTGAGAGAAATGTAACGTGTGGCTAATAGAATATTATTAAATGAATTTCATCTGACTTGATTAAGGTATGCATGATCTCCTGTAGCAGTAGACTTAAACGTTGGATTTAATATAATTTCTCGCTTCTGAGGAGCCAGCATTCCCACTTCATCCCTTAATTCCCACATCGACTCCTCCCAGCGACCGCCTTGTGGCCAAACTATGCACTTAGTTTTGTGCCTTTTATATCGAGTTGTCCCAATTAGACAAATTACCCGCGACTGCTGTGACAGCCGAGTGCCGGTGCCAAGCGCCACTAAATTAGATTACGCACAGATGAAATATAATTCTGCCATCGCCAGAGGAGAGAAAGGCATTTGTGGCGATGGTGGTCAGTGTGTAGCAGGTTGGCTGGCCTTGGGGGTGGGAGTAGTCTGGTGAGTGGGTGGGAGGGGGGGGGGGGAGTGATATGGCATTGGGAGGGGGGGTTGGGGGGATGGTCCACTCAATAATTCAGCCGGCCTGAGAGCACACCCTGGAGGACGTATCGGCGATAATTAATGGCAGGCCGACACGGCCAGGTGTAATAATTAGTGACGCCCCACTGACTATCCCCACTGCCCGATCGGCCAGCCATAGAGCGCGGTAATGAAACTGCCCTTCAGTAGAGGGCGCCATTACTACTAGCGCCACCCCACCACATACTAGTGCCACCTCGCCACATACTAGCGCCACCCCACCACATACTAGCGCCACCCCGCCACTACTCTCGTTCCCAAATCCTTCCGAAGGAAGGCTCTGGTGACTGCCATATGACCTTGAACTTGGGATTTTGCTGGGTTTGGGCAGTCCTTGTGGTTAGCTTGGAACCAGCAAACAGGAACCAGAAATGGAAGCAGAAGGTTTGATGGTAAAACTACCATCACACCTTGTGGTTCCTGTTCGCTGGTTCCAAGTTAACCACAGGGACTGCCCAAACCCAGCAAAATCCCATGTTCAAGGTCATATGGCAGTCACCAGAGCCTTCCGATGAACGAGAGTACCCCGCAACATACTAGCGCCACCCCGCCACATACTAGCGCCGCCCCACTACATTTTACCGCCACATACCAACGCCACTTTACCACATACTAGCGCCACCCTACCACATACTAGCGCCATCCCATCACATGCTAGCGCCCCCCGCCACATACTAGCGACACACCGACACATGCCAGCCATACCCAGCCATAAATGTCATCCTTCCCATTCCAATTCCAACATTCCCAGTCATTTCAATATCAGCACGAATTCATTCCAGAACAACCCCTATACCTTCATTCTAATAGCGTTAGTTTATCACCAGCGTCACCCCCATTCTAGCGCCATCCTCATACCAAACCCTCCCTCAGAACATTGCCATCCCTCTCAATAAAGTGACCCCTCTCCCCTATATGTGACTACCCTTTTCTCTACACCCATCAGTGTTTCCTAATGAGATTTTTAATGGGATAGATCATAAGTCGATGATGTGAAAAAAAGTGAAGGAAAATGACTTGACCATTGATAAAACAAAGTTATGATTTTAGGTTCGATACGGAATTAATCTATCCCACAGAGGAGTCTTATCTACTAGCATCACAGGAGAATTAGCATTTGTGATGCGCTCTGGTTAAAATCGAATGCAACTACTCTTGCATTAGACTTGAACATACTTGAATTGAACATTACCCAAAATGTCGGGTCTGTGCTGAAGTCGACATCATCAGGATCAGGAATATATCGTATGAGGGTATTGTAAAAAAGGGTTACTTAAAGGGGTGAATCCACTGAGGTAAATCCGTCGGATCGGACGAGATTCGTCCATAGGTTTAACATAGGGAAGGTTCATCCGATCCGACGGATTTGCCTCAGTGGATTCACCCTTTTATCCGACATATTGTGTGTTGCGGCCACCGCCCACTGGGCCCCAATCTAAGCCGAAGCTAGGCTATAGGCCTATAGGAAATGTATAGGCTTAATCGGCCCACATTCCCCAGTGGACGGTGGCCATACGGTTATGGTTAGACACTGGGGTTCTGGGAATGAAGTCTACGATCCACACAATGGGACACACAATACAATAATGATCAGGTCTCAAGTTAGAGATTTAAAAGTACATGCAGGTGATATTGAACCCTTACTAGCAGTAAACGGAAGAAGCCAATTCAGAGACTGTTATGGCGGGGCAAACCCATCTGTACAAAAATAAGCTAGAACCCGGTACCTGGGAGATATGTCTATATATACTGAAACATACCACCACTAGCGTTATATCCCTACCACCCCACCACCCTCTACTACTCCCCTACCACCTTGCGGGTAGCATCTGGAGGAACCTTCTTCCCCTAGTCCAAGCTGCCTCCAGGTAATCGTCGTGACGTCAGAGGTAATTGTCTGACCCTACCCCGGCTAGGCCTCCTCCAGGGCGGCATATTAATTTCACCTCTGGAGACACGGCTTAATACACGCTGCCACAAACACACTGCTCCAGTGGTAAACACTCAGATTAGGGCCTCACACCAGCCGCATGGAAAGCAGACTCATCAAACATCCTCCAGGGATTGGTAATTAACCTTGTCATAGACATGACATATAAGCTATAACACAGCGGGCTCTGAATAATGCAGCCTATGTGGCCGTGTCAACCACTAATTATTGACTATTATATGTACATTGAGGGGACGTTACAGTATGAGCTGGTATTGCACGTGTGTATAGATCTAACTGTATACTGTAACCATGTGTCATTGCTATTGAAATTTTAATCTCACTACACACCTCATGTATACAGAGCAACACTAAAATCCATTCATCACTAGGATATATCCACATTGAATATAATAACTAGTTTCTGGTGGTAGCAACAGTATGTACACAATGGCTATCTTTTTTTTTGTATTTCAGATACCTGCATTTCTATGCAGTCTTATACGTTTAGTTTTTCAAATATTAGATGCACCTGTTTTAATTTCTGGGAAAACAAGGCATTTGTACAGAAATAACAGTTCTGTCTGTGGTCTCCCATCTTCATTTACTATCCCATCCTAAATAGTAATACTATATCTACAGCAGTGTAGTCGCCTCTATCCTTAATATACACGGTATGTAGCATGACCAGCAAGGTTGTTTTATACGGCAGTATGGTTGCACTTCAGAGGCTCATTCTACATTACAAGCAACCCGTAGTGCCTCTCTGGTGCATAGTATAAAGGTTGAATCTACACTACTAAATCTCAGTTCATAGGATCAACAGTATATGAATGGGTTAGAGCACGCAGGGGCTGTCATAGAGAAATTACTATAGGGAATAGGCCTGTACCCCCAGGTATAAGTAAATATCCCTTCTCCTACGAGCTATATAACCATGCATTGTATGCCCCTGGACATGATATCTATATTATACCTAAATAATTTACTTTGGCCCTATGTATAGGCGGTAATGTTTCGTAACTGAGGCGAACATAAAGAACATGTATCCATGTGTGGAATGAGAGGATAACTGCTAATTTACGGAGAAGCTGTTTTCCAACGATAAAAACATGGATTCCTGACCTATACATTTTGAAAATGTTATATCCTGGAAAACATGAAATAAACCCATGTATCCACTTAATCAGTCGAAACAGGGCCATTCTACAATTGTTAGTCAGCGTTTCGTCTTGTTGATTATCAAAGCAAACCCAAATCAAGAATAGTATCCATATAAGTTCTTTGCCCAAATTACACCTATCGTTTTAAGGAACTACCGTCTACATATAGAGCCAATTTCGAAATTGCATTACTATGTTAATCTTAAATCCTTGGACAAAGAGCAGGTCGAAAGTACAAGGAAAATAGGTTAATCTAGGTTAAAACATCACATCGGATTTAAATCTACTGATATTCAATTCGAAAATGAATTTCCAATATTGCTCCAAGCTGAGGGTTCTAAAACGAACAGCCATTTCAGTCAACTATATCAAACTTTAACATACAGGAAGAAGAAATCCAGTGTCATTTTCTGGGAAAATATTAAAGGAAAAAAGCTTTTCAGGGACTGAATACAACTTTTGACCTAATGGCAGAGAGGGCCATTTGGATTGATGCTTTTCTTATCAAAGAGTGTCAAAACAGGGCCCCTGTTGGAGCACTGGGTGGCCTGAGGCTGGTGAAAAATGTGACGGGTCTTGCACAGGCAGAATTAAATATTCACAAACGGCCTGGCCAATTTAACAACTCTCCTCAATCATTCTAGGGCCCACTTTAAAACTAGGACACTATGAGAAATAACAAAACCATAAATAAATGATAACAGGCATATTAGTAACCAATAACGAAGAGCAAACAACTTTTAAACAATAGTATCTTTTGCCATGATTGCTACCAGGAGTTGTGGATTGGGAATTCAACTTGCCCTGCCACCCATGGTGTTTGCATTCGGTGGGAGCTGTGAGGGTTATTCTCTGACGTCAACTCCAGCAGTTGTTGTTCAATATGATACAGTATTTGGCAGTTAGCATAGGCCTGGCCACGCGTCCTGGTGGGAGGTGGGAGGGTTCTCTTATATCCCAGATAGGGTGGCTGTTATATTTGAGCTGCTCACCCCCCTCTCTACATATCTCAAGTGCTCACTCATGGCCACAACAGTATGGTCTTCCTCAAACAGGTAGTTGTATCTTCTCACCTGTCCTCCAGAGTATCACTTCAGCAGCCATGTAAATATACAGGAAGCTGCCACTCAAGCACTGTAGACCACCTTCCATGGGGTATACTATAGCAACAGATAATCCAAACTACAGTCTGTGATTGGCCCTCATTCTAATTGATTTAATAACGGCTCTATACTTTTATCACATCCTCTTTATATCATATATAACAATCCTGGATCACTACTGTGTGTAAATGACATACAATGCGGCCCATCGTGCAATACGGGCACGACCTGCTCGTGCAATAAACCATTGTCAACACTTAAACTCGTGCACCTTTGTCTATTTATACCACAGACGAATGGTGAATAACATTTTGCCATGCAATTATACACATTGTTTGCTATGCTCATAGATATATCAGAAAACAGAAATCGGTGGAACTGACCACACTATATAACTTTAGGAATAGCACTGTCTATGTCATCGTCAAACACTTCTTTTTTCTAAAGAAAGAATATATAAACCATGTACTCAATCTTCTCTAGCACACTCCCTGTGTGGAACTGGGATGTCATGCCAGTCGAGACCATGCATTGTTAATACCTGGAATTCTATCCATCCTCCCCCTTACAATCATCCATAGACACCAGCATCTATGGGCACTATACCCCACCAACACATACACACAGCTTCATTCTCCCTCTGTATTCCCCTCTCCTCTCATCTTGGTGGTATGCTACCCAAGCTTCCTTCCGTTAATTCGCATCACAAAGGACACCCAAACCCTACTACATACACACACCTGTGCCTGCTAGCCTCAGCAACTACCACTATTTATAGCTGCGCACTGAAAGCTATATGTTGTAATCTGCATGCATGCCTGTACATGAAAAAAAGAGGTATTTTGAATACCCCCATGAACCCTTGTTCAATCGATACAGATTACAATGTGGGTTACTACTGATATTGATCCACATAACAAAGAACGCTCAAGGTGTACAGTGACATAATACAAGTGGATAATAGGCACTAAGAACTTCTGAAACGCATTATGTTGACTGGCTAGATGAGGGGTGGTTAGCCTAAGAGGAGGGAGTCCTTCCATTAAGTAACGAGCTGTTACTAGTGTTGTACATTCGTATAGAGATATCTCCAAATATAGACACGGGGGTTAAAATAACAGTGACTGTGTCTGTGTGACCAAATTGGGAACAAGCTTCATTGATATTTTGAAATCAGCTATTTCTCATAAGAATGGCATATTTCTGAATGATACGTGCTCTAAACACTGTTGTATTATTTCAAGGTGACAGCGCAGGTATTGATTTTTGAGTGAGAGTTCTCTGGTTATCAGGCGTTTGAATGTGAGGACAAAGGAAATCTGATTGAGGGAAATTAAAGAGAGAAAGAGAGGCAGAAGCAAGAATCTTGTCACAGGAAGAATCGGCCGACAGATAAGAAGAGACACATGACTTGTGTCCAGACAGTGATTAAGTCTAACATTATAATAATATTGTCTACAACAATGTACTAATATCCAAATACCGTTATATAATGCCCACGGAGAGATGATAGTTATCCATCGATCACAGCCCCCCACACTCCCTATCACTAGAACTAGCAAGTCTGTTTACAGGGTAGTTCTAATGTTTGCCACCCAGTGCCAATGATGTGACATATGGCTGATTGTTCTGCCTGCCTCATCCAGCATGAGTCAACACCAGCATGATCCTAGCACCAGCTCAACTAGGTGTACATACAGGCATCTATCTCCCTACTGACCCCTCCACTGTCAGCCTATAGTATTTTTGACATGTCAAGTCTCAGTTGTAAATAAACCAGTCCTGATGAAGGCCTGAAAAGGCTGAAAAGTCGATCACTTTAAAAGACCAATTTGCTCCCTCATCGTTTTTGATTAGAGTATCTATAACCCTCAGAGGGTTTAGGGATTATTTTGTTATACTTTTTACTATTTCTGAATATACAGGGTATCATGTGTTATATCAGATATGTATTTGCAGAGAGACATGGCTAATATGGAAAAGCCATAATCATTCTTTGTGTCTTTACCAGACACTTGGTCTGAGACCTAGTGAATCTCTATACCTGATGCCGAAATTGCAAAGTTTTAACTTGACTTCTTCACGAAATTTATTCCTGTACGAAGTAAGAGAGAAAAACAGAAGTCCAAAAAATTTAACTATTTGAATAATTACAAATCTAGGATTCAATATCAAATTGCAGTGGTGCTGAATGGATTCCACTCACATTTCCTAACACATTCTTATCTTCTTTACAGCGATGTGAAGAACAGGGTGCTTCTTACAGCGCTTTCACATTAACAAAGGCTGTACACGAGCTCAAGCATGCAAAATGTTCATTTCAGTCACAAGTAGTAAAATATTAACAGACAGGAGTTAAAAAATAATCCAGTGTTATCTTCTGGGAAGACTTTCAGGAGGAAGAATTATTTCTCAGTAACTGAATGCAAATCTTTGACCTTCGAGCACAGTGGGGGTCATTTGGATTGAAACTGTTTTTATCAAAGGGCAGTAAAGTGGGTCCCTCGTGAAAAATGTAACAGGTCTCGCTCAGAATTAAATATTCACAAATGGCCCAGCCAATTAAAACAATTATTCTAGGACCGCCTCCAGAACTGGGGCAGGCAGGGACGAGAGGATGCATAAATTAATCATACAAGGGATGAGTACCAAATAAAGTAATATTTTTATGGTTAGTGCCAGGAGGTAGAGTTTTGGATTGTGAATTCGTCATGTGGTGCCACCCATGGAGTTGTGAGCTCTGAGGATTATTCCCTTGCACCAAATCCAGTAGTTATGTCCAATATGATACACCATTTGGCAGTCAGCATAAGTCTGGCCATGCATGTTGATGAAAGGTGAGAGGGTTCCCAAATAAACACCCATTGTAAGTCCATATATCTCAGACAGGGTGGTTGTTATACTTGAGCTATTCAACTGCCCTGCTCACTCACAGGTTCAGTGGTATGATCTTCCTCAGACAGGTAGTCATATCCTCTCACCTGTCCTCCAGGGTATTCCTCCAGCAGCCATGTAAATATCCAGAAGACATGTAGGCACCATAGACCATCTGCTATGGGCTATATCAAATGCTATCTAAAACGTATGTCTGCACTGGATTCTCATTCCAACTAGCCCTCCACCAACAGTCGGAATGGAGCCAGGAATAATGTTCAAGGCTTTAAGGTTTACCACAGATTATTTGTAGCATAACTACACCATACATGGAATTGATATCATAATGTCATACATTGGAAATTGCACTGAATATAATTTTCTAAACTTCTTGTGATGGGGGGTTTGGAAATGGTTCTTAATTATCATCCTGGGAAGGTGATGATAGGAAAGAAATATCAAATAAAGACAATGGATGCATATAATATAATGGGGTTAAGAAGGGAATGAGTAAATAAACCATGGATCTAATCCTTTCTAACTTACTCTCTAGATCTCTTGTGTAGAAGAGGGATGTCATGCCAGAAGAGGGCCATGCATTGTTAATACTTACAATCCCATCCATCCTCCCCTTCACAACTATCCATGGCCGCCATCGTCCATAGGCACTATGCCACACTTTCACGCACACACATTTCTCCATCTGTAGTTGCTTCCTCTCTCTGTAGTATGGTACCCCATCTCCCTCACATTAATTTCCCCCACAAAGGGCTCACAGGCCCCTCTAGATACACACACCTGCGTCTGCTAGCCGCAGCAACATGCATTATTTATAGTTATGCACAGGAAGTTCGATGTTGCAATCTGTATGCATGCCCGTGTATAGAAATGAGGCATTTCAGAAAAAGACTGCAATGAATCTTTTCTGACACATATAGCTACTGAGCCACACACGCTACAATGTAGGTCATCGATCAAAATAGCAAAAGGACGATTAAGCTCTATAAAATACTGGACAATAAGCCCTAAGTTCTTTCCACATTGTATTCCAGTTGTGTCATCTGCTTAATCATAGTTTTTGATGCACCTTAGATATTGATGATAAAGGATCTGTACTATTTATAGCTAGTATAACATTAGGTTCCTTTTAAAATGTGGTTGAGCAGAAATTGCTTTTTAAGTTTAAGTTCTACAGGTATAATATGTATATATTCAACAGCTGTAAGTTCATTATTGTAGAACATAAAGCAAATAGTTATATTCTGCACATTCAGCATATGTTGCTGTACGGAGACAATGACTGAAATGTTTAACGATAATGTATTCACTAGTATGCAGTGAATGGGTACAACAGTATAATATTGTCCAAAAATGTACCAATGTCTAAAATCTAACATTATGTAATACTCAGAGAGGTTAGAACCATCGATCTGTCATACCCTGACACTGTGTATACCTAGAGTTGCCCACTCTACCGACAGGGGAGTATTACTGTTTTCCACCCAGTGTCATTGCTGTGACAAGTCTGATTGTTCTGCCTGCCTCATCTGGCAAGAGTCAACATCAGCATGGCGCCGGCTGAGTGAGGTGTACATACAGGCATCTATCTCACTACTGACTCCTCCCTGTCAGCCTATGTGATAGTGTCCCTGTATGCAGAGGGACCTGGCTGCTATGGAAATGCCAGGGTCATTCCTGGTGTTCTTTACCAGGCTGGCCTAGCTATTCGGATACAGTTTAGATTAACTTGTTTTGAATACAGCTAAAGTAGTATTCATGAACACATTTCAATGTTTACAGTGTATGCTGACGCAAATTTCGTGAGATTTTGGCTCTGTTCTCAGAACATAGCATGTCCCTAGCATATTATAGTGCGGAAGTGTCTGACACCAGCCTAATCTCGTGAGTCATTTCTTTGGGCAAAATGGCCACATACACCAAGAGAACTAGCTTTTAAAAAGGTATAGTTGTGGCACTAATGACCTTCAGGATGGAATATCCAGAAATGATCACCGACCAGAAAAAGTTAGTTGGCAGCTGGTTGATATATTCTGCAAGTAACGCTGTACGTGATCTAAATAAGTATGTAATTATTAGGGTTAAGCTTGGTTAAATAGGTTAATTGAACCTCTATTCCTAAGTCATATGGCCTACACTGCAGAACATTACCGATGGACAAATCTGAGCTCCTTTCTATGGTAGTACTAGTATACCTCATCTCAACACCCGCCGCGTGTCTACCTTCTCTCCTTCTTACCCTACTAAGCATCTTCTCCATATACCCCATCCCACCAAGCCCCACCCGCTGCATTATTACCCCATTAGGGTTCAGTATGTCAGGCCTAGAGCTCTGCAGACACAGCACCTTAAAATGCAGATCATTGCCTACCCTTTGTAGACCCCACCACGTCACTCAGGGCACCAGTAGCGCCCCTGGTGGCGTGCTAGGGCCTGCCGGGAGGTGGCCTGGATCCCGTTGGATCCCTGAGACGGTAGGATACTATCTGTGGCAGGGATTAAGGGGATCGACAGGAGCCCCCCCCCCCACCACCACCACAACCTCCCATGGGCGTGGGGGTGTAGGGGGCTGCACCAATACTGGGGAATCAGTTCTTACCCAAGCCCAGTTATGACATATACAACCTAACATGTCATGTGTATCCTTGATATAGTAATTGTAGGTGTATAAAGATATAGTAATTGCATGTGTATGTCCATGTGTTAATTGTTGGCACATTTCATTCCCTTGGCTAATGCTCACCTTTTGTTCTCGTTACAGGTAGGTGACCCGAATGACATTGAGTGTATTCTTCCTAGCACATCCCCGACTGCTACATAAGGTATATGTAATACTATATCAAGCTAGGCAAGTTTTCTTTTCTTAGTAATCCGTCCGCTCTCATTTCATCCCATCAAATGTCTATGCTGTTTGTGCAAAGGTTTAGATACCCCATAATCTGCCAACGAATCTGACCGACGCAGTGTATGCTATCAGCTTAGGAGGGTGTGGTTCGGAGGAGCTTTTGTGCTCCGCCTTTTGTGTTTTAACAGTAAAATGGTGGGCTATAAAACCAGATCTGAATGCAGGGTATTTCCGGTACTGCTCAAGTCATGTGACCTCTCGCGAGAGGTTAATCTGAAATTGAATACAGGATGTCGACATGTCTCGGCGCCCTACACGGGAAGTGTCTCAGCACAGAATGGGTTCTTTTTTTATGTACAGTATACGTTATTCAGACCTATACTATGTCCGAGAAAGACCTCCCTCCGTCTCCGGTTACGTAATTTCAATCAAGAATATTATAATTCTTTCAAAATGTAATGCCATGATCTAAATGTAGTATTATTCTACCTCCAGCAATAATCCATAGAATGCGGCTTTAGTAAGGCAAGCCTAGAAAAGAATTCACTTTCAAAGAATGTGATACAGATGATGAGCCTTGCTGTCTTTATTAATCCCAGCTGAATATGACAGAGGTACAAGTACCATGCATGTAGAAATAAAGTATCAGATTGAAACAATACATGAATGCAAATAGATACTATCATCCCGAAGGTGGCATTTGCAAGTGGCCAGGGAAACTATCCTACACTTTTTATTCTTCGGTGGGTACTCACATCCAAAGGGCAGCTATAAAGTATATTGAATGATGCGCAATATTAGGATTCACGCTGTCATTAGATAGGGCTTGCAATAGCTGGTTTGGACAATGTATATGTCTACCAGAGTAAAACAAGCCATACAAATGCCTCTCACCAGCCGTCCTGTCACCCCCTACATGGCCCATGGCCTATTGCCGACCAGCAGACATGACCCTTCTGATAACATAAACAGAGGTAACAGCAGGTCCTTTTTACGCCTCACACACCGCCTCCTAGTGTTATGAGCGGCTCGCTGCCGAGCAGTCCGACAGAAGAGCTGCTCGTTGGAGACATTTCTAGCAGAGGATTGCTCGCTGGGGAGTCCTCTGGTTGCTGTGTCAGCTGGACAGAGGACGGGATGACCCTGTTTGTGAGCAGCTCAGAGCTGCTCGCTGGTGCACGGAGCTGCGCCTGCACATTTCTTCTAGTTTTGGTTGGGGGGCTTTCTGGGGATTCACATATAAATACAATATGCAGGCCCCTTAGCGCGGTTGGAAGTGTGTGTTAGCTCTGGGGTAAGGAGGTTTGGATTCCCCAGTTGCACGAGAGTAAAACCTACCCATGTCCTCTATTTATGCATGTGCCTATTTCTCTGAGGGGAACGAAAGCCCTGGCCATCTGCGGATTATAGAGTACATAGAGCTATACGCCTTTAGGGGGAAATGTTATGCAAAAATAACATTGAAAATGGCCCGGATGGTGGTTCACGAGTTCAGGCCAAAGAAGATTCACAGAAAGGAAACGGTAGAAATCTGTCACTCTTCAATGACATCAGCCACCTTTCATTTACATGAACTTGCTCATATTGAGATTGACCACATCTCTAATTTCGCAGTTTCGGATCTTTAAAAGGCGAATTTCCAGATTTTGCCAGGTTCTTATTCATCTGGATAGCCCCTTCCTGCATGGATTCAATCCATTTGCTGCTTGGACACCTTCACACGTTCTGCTTTATTTCCTGAAGGAAGCTCGAATTACTCGTGTGGAGCTATGCTGCCAGGTATTGCTCTTATCCCTAACCAGACCCTATCACCCCTTCTCTTCCACCCAGGATGTTGGGATCTCCTCTAGAGCCTCCACGGTCGTTGTCCCTCCTCCAGCACCTTTATCACCACCTCTACAGGTAACAAGTGGTCCCCGTCCTAAACGCCGGAAGCCGACCCCCGCACTCTCAATGCTGCCACTGAATGAATGCCCCGGCATTTGGTGGGACCTGGAGACGTGGACAAATGGAAATGTTTTGTAGAAACCGATGTAGCAGGATATAGCTGATGGGAAGGCACATGTCCGGCCGGCCATCAGTGTCTAAACACCATGAGCGGGACGGGCGGGCTTAGTGGCAGATTCATGTGGAGGAAAGATCCATTTCTATAGAATATATATACCCTGCTGTATCGCTGGAGGTGCAGACCTTTCTTTATACCCCTTTTTTGCTAACTTAAAGTCCATGTCATGGTTGGCTATTGTATTGAACTAGAGGAAAATAATTGAATTTTTAATTATTTTGTTGTTGTGTATACACAATATTATGTGGAAGGGTTGAACCGCACAGCCATCCTATACAAGGCCCAGAGTACCGATCCTTGCCCCACTACCACTCTTTCCCGGGCAGCAAGAATTTGGCATCCTAGCTACTGAGGCAGACATGAGGCAGCTTAGGCGTAGCAGCTGCTCAAAGAACTGCTCAGACAAGCATTTATGAGCTGCTCAAATAGGGGTCTAGCATAAGAAGACATGCTAGCTACTTTCTTGTGGTAGCTCTCAGTCCCAATGCCAAAAGAAAGAGGTTTGTTTCAGGTCACCCGACCGACCTTATCCAAACAGGGCTGACCCTACGTTTTTGCTAAGCAATTTTAAAGACATTTTCATATTTTTACATTTTTTTAGGGGACAATTTTAGGTTTAAGAATTCTGAAAAAAATCTTCCCATTTTTAGACTTTTTGGGGTCAATTTTAGGGTATGTAGAGGGGCTGTAAAAAAAAGGGGGGGGGGGAAATCCGACCTACCGACCCTAGAGTTTCTTCCCATGTTACCTGAAACAAACATTTTCTTTTAATTTGGCCTAACTACTAGTACATATGATCTCAGACCCCATCTTCAACATACTTATCATGACTATGGCATGGTAGTATGCCATAAGAAAGTGACTGATCTTTCACTTTTTGAGAGGATCTGGTTTTACCTGAGCATCAAGTTTATATCATACATGGATTAAATATTTAAAAGCCTAATTATAGTTGACGGAGGGCTGCTACGGCCACCTAAAAGAGTGTGCTCCATGCAGCCGACCCTCGCCTCGATGCAAAACATGGCCGAACCTACCATTGATTTTCTCAATGTTAAACTTTTGCCAAATATACTGCCAGGGAAAATAAGAATCACACCTTCTGTTATGCTCCAACTGTCCCATCCTTACTAATAATTAGACAACTTTTTAAAAGAAATATCCAATCACAGGAGCCAATGAGAGATCATGATAGGCATCGATTCAATGTGGACAATTCGTGACTCTTGATTCATTACAGCCTGCTAGTACTTTAAAAATCTAAGAGAAAAGGGTCCCACCTACCCATCCTTATTTTCAGATTGTTGCCTAAAACACATCTGCATTCGGCCTAATGTGTAAAAATAGAGTATAGGACTGAGAGTAGGGCGCTTCAGCAGGTGTGGTGTGGACTGCTCCTTTCAACAAGTCCCTACCCACCTTTACTAACACCTGCCACAGTCAGGACGACCAAGGGTAGTCAGGACAGCCAGTATTAATAATAGGACACCTCACCCAGATAACCCTTACCTCTTCATCTAGTTAGGGCTGGATGGTGGTGACAGGCCCTCTCCGGTGTGTGACAGAGGTATCACCATAAGTCATATTTCACTCAGGACCAATCACATGTGCATGATAGCTTAAGTAAGTGCATCTAATGTTACAGCTAGCGTCTTTCATCTGGCTGATATTAACCACATTATGTGTTTATTGTGAAGTGGTGGGTGTTTTATTAAGAACAAAAATATTAGCTACACTGATTTACAAGCTATTTTTATTATATAAAAGTAATAGTACCTCCTGGATATTCCATCAGATATTACTCAACTCGCTATGTGACATGGAACTTTTGTTAAAAGTTATAGTCAATAATGTGTGTATATTTTTGAAGCTTGCGCATTGCATGAATTAAACATTTGTATTTGACCACTGATTTGGCTACATATAACTACCTGTCAGGACGTTGCACAACTAGGTGATAAACAGGAGTGTCAGTAGAAGGGTGAGATGGGTTCAAGGATGCTGTAAGTGTTGGGAAATATGAGGGTTTTCTTTGCTTACGGCCGGAACAAACACTTGTCGTCAGGGGTTTCAGATCAGAGAGCGGGTGTTAGGGTCTAGGAGGCTTACATTCCCCTCCTGGGGCCCGTTGCTGCAGGTAGTGTTGGCAAGTCACCAAATAGAACCGTGATAATGACGCCAAAAAGTTCCTCCATAACAAATTTCAAAAGCATCATGGCTAAATTAGTTCCTACTTTCAATTCTTATCTCTGATTAACATTGATTTTCATTTGTCCTCTTTGTACCTCTTTCCTTACTTCTTCCGCTTTTTTTGCACATGTACCAGTCTGCTTCAAACGACTTAAATGATTTAGCAATGGCCGATAAAGGACAGATAACATTATTATGTTTGGGGATTGAATGGAACATTTTGCCAGTTTTACCAGACTTTTTGAAAAACGTAATCTAAATAAACTTTATATGTAATACCCCCCAGGAAAGTCTACTCAGCAGCGGGAGGCATGTGGAGTGTGGGAAGGGGGGGCACTGCATGTGGCTTCAGATGGCTTTGGGTTTCCCGTGCATGGTTTCTCAAAGAAAGCTGAGGTGGCTTCGCTTCTGGGTTCAACGCAGACACGTTGAGCGGGCCCTGGAGACTTCTGACAGGCTCAGAGCGACAATTAGGCACGATTTAAGTTGTCCACACACCAAGCCCACTTGCCAGCCAGCTGGGGAGTGAGGAACAAGAGTGTCCCCTTTGAAATGATGTTTTTGTCCACTACTGCAGAGCGATAGGATCTCGCCTAGATGATATCGCTTTTGGAATCATGCCCATTTTACAGACTTTCGCGATGACGCTCATAAACGTAGGTTTTCTGGGTTTTATTGTCATTGCTCTTTTTCTAGCTGTCCTGGAACCTCTCTTGGAATGGCCTGAAGGTATTTGACACAGTAAATTTTGTGTGCCGTTGATATCGATAAAATGGATCGCTGACACGAGATGGAAATGCCATAAAACCAGCGAGCAGAGAATCAGAACGGGAAGGTCCTTGAAGCAATGCACAGGACGAAGAACTGACTCGAAATACTTCTCAGTTTCACAGCGACACTTTTTGGCCTATTGGAACTGATTTAAGGTGACAAGAAAGGCCATAGCCCAGTCAATTTCCTGCTTCCCTCATCCAACCTTCGTGTCTAGGATCCGTTTCCGATATCTTCTCTCCTCTTTTTTCTTCCTTTTGGTGTCCGATTGATTCGCGTGAGCACGAGGCCCGAAGCAAGGACGTCCATCCGCTGGTTCACTTGCAACTTCAAGCATCGATCCGACATTTTGGCCCTTGGTCTCCAGTCTGCCACCGAGAAAAAAACGACTGTTTCCGGATCAAAGAGTTCGGGTAGCTCCAGCGTCCATAGGGAGGGCTGTGGGCGTCAGTGACGGCGTATTACAATTACAGTGACTCTAATTGAGCATCGTGAGTGGCGCTCCGGAAATCGTCCATTTAGAGGAGGAGGACAGCGCTTCGGCCGATGGCAGCAGGTTGAGGGCCAGGCGCTGCGTTCTTCGCTGGTTCCAGACATACGTAGTGCCACCTTAATGGAGGCTAACATGCAATCTGCCTACACTGCCGGTACCAGCGCCACTTAAGATGACAATGGCCGCCGCTGGTGCCGCATTGAATCTATTGGATTAATGACACCACGCGGATAGCACCGAAAACTGCCCTCTTTCCTCCTTATCTGCCTTCCTCCTCCCCACTGGGTGCCTTCCTTATATGCCATATCACTGAAAAGGGCAAGGTTGCCACGTTGGGAAGGCAATCCCAGGCACTTCGGTATATGGTGCTTTATCAATGATTCAAGAACAATGGCAGCTGTATAATGTATCTGCAAGCGAGCCTACACCAATTTGGTGGTAATTGAGCCTATAGCAGCTATGCAACATAACAACGCTTGAGGAGAAACAGCAATGGTTTTAACTGCTATAGTGGGACTGATATGCCAGATACATGTTCTTACATAAGCCCTTGATGCTATATTATAGAGTTGGGCATAAGTCCCCTGGGTATATCCTGTTGTGCAGCCTTGGTGTGGGCAGGAGTAATTAATTGCCTTAGTCTGACAGTAGTGGGACAGTAGGCACTGGTTATACAGTGGAGGACATGTCTGCCGGGCTAAGGCAGATCCTCCCATACTAAAACCTCCTCCAGGAGGGAGACAGGGGACACCAGATTAGCTCCATCAATCAGCTTTAGAGAAGAGGCTGCTGGAGCAGTTTGATGATGTTGTGATAATTCTCTATGGTATCAGTAACTCCTGTGCAGCCCGTGTTTATTGTCTTTGTAGATAGTCCCTTCCGCCCGTCGCCAAGATTACATAATAATATGAAGGGATCGATATAGTTATTTATAGAAGGGGCCCTGGTCTATACATCACGTGCCAATTAACTTAAACATGTAGAGGGAACATTATGAGCATCCGTGTCCTTTAAATCGTCATTAAATATGAATACAAATGCACATCGTGAATATTGCCTCCTATTGACGAATGGGCTTGTAAAAGCGATGTGCTGATGCATGGACTTTTTTAAACAAAAAAGGCATCACAAGTTGTTCGTGTGCCCTTTGTGTTAATAAAAGTTCATATTTTATTTTTTGATTCTTGTCATGGGGGTAACTAAAGAGTGTTTTAAGAGAATAAAAAGATGTCTAGTGAATGGAGTTCCTTTTTACTAAACCAATAGTTAGCAAGGATGAATAAAATGCAGTCAAGTGGCCTGTCTGAAACCATACATCTTACTTGATATGGTTTGAAAAGGGATACTACCTTTGAACATACCAACAAAGCCGACAATTGCTGATGAATTTTAGCTTGAAATTGAATGCGGTCTTCTGAAAATAAAACTTAGATACAATCTGCCATTCGTCATCGCATAAAGCAGCTGGTTTTGTGGTTACAGTCCTATGTCTTTATCCCCCTTGCTCCCTACTTAGCACAACAATACAGCTAGGTTTTGTACGGCGGTACCTCAAAGGGAGAATCACCTGCTGTGCCTCATACAGTAGTACACTCTGATAACGTATGTCCGGCCCAGGATCCATTCTCACAGCAAACCCTGGAGGACAAATGCTTTAAGAGTCCTCACGAATTGGTTGACGAGCCTTCTGCTAAAAGGGCGCCGAGGGGACCCACCCTGAAGCTTGGCATTAACGACAGAGCAGGAGGATGCTTCCTGCCGAGACAAATGGGGGCTGAACCCCACCCTGCCCCCTCACAACCACGGCGTACTCACATATATATCAACGCATGCTTCAAGATTCCCTTTGTTTTCAGATTTCGTTCCTTACTACGTATGTGTAAAACCTACATTTCCCAAGTAGTAAATGGGGCGAGGTTCAGGGGCCGAGGGAGACGGATTACCACTCAGAGGGGGCCACTATAGGTAGTACTGATGTCATGTCTTATTGCAGTGACAACCTCAGTAATAATTGATGCTGGGGGACACGTTGACAGAGGGGCTCTTTTTACTATTGTCAGAAGCAGGCTAAAGTCTTAACATAGCTTGCTATGGCACAAAGCCATATTGCACAGGGAGGAAAACATCAAACAATATACATTGTTGTAATACTATTGTCCTAATACTGGGACATCAATTTTACTTACATGGGATTCATGAGGTGGAGGGAACTGCATATCTATTACATATACATATAATACTTGCAGCAATATAATTGATGGTAATTAGACCAAACACGCCCCTGAGGCCAAACATGTTAGAGGGTTTGTAAAAAGAATAGTAATACATCAGTTCAGTATTTGGCAACCAGAAGAAAAAGTTTCTATCATTATACACATTCTTAAAGTTGACCAGTATGAGACGTATGCATGCCACATGATAAACATGGGCGGGAGAGTGGACGCCGGACATGCCCCGCCCAGCTCGGAAGCCACTGCGGCAGCCACTAGTGCAGTGGCTTCAGCACAGTTCCGGCCGGTCATCAGCGTGTCGGGGGTGCCGCTTCCGCTACTCCTGTGCTCCATTGAACAAGAACCTTCCTCCCCTCCTAGTCCCTTCTTACTACACCCCCTCCTTGCATCTCCTCGATTTTTCTTCCTCCCATTTCCATCCCACCCTGCTCACATTCTCCCTTCTTTTTCTTCTATCTATCTTTCTCCTGCCTCCCTTCCCTCACTCACTACCGCGCTCACTCCCTTCCACCCATCGGTCTCCCTAACAAGTGTCCCCCTTCAACTACACCCCCCCATCCGTCCCCTCTACGCCCCCTCTCTCCGCCACCTCCTCCTCCAGCGGCTGACATGAGTGACCTGACGCTGTTCCTGCCTGTCATGACATTTAATACCATTCAATCAGCGCGGATCCAACAATGAACCCCATGACCCTGCCACTACGAGATCAGATTGATTTGGGTAACAAGGGGAATGGACTGGGCAGTGGTGGTCTAATGCCATAGCCATTGGTGGAGGTTTTGCCTCCCGCCTCAGTTTACCAGTAGCTATAGCTGCGATTTGCTGTCGGGAAGACTTTCCTACCTTTCCTAAAAGTATTACTTTGACTGTCCAAGTCTTTAAACCTGCCCTTTTGCACATGCTTTACTATTTCCTTCCCATTATAATACTCTTGGCCTACCGAGCAGGCCTGTATAACGCCAGGTCTTTGAATTAGTGTTTGTCCTATATTGATAAGAGCCCATGCAGGCGCTTAAATACGTGCCAATGGTATATGCAAGGTGAATTATGTCCCCGTCCATCCTCTTCCTTCTTGTCAGGCTATAGACTGTCAATTTCCTTTATGGTCATCAGTCTCATAATTGTTTGGTGGGTCTTTCAGCTGAGGCAATTCTGGCATCACACACCATCAGATGATCTCATCTTGGTGCATGACAAATGAATGTGGTAATTGTATTTGTGTGTGTGTCTCAGAGAGGGTTGCTTTCAGAAACCGTCTGTATTATGTGCCATCCCCTTCTACCAGATGCTACTCGTGTTCCACAAAGAACTGACCACCAGAACACAACAGTTGGCAAGCCGGTGGTCAGTGTCATCGGGTTTTAACAACCAGAAGTGAACTCTACCCTCTGCTACCCCCTATTGGCACCCAAGGGTACCACTCCCTGAATCATTCCTGTGTCGACGCGCTCTTTGATTTTATGTCAAGGGTAATTATGCGAAGTAAATCATGCTGGATTTTTGGACAGCGGCGGTGGGTGGAGTAGTGAGGAAGGGGTTGGTGGGGTGGGAGTGAATATTTCATAGCCGGGTCGATGGAAGCCCCCCATCCCGGCAGCCTGATTTGGTAGCTGCCACCAACCCAGTCGTCTACCCCATCGATCTAGTTACGGACCGTCCCGTTATAAGGATGTCCAAAGCCTTGTAGAGTCGTCTCAGCAACTGGCATGTCCCCCTCCCCACCCCGTCCAAAGCCGCAGAAGCGGGCCCCACCCCCCCCCCCTTCTAGTTTGAGCCTGGTGTTGATTTAGCAGCTGGCACGTCGCACCACTACTGCATATTACCAATCCCCTCGCCGTCCCGGGTCATTAGGCATGCACCGCAGCCACTGGCTGTCAGAGGATAAAAAACACCTACCTCCAACGAAGTGATCCATACAGGAAATTGCCATCTAGAATATTTATATACACAGATCATACACCCAGCCCCATTTGGGCGCCGCGCCCGCTGAAATTTAAAGTTGGTGCAGCATGGTGGTGGCACGTATGACGAGGTGGCAGGAAGAGAGGAAAAAATGCTGAGAGATAGGAAAGGAGGAAAATTGAAAGGTGATAGGTGAAATAAAGTAGGTTAAAGTAAAAGGATATTGGTTGGCTGTTCATGGAGAGAGATGCATACAGTGAGCATACGCGCAACATAAAGAAGGCTTATTGTGAGAGGTATTATTCAAGAAAGATAAACTAGAAACCCCTATAATGTAATTGGAACAGGTCCGTGGCAGAAATAACGATCTCCATAGCTTATCATGGGAAATGAGGCATTAGGGCGACCGGTGGCTTCGACCCTCGTCATGGCTTCTGTCCGCAAGAAGCCATTCTGGGCGACGTCTAGTGGTTAAGCCATGAATCACAGCCTCTATAATCCGCGACCTTGGCGCGACCAAAGAACTCTGAACGACACCATAGGGAGGGATGTGACAAGGCGATAAGAAGAACCCTGATTAATGAAGTAGATAAGAGTCCAGACAGTGAGGAGATGGGCGTGTTGGGGTTTGAGTCATCCTTGGTGGAATCTTCTTAGCTAGGCACCTGTCAAAGAGAAGAGGGCTCCCAATGGACAAGGGGTGGTCATGATAATTTGTCAAACAATTTTGGCAACAGTTAAACCAGTTCCACTCATAGATTCGTATATTAAGCAATACAATTTGAGCATTCTTGACGTTCCGTTGAATCGCTGTTAGTTTGGAATGTTGCGGACAATTTTGAGTCCTGGTTAATGCTATCGGTGATTCCAACTTGATACTTCAATGGCTAAAACTTCTCGCAAAATGTATTAAAGAATAACAGCCCCTCCCCCACTTCTCAATGGTAACCTCATTCACATGCCCTCCTGCCACCCCTCCCCCAGACACCTGCCTACATGATGAGGAGATGAGGGTGAGCAGTTCCCACCAAAAGCTTTGTCAGCAGAAGGAGACACGAGCTGCTCCCACGGCATGCGTGCTTAACCAAACCCAGCAGCACTTGACAGAGGGAGTCGGTTTACACCCGGCATGGGCACAACTGTCATTGTGTGCAGTTCCACCAACCTTCCACAACCTTCCCCAATCCCTACTACCTCTTTAGTCTATTTCCCTGCCCCCCCCCCAGTTCCTCCTGTCTCCGCCTTCGTGACATACTCATGGCGCAGCCTTGTTATCTTCATGTCCGAAACAGGACTGGCTCCTTGTGCGTGAGGGATAGGGCGCTTCTCCACTGGATGGTGGGCAGAAATGTGTGTGTATATACATGTATAGGATATTTGGGACGGATTCAGTGGGGGGGCGAACCCGGCGTACCCCCCCCCCCTATTTTTATGTACATTTTGATGTAAAGGAAAATGCAATACCCCCAGTACATTGCCTATTTCACCCCCCCCCCCTCTTCCAAAATCCTGGATCCGCCCCTGGATCATAATATAACCAAGATGTGAAGCCCTTTGTTAAATCCCTCCACCGTACACAGAAAAAATCCAGAGTCGGCAAACCTGGCACTGCCTTGTCAATTTGACAAGGAGAGGGGCTGGCAAGCAAAACTCTTCAGTAAGAACACCCATCTAGAGCTACCTGGCATATGCCAGCCCTAAACCTGTCTAGAAGTGATTCACCATTCTCCCTGCAGGTGGCCATTACCTAGCATAAATATGTACCCTTGGGAACAAATTGATTAATTCCTATGTTGATATAATACTGAGTATTACAATACACATATGTAAATATGGGGGATTATGTGAAGTATCTAGGGAAAATATAAGATAATGTAAAGAATGTATATTTTTGAAAACATTTAAAAAATAGAGCACATGTGATGAAGGAAGACACCTCTTTTGTGTCTTTCACCAGGGCACAAGTAGGTGCATGCACCTTATATTGGTATTATACACACACAAGCCTACAGTCCATTGCTGGAGAGTAACCTATTCTCAGTAAAGATTTGGTGATACACTATGTGAATCCTTGGTGGCACTAGTGTATCAAGTTTCACTTCTATATGTGGTTATGTATATAAACAAATTGATAAAATAATCTTATCATCTGGAACCAGACCAAACTCATACATTTGAAACCCTAGACCTACCACCATTATGCAATGATGAGCCCCCAGCTGTGGCTAATCTAGGCCTGCATCAACTATCTCAGTTTGACGACCTTGACAAGTCTAGGGTCGTCTTGTGGGATGGTAACCTGGCAGGTTGTCAATTTGACGAGTTGAAGCTAGTTGATTCTATGCTGTTCACTTAGAAGACCCTAGGGTCGTCCTCTAAGACGACCTTACAGACTCCAGAGCTGTCCAGAGTTTTTCAGTGTAGTTAAAGTGTATTGGGGGTTGGGTGCTTTTGGAGGAGGGATGTGCAGTAAGCAGTGCATCCACAGAGAGGTCCTTTTCGACCCAACAACATCAGATCAGGATTGAGAAATGAACCCATTTCCTCCAGTCTGTGCTTGTATTGACCCAGATGAATGGGCCCTGTCTCGTGGCCTTGTGTGCGATAAAATACCACACAATCCTGTGAACTTCCAGCCTGGTATATAGAACTGTAACCGGTCAGTCTGTGTAGACCACCATAATCCTATCATGCCCCCAGCCCATATATCATGCAGCTAGTCCCAGACTGTTCTGTAGTGTTTATTGGTCTGCAAAACCGGGAAACTTACCCACTGCATATATGACATTACAAACTGTAAATTAATATAAAATATCCCCATATTAGGCCATTTCTATCATGGCTATCGCACAACTATAGTGCATGGGAGCGATCCCCTCAGCTGCATGGACCACCAAAGGCACTGGTCCTGGGTTGATCTCCTGCTAATGCTGTTGCAAGATTGGCCCTGCACCAGACCTCTTATAGGCTTATATGCATTGGTCGGCCTCCGCCTAAACATCTATTATAGAATGGAATCACGACCAGACAAAATGGTCGCGTATTGTCGCAATGATAAATAGTAAACCCTGAGCAGCGATATGTAATCCCCAGCCCTCTGTGCCTGCCCCATATAAATGATAAAGCAGGGTTTCTCCCCTGCTGCCAAAAGGAGTAGTATTTTTGTGTTTGCCTGAAGGGTAGGTAATCCTTTGCATATAGGCATCACAGCAGTAGGGCTGTAAAGAAGTGTTGCCAACGGTCCGTCAACGGGATGAGGATAGATGGAGTTTAGTTGGAGCCAATTATATCAAATTACCTTCTTTACGAGGTGATGGATCACCAACGTTAAACGTTTAATTCCCTTAAACAATATAGTTAAAGAATTAAGTATTTACAGGATACTTGGAGCCAAGCACCATCAATTTAATGATGCTCAGTATCCAATATGGATACCTGACACAATACATGCCAGGAAAGCTTATGCTGGGATTCCACCAGCCACTGTGAACCAGCAGTATCAGGCACCTGGCTGCGGGAACAGACCCGCTATCCTCACTGATCCTATGTTATTTCCGTGTGTATGTCGATCCTCATTGTCCTGGTATTAGCTGAATAGTCAAATGTCCCCTGAGATTCCCTAAAAAGGCCATAATGAGATGCGGATCGAATTCATTGAACTTCCACACACTATATATACAGCCACTACAATGTGTGATGACATTTTGATTCATCTCTACGTTTACATTGCCCCTCAGGGAAATTGGAATATGCTTATCTGCTTCTCCTGAATCATGAGGAGAATTGCACCACGTACATGTAGTGGACTTTAAGTTGACAGAAGTAGGGGATAACATCCATTGTCCTCTCCTGTTCCTCTCTTATTCAGTCAAGTGCATGGTCATTACCGGAAGTCACTTAGGGCCACGACCTGATTGGCTTAGGGGTCAGCATTGAGCTCCAAGAGCATGATGGGAATAGCAAAGGTGGCGGCACCCCGTGGTTGACAATATCTCTTGGTGTAGAACACTAGTAAGACGACAAGTGGGAGCAAACGGGACCTGACTAGAATGACAAATTCATATATTATCGCTCATTCTGCCCAGGCCTCTCCTGTGATCTAACAGTGTTAAATACAAGCAAAACAAAACAGTTACATTTGAGAAGAAATGGTACTTGAAAGCGATGTACTTGTAGTCTTCACCACTTGATAAAAGTACATATAAGGGGCCAGAAGGGGCAATCTAGACCTGACCAGAATGATGAATTCGTCCTATTTTACCCAGTCTATCGGAACATCCCTTGTGTTTTCTACGATGGGGGAAAATACAAAATATAAAGTCAGATCAGAAGTGTTACTTGTAGCCAATGCATTTATAGTGTTTGCCGGTTAGTATAAGTAAAATGTATGGGCCCACCATCTGAATATAACCGTTGTTCATTGGGTCCCTCAGCCCTCCGATGGCATTAAATATGTATGTCTGACTCCTACTCATCTGTCCATGTACACCAGGGAGATATAAGATGGCAAAAGCTATTGGCTTAAATCGATACGACTGATGGAACCTATTAGAGGACGCACAAAAAGCCCGCTCCCAAGTGGTGGCTAACTGATACCTGTGGTCGCCAGTGTCGCCTGTCCGCTAGAAATCACTTAGGTTTAAAGTATGGGGTGCACTTCAAGATGGCATGATAAAATTGTAGGTGTCTGACAGGAGCCCGCTCCCAGGCAGTAAATATACTGTATAGAGGGACCAGGTGCAGCTGAGACAGGGGCCTAGGGGCTGAACATTATAGCAGGCCAGTCATTCATACTACATTCTCCCCCTTTATGTCTCTGAAGTTATGCCCTCCTTAATTATTATTTCTTCTCCACTTTTTATTTGTGGATGGGAAAGGACTGTCCTCAGTGTGTTGGGATTGTTTACAGTGTTACTCCACTCCTCCCACATTTCACACCACGGCTTTCTTACTTTCTTAGTTTGGGCGGATGAATTGGAAAGGAAATGTGTATCCAGCTCATCATTTTACTATGAGTCTATAGGTTCAAAGGCGTGTAGTTTCTTAGTGTGTAATCATAGTTCAGCTAACTTTGCAGGGTCGAGGTCTTGGGTATCATGAATGAAACACTAAGCATTAAGATTGATTGTCCAAAATCGTATGGGAATCCCTTGCGACTTCGCACATTTCATTTACAATATATAATCAATGCCTGAACCGAATATGGTTAGCTTCTTCTAAATCAAAGGGCATTCTTAGGGAAACTTACCTAATAGTATTCTAAAATGAACCCTGAACCAACACACGCCAAGCGGAGTAGTGAGGTTTTAACAGTTTTACAGGGTCCACACCACCAGTGTGGCCCAATTATCATTAAAGGCTACAGCTAGCATACGATGATTGTATACTTTAATATTATGGATAGATCATACTGTATCAGTAATGCTCAATTTTAACAATACTACACTCATGAGGACCGTAGACTATGTTTATCTCAAACAGACAAAAGGAGTTGAAAAATATATTGATCTTAAGCTTGCTAAGAGGGCAGTAACTATTTCCAGATATGGAGTACATTATTTGACCATGCCCCCAAACACCCATGTCACAATGAGCTACTTCTATTTCCAGAGCCAACGGTGTCATTGAATGAGAACCTTGAGCCAACGGGCCAATATTGACAGGTGTATTGAACGGACAAATGATGGTTATCATTGGTTTTAGTCAGGTGTCGTCCTTGCCATGCCAAGTCCAGGTCGGCCCAAGCACTGGACAAGGACCAGCTGAACCAGTTCTGGCAGGGCTCCCAACAGCCTAATATAAACATGTGACTATTCACCTTGGCACATATACTGTACTATTATTAATGGCTGGATCTGCGGATCGGCTTTGTTATGTGTGCGTGTTTTACCCTAGATTTTGAACCATTGAAACCTGTGGATGTCTTAAAGCTGGTTAAATAAGTGCGGATTTTAATATACGGCGCTTTCGTGATATTAAATTCAAAAGAAACACTTGGATCAATGAACAACAGTTGAATTGAACCTTGGCTCTCAATCTGTAATGAGAAACCAACACATCTGTCTCAACTGACCTTTTACATAATTGGATTTATGCATATCGAATTGACATTTTTCATGGAAATGATATTCGTGATTCAAAACATGCACGAGTGTAATATGATACTACATCATTGAGCAAGCAATACCATTTGTATCTATGCATGAAAAGGGTATGAAGAGATACCCACACCTACCCATCAAATTAGTGTGATATCAAATGAGGATAAATTAAGCAATGTACCGCATTTAACATCTTGGGATGCACCACCGGTTATGGCTCTTTTTCCATGGGCGCAGTCATACCGCTTGTTAATCTTGAATATTGTTAGAACTAGGGACCTAAGCAACAGATAATGCAACGGAGCTGAGTGGGGGTGCACGAGGGGTGCCAGGGGCCCATGGCCTAATTTGATCTTGTGATCATTATAGCTTAATCATAGATCGGGCAAAAAAAAGGTATGTTTCAGGTAACATGGCAAGAAAATGTAGGGTCGGTAGGTCAGATTTTTTTTTGAAACTTTTTCTTTTAAACATAAAAGTACTAGCCAGCCTCTCCGAAGACCCTAAAACAAGAGTAAAAATACGTAGGAACAGTCCCGTTTTGATAGGGTCGGTCGGGTGAGCTTAAACAAACCTTTTTTTGCCTCGGGTGGCATTAGAACATAGTAACACATCATGACACCATGGTATGTGGTCGTTCCTCGCACACTATTCCAAAGGTCGAACAGGTGACATTCATATTCTGGGTACTTGGCCCCATGACCCGATCCACTCACTCCCAGGTGGAGGTCACCTACGGCTCAGCCTGATCAAACACTATCTCTGCTTTGAGCCGCTCTGAGCATTTCCTCCACTATAAGCGCATCTCTCAGCAGCTGCCCAATTTTCTATTATATAGAAGCTGTCATGGCACTGTACGTACCGGGACTACCTAGGAAAAAAAAACGATATTCCCTGCGTTTGGAAAATAACGTCATTACTTAGAACTCCTATTTGCTATCTCTACTGCATTCGACATTTTACTTAAAACTGTCCAATATGATAGAATTAACTTGCCAATGAAAATTATCCAACAACAACGACGACAACAACGACAACAACAACAACAACTTTCTCTTTCTTTGTCCCATGCATGGACCTTTAAGTTGTCCTGGGAGCAGCCCTCCTCCCCAGCACGGGGGACCAGGTGACTGTAGACTCAGGTTTTGATCTTGGCGATAAAAATAAATCACCTGCCTCCTGCCACCTGCCACCCACCAAGTACACTTCCGGTCGCTACTTCCGGTCGCTAGATGTCACTGTCGGTGGTGGCTTTGGGGCCAGGTGAGCTGCCCCGAGCTGCTCTGTCCGCTCCCAGGCTCCATGGGTATTTAGTATTCAGGTGTGCTTCTGCTCCAGGCAATCCTTTCCTAACCCCGCCTCCCCCGACCTCCACCTTTCCCATACCCACCCGACCCTCAGCAGGCACAGCATCACTGACCATACGTCTTTCGTCGGTCTCCTTAAGCATTCAGTGATTCACCATTTCCGAATCTCTAAAACCACTCAGAGAAATAGCCTCTGTTTTTTTGTGTTACCACTTGATGATTATCATCTACTTTTCTTCTTCTTCTCAAAAAACATCAGAAGAATATTACCGGTATACTCCCTCTGGTTATCATCATTACCGGGTTGAAGTTCTATTTAAGTCATTCACGGCTTTGTAAGCTCATTATGCCGAATCACGAATGCTGCCTTCCTAGTGCTCACATCAACTGGTCAAGGGCCCGCCTCGTATAATTATGGGCTTACTGAGCGATCAATCATCAAACGCACTATAGACCCTCCCAGTCCAATGTATTCATTCTCCTTTAATATACCAAATGGAAGACTCCAATAATCTGAACGGCGACTGTCGTGAGCAGGCAGGCATACGAGAGCTTAATACAACACGACGCACAACAGGACAGTGTGTGCAATACCCACACAGTCCTGTTTTACACCACCAAGGTGTGTGCATTGCTGTACGTCTAAGCTGGTCTACTTGGCAGCCACCCGATGGCGTCTTCACACAATCTCCAGCTGGACCACCAGTTTAGCCTAGCAGATCCAGAGGGGATCGCTATACTACAGCATGGGGCCAGTTTGGATAGGTCGTTCTCCGCTTTTCAAAATGGTGGCTGGACTCTCAGTACAGACTCAGTGAGCATACATGCCGGGACGCCCTGCTGCGTCCAGAGAGAGCGTTGTGCACAAGTCTGGACTTCCCCAACCCCAATATCCTTTATTCATGAGGCGCCATTGGTGTGGCCCTCAGTCCGCCCCCACCGCCCGAGTACAGACCCCGGCGCCAATTGACGACTATGTCGGCCGTCTCTGACCAGATAGGGGAGTGGGGTATGGGATGATACCTCACAGAGACGCCTTCCATCTGCTCGCAATAAGTGTCCATATATCACACAGTTACCGGAGCATGTGGCCGTTGTTATGTTTGATCACAGAGAACATTATATAGTACACAAGGCGCCGAGCCGCTCACTGTCCCTGTGAGTCTGTCAGTGAGGGATTACCTTGGGAAGAACCAAAGTGAGCATGGTTATCCCATATGATGGTGTTGGAAACAAGCCCTTGTTTTTCCATGCTGTGTCTCGATACAGATGACACACATGGAGTATTTTGATGGCCACAATGTGGAATGGGCGATGCTGACAATATACCTCTTTGTTAAAATAAGAACTACAGTTGTGCACTATCAGAGGTCTTTGCATTGGTTAAAACATATTTAATCTGAATCATTCATTGATCATTGAGATTAGCGACCCACTGCACATCCTTATACCACTCTCCTCTCCTTCTTCTCTCTCTTCGTCTCCTTCTTCACCAATGCTATTCCAACACCAACAGTGAAACGTTGACCTTTAGAACATCAGAACAGTAGAAAGTTTCCCCAGACTACGAACCCGGTATCCGTAGGGGCTTCAATTCGCGTCCTTTCAGATTATCACGCGACCCGTTGCCGTGGCGACGCGGTCCCCAGGAGGGCGGCTTTTGATGTGTACCGCCAGGGGCCGTTACGGATCCGCCGGAAGCGGGCTCCATTAGACGTCGCTTCATCGGGCCTGGGTCCCCTTTTTGTCAGCTTGCTGATGAGCGTCGGCCGCTGGGCGGCGCGCGGGTGCCGCTCCCAATTCATTGACCCGCGGGTCGCGGCCGCTTGACCATTCAGTACCGCGAGCCGCGCCGACAATGGCCGACGTCCGCCCGACCCCTCCGCTCCTCCCGACCCACCCCCGCCCACGCCACCCTGATTAATAGCGGCGTGGTCCTCCAGGCATCATCAGGAGTCATTACAGGATCGGGAGTGGGCAGGGGAGACTTGGGGGATTCTGGAGGGAAGGGTGGTCACCTAAAGGAGCTAGCGTTGGTGGAGAAGGGGGGGGGCGCTACTTCTACAGGTGGACGTGCATTAAGGCCCTTCGATGGCCAGCGCGAAAACGCCACTCTGCGCGCACGTGACGTGACGCGTGTCGGCCGCATGTCGGCGCTGTATTCGTGTGGTAATTCGGGAGGGGGACTTGAGTCGGGCAACTTCGTCATTTGTCATTTGACATGGTGATTGGAACTAAGTGCAAGGAGACCCGCGACCCCAGATGTCTAATTGACAAGGGGTTATTTGACTACCCTGCGACCCGACGATAATGCTGACTACGATCACGAGGCCACCATTGAAGGTCATGGGCAGACAAATAATGTGTTGCAGAAAAGATCCGGAAAATACTGAGAAATATTGGGCGAAGTACCAATAATATCCCATAAAACTGCCCATCAAATAGGGCGACCTTGGGCAAGCATTAGCGATACCCGAGCCAGCCTTATTTGATTAGCTTGGGTATACGGGGTTTGCCCGAGGACGGCATAACATCAGGCTAATTTACACATTGGTGGTCCACAGTCCTATATCTCTGCCTGCAATCCAAATACATCCAACAGCAATATGTTGACTCTCGGCAAACTGTCCCCTTTCAGTATCTGTTTAGAAATTAGTGTTCATCAGAAACCATAATCCAATATCTGCGAAATCACAGTAAACAATTTCTGTATGATGGGCCTTCTCTGCTTAGAGATGATCTGGAGATTGTTACAGACAGATAAAGGACTTGTCATGTAGATCGTCTATGCATGACTTTCTATCATATAAACTACCTTGGAGAACAAACGTCTTTCTTTTCGGGAGTTTGTTCGCTGCCTATATGAGAGTTGAAATCACACTTTGAGAGAAAACTACCTCCTAGACGTGGGTTGCTGCCGATATATGGGCGTGACAGGCCACAGTAAGGGAAGACATTGAAGGAACAAGGAGGTAGGGGAGGACGGGATCTGTCATCGTGCTATATGACTCAATTACAGGGCGGCAGTGGACGCGGGCGTTGGGCGGCAGGCGCGGGGATCGATCAGGGAAAATGGCCATCTTCAGGGCGGGCTGGGTGGCATTCAGCCGTCATCAAAGACGGTTAGAACACAATCAAGCGGATCTCATTAGATTTATGTGGTCGTAATGACGCGGAACGCGCAAAACGGCTCTAAGTGAATCCCGCCTATAACACGTGAAGGGGACATGGACTCCCTTTAGATCCCTCTTTACATTTGTTCCTGTGAATGGTTGCTCACAGCCAGTGAGCTTCTCCATGCAGTGAGCTGCTCCGAGAAAGTGGTTCCCATTAGATTCTTCACACATCCTGAAAAATATGGTGTGGACCTCCGGAAGAAGCAGACCAGTTCCACCTGTTATTACCGTTTATAGGGACATGTATGATTTATGAAACCCCATGAATGCTTTAAATGTGTTCAATGAAGGACACAGGAGGAGATGAAAAAGCATGACTTGTTATGATGAGTTGTAGATAAATGCATATATCAATGTGATAATGTAACTGTATGTGAATTTCATTTCAGTTGATTTACCTCGGTGTCGACCCAGAGGGAACCATCACTGATTAGTATACTATACGCAACTATGTTGCCAATATAGATCATGATCTAGGACACATAGGCCTACCATAAGCATGTATAACCACGAAATTGTCAACAGATAGTCCAGCTGATGATAGCTATAAGGAGGTGCTATAGAAAGCACCAAGACGGCAGAAAGAGGCCACAGTGCCTCTGTATACATATAGAACAGCTCTCTTGGGGGGACTTCCGGTGATCAATGACCGCTGGTCTCGGGTTGACAGGTCACGGCCAGCGGGAACCAGTGCGATTCAGGTGAGCCTCTCAGGAGCGGGTTAGCAGCACACTTCCGGTTCCGTCAGTCGATCCCTCGCCAGCTTCCGCTTCCGGTCCCCATCTCATCATCGATCCCATCTTCTCCCTCCGCCCCCTGCCTCCTATTCCGATCCGCCGACCGTCACGTAGCAGAGCGGCGGGGCCCTCTCGCCCTTTCCATATATACCCCTGCTGGAGGGGATAGAAGGGGATGGTAGTTTGAGGTGGGGATGAGAGAGGAGAGAGCTACTGCCGACTGCAACCACTCAGTGCCCAGCCGCTGCCCTCCGCTCCAAATAGGATTTGCTGACGGGCGTGGCAATATGAAAGCCGAGATGAAACTGCCCCAATCTGGCCTGTGCCGCCGCCGCGCTGGCCTTCGACGCCGCCGCCCCGCTATGACCACGTGTGGTCGGCCCCTTTCCGGTCTAGCCCTATGCCCGCCGGAAAACACGGCCCGCCAACAAGATGGGAACATGATGAACCTCACCGCAGGCTCCAAATGAAAAAGGTGCTTGCTCTATACAGTGTGAGCCCCCGAGCATTCCAAATGAGGAAGCACCATTCTTTGCTCTATCATATAGCGCCTGAGATGTGGCGAAGAAAAGAAGACAAACATTATGAAGACGCATAGAGATTCAGCGGCGGTGGCGGTGCTGAGGCTGGGTGCCTACAGTCTATGTGCCTGGCCACAGAGACTGATGTATCACGACGCGGACATAAAAGGCAGTAACCGATGAGGCCTCGCAGCCCTTTGGTGCCAGGAGCCGCGGGTCATGTCTTCATAAAACCAGTCCCTCTATGTCGACGACGTGAAATAAATGGTGGCTGGCAGGGCGGCCAAATCAGTGTATTTCAGTTGTTCATGCAGCCTATGCAGCATCGCATCCAGGCCAAGTGGGCAGCGGTCCAGCCGAGCATATATCCACACATGGGTGGAGGACTGTATAATCAGATGGGGAGAGAGCAGCTCACACCGCGCTTTTAGCGACTGCAGATTGAGCTCCTCTTCGGGTCAGAGGTCCGTAGGGGTTCCATCAGACGCTTGCCAGAACTAATCACCTCAATCTTCCGCCACCTCCGCCTTCATGGGGTGGTATAGAGAAGTGCTAGGGATGCAACTGGAGGCAAGGGACCCACCCATACTCCCCAGACACTGGTGTTTGTATATATATGGTCAAGTGGCAAGGTCTTCTTGTTGCCAATAACAGCATCTGAAGTAACACAATGTCTACGCTTTAAGGCGTAGACATTTAATTACCGCGAGGTGTGGAGGCGTATGTACATTGTCAAGCTCTATTAGTAGCTCTCTGTCTGTAACACTTCCTCCTTCGGGAACTGTGTATTGTCAAAAGGCCTCCATGGGCTAAACAGTAATATAGGACCCATGCAAAGGGTCTCTTGTTCTGAGCTATATAGGATAACTGTTATTCTGGTCTTTACAGAATTGTGTTTACAAGGAGTGCCATGCTTTATGATGCATCCAGATAGAAAGTGGCATTGCACCTGTATGTTGGTAACTCAATTCTCCCATAAACTATATACAAAATGTATGTATTACTACTAATACCTCTATAATCCCTTCATGCACTTACGGAAATCTACTGTTGCCTCCTAGGTATGGTGCATCAACATGACCATATTTTCACGAGTAATAAGTATGATACCTTTGATCCATACAACACGGCTATAGGGTAGGCTATATGTGTCTGTCCTTTAACATTAGAAAAAAATGGGACCTTCTTATCAGAGGCTTGGCGCAAAAGGGTTCTGGATATCTTGTAGACAGTACAACTGTACAAATGTACTTTGGTGTTGATAATTCCTGTAACTTAGGACGTGGAGATAGTATAGATCACAATATAAAGAATCACTGCCTCTTTGCATGTACTTTTTACTGATGCCTCCTGTAAGTATTCCGCACTCTTCCCCATGTCCCGACCATCCTTCCTCATTGCCTTTGCTCGACAAGTCCTGTTCTCAATTTAATGGCGGGTTCGTAAGGTGTGGCCGTCCATTAAAGTCCCATTAGATTAAGCAACATCTCATTCAATCCTCGCCTTTTTGTTCGGATGCCAGCAGGCTCCTGCCGCTTTGTCGGGTGGGTAGTGTAGTGGCATGACATGATATCATTGCTATAACGTGTGTGTAGGCAATACCCCTTACGAACAGCCCCTGTTAGTTAAAAGACCGCTTGAAAGGAAGATTTTAAGGTAAATTTGGTAGTTGCTATAAGCCATTGATCATAAATTATATACGTAATATATGTATATCGTCCTCATATCGTCGATACTGTTCATAATGGTGTTTACAAGTACCTGCTCTGCTGATTGAAATATCAGGTACAGCATTTGCCAGAATATCTCAATAATAGTTTTCTGGTTTTGTTTTGGTTGCGAGGCAGGTAAATATATATGTCACTAAAGAGAATAATGAAAGAGAGATCACATACCAGCTTGGCATAATTTATAGGCCAATTATATTGTTTTGTTTTCCTTGTTATGTATGAATCAATCATTTATTGTATAAATAAACAAGAGGGCTTGGCATGATAACCTCATGCATACATAATGCGACTGACCTCCCATGACGATGTATTTATGAAGCTAGTCTCTTAGGTTGCCAAACCTTCTGTCATGTTATTGAATGAATGAACGATTGTGGATTTACTGGATCAACCCATCTACATCAACTTTCCTTTGGAATTTCTATCAATGCAACTTTTGCCAGTACATACTTGAGCACATACTTGAGTTTCGAAGGTGGAAAGTGACTTTTCTTTTAAAAAGACAATTGAAAGAAAAATCATAATTATTTATATCGACTACTATGATAAACATCATTGACCTTGGATCAGATACGAGTTCTATTATATTCTATTGTGTCATGTGGTATTACGCTGAGAAAAAAAACTTTTCTAATTCGATGAAGGGTTTACCATCATGCCCTTGTCAGTAAACTCTTTTCACCGTCGATCGCAACTTAACCCCTAATTAAGCCATGTCTCTAGTGACAATGGAGTCAGTGGCAGTGAACCGGAGGTGCACGTGAATGAATTGATTGGCATGTCCTAAAGAACACGGTTAATTGATCGTGCCAGAAGGTTGACACCAGAAAATAACGAGAAACCAAAGCACAAAACAACGGATAATAGAGCTAGCACAAGGAAACATGACATGTCACTGGCATGAGTAGGTTATTCTTTCCTATATGTTTTTTTGTGAGTGCTGCATATTTCATGAGTGAGCTGCACGGATATCTTAGTCTTAGATATGAGCTTAGGGAACGTTTACAAATGACAGCACCGGATTAGTGATAAGGAGGGTGCCTCGTGACTCAGGCCATACCATATATAATTGTTATGTCAATTTGCCCAAAACAGGGGCGTAGGTGGATCTTGGAAAAAGTCTTAAAATATGTGACGTCAGTTGTGAACATTCCCTTGCCTCTGGGTAGTCACGGCTTAACATCACATCTTAGACTCAACTCCCTTACACGTATATTAGTGAGTGTCCAAAACGAGGTCTGTTTGGCCAATAAAAGAACAAAAACACAAACCAAGAGATCATCAGGCCAATCCCAGCAACTCTCTAAACATTATTCTGTAAACTCAAATTTAGCATTTTTAAGCTGGTAATCCTGATGGCATTGGCATTGGCATAACTCTTACATAAAGCGTGCTTTCGGACTTCATATTTCCCAGAGTTTAAGCTTGAGGAGATGGTAAACGGAACTCTATGGTCTTCCCCCAAAGAGCATGGAATTCCTTTGCTTACAGCCTCTGCTCCTCCACGTCCACCTGATATCAATAGACCTGCTTGGTCCACTGTTGAGCTGCTTAGAACTGCTCTATTCCCCTCAGAGGGCCTCAGAGTCAATGGTCTCCTCGTCTGTTATGCACCAGCAAGCTAAGCATGCCCCCCCCCTGTCCCCAGGACGACCTAGTGTTCCTCATATCCCTCCAGGACTGCCATCTCACCTCTTTCAACCTTTTCGGCCGTCCTCTAAAATACCACATCGTCTAACATACCAGCGTCCGGTCCACCCACTCAACATCACTCACATCCCTGTATGAGCCATCCAGCATCATAATGCGAACCGTATCCTTCCTTCATCTGCCCATGGAGCCCCTTCAGCACGCCCCCATGTCCCTGGCGGCCTTCCGATGGGCACAAGGCCTACCCCTTAAGTCGGATTGACCTTTATGGAAGGTCCATGTTTCCCAATCACCCCCTTCGTCCCGATTCTATGGTGACCGTCGTTTCGTTGACAGACCGGACACTGGCCGGGGCTGAGGGGCGCTAGGGGCGCTCTGGGCACACCGGGGGTTGTCACATAATGGGGAAGAATGACCTTTTAATGTCTAACACTAACACCATAAACATGTCTCTTACCTCGCCCGCCAATACTAAGGGGTCTGACAAGGGTAGGCATCCAGCCAACTGTCACACAGGTCCACATGCTGTCAGTTGTAGCTACCAAGTGACTGTCGGAATCTGTCACACACTGCCAATAGTTGCTATGACAGCTGAATATGTCACACTGCCAGTGATATCTATGACAACCGTCGGAATCTGTCATACAGTCAATGGTAGATATGGCAACTGTCAGAATTTATATCATACAATGTCAATGATAGCTACGCAAAAATATATAAACCTAATTGAATCACATTTGTGACAAAACGTGGGAAAAGGTGACATTAGGGGAAAACACCTTTATTTAAGTTCATGTCTTCAGCTACAATTTGATGCTACAAGCATCAAAATATTTGAAATAGTTGCTGAGAAATGACATCTCAAACATGGGATGGTAGGGACATGTAGGAATTCAGAATAGACTGCAATGTGATCACGTATCAATCTATTTTCAAATAATCCATATAAATCATAATTATTAGAAATTAAACCAATAAATGCATATTATTGTACATAGATTTGGATCTGGTAGGAATATTGGCCTTCTGTTTTCAGTTCTGAAATCCTCATGGATTGGGCAATTGGATAGGGATAATTTTTATTCCAAAAGAATGAATTGATGGTTGCTATGGCAACCAAATGTCAACAAATGGGCTAAAAATGGCTAAAAACGTTCTTTTTACATTCCAAATAAGACCAATTTAGATTGAAAATAGAATTTCGATAATAGCTTCAAAAGATTCCTTGGGAAAAGTTAGTCTTAGGTCATTTTCTCTTAAGTATTCACTTTTTTAGCTATATCTCCTGAAATATCATGTTGAGAGCATTTATGGCTATTCCCCCTAATGTTACGATTTCCCAGGTTTCGTCACATTTATGTCTGTTCATATGCATTATAGGTAAATTGCCCACAAAACAAACTGACCCCTAGGCAATCTGCATGTTATGTTCCAGGTAAACCCACACGTGAACCAACCCATTCATCCACAAATTGCCACTGACTCTCTACTGGTCCCAGGCACCTAGCCATGCCGAGACAGCTAGTCCTCCCAACCAAGGTCGTTATATTTTCATTAGGCTGGCAGCATTTTGCAGTGCTTGCTTTCTGTGAGTGATATATCTTGTTAATAAACATCACTTGCAGGGCGGCAATCGATCACACAATTGCCTGTCAATGCACGGTTAAGCGCCGCTAGTGTAATTTGTCGCTTCTCGCGCCCGGCCCCCATGTATAATGCACATCTTTAAAAGCATTCCCTATTGATTATAGGGCTAAATTAGCCCTCCCCTGCTCCTCTATTGATTAGGTTTAAGTCCTGTATATTGAATTAGGTTGATACATGGGATTTATATTTGGGTCTAGGCTTTTAGACGGAATGACTTCCTGAACACTGAAAACAGAAATAAGTGGCCCATGTATAAAGAGGGCCCTATGAAACCAAGAGAAATGGCCACATAATTACATTGGTGTATTCATATGATTGTTCTCTACCTCTACTATTACTTGTCAACAAGCCAGCCAGGGAGCTAAATGAGAGAAAGGGGCAGAAAACTGATTCAGTTGAACTGCTTAATGTCAATCTATCGCAGTATTCTGAAGCTCTTCTATAGTCTAGAGTCGCTTGTCACTGGTGGTAGATCTAGTTGTGAATGTACTGTATGTTGTGAAGGAAAATATCCTATGTTATCACTGTTGGTGATGTTGATACTTAGCTGATACATGTGAGGTAGCAAATACAAGTATTTGGGGGAGTGGCTAGGTTAGCCTCGGACATGACATAACTGTGAGAGCAGCTAGAGAGTCCCTGGGCGAATGGCTAGATTAGGGTTGGATATGGTGCACCTGTGGGATAGTACATTGTTTATGAGTGTACATGTATTAGGGTGAGTGACTAGATCAGGGCGGGATGTGGTGTGCCTGTAAGGTATTTAGCGTAGGTTCTAAGACAAGTACCCCTGGACATCTACCCCCGGACATCTACCCCCTTGGACTTTTACCCCTTTGGCTATCTACCCCCTTAGACATTCACCCTGTAGGACGTCTACTCCTTGGGGACATCCGCCCCCTCCACATGCCCATATGGCATATGCTAGTTTTGGAATTACAAGCCAGACCATTGCTTCCTTCTTGGGCCAGAGCCAAAGCATTGCATATGTAGGGGGTGGATGTCCTAGGAGGTAAAAGTCCTAAGGGGGTAAAAGTCCAGGAGGTAGATGTCCAATGGGGTAGAAGCCCTAGGGGGTAGAAGTCCTAGAGGTACAAGTCCTGGGTGTAGATAGCCAGGGGGTACTTATCCGGATACCGTTAGCGTTTGTCAGACTGAGTGACTAGGCTTGGGTTCGATATGGTGCACCTGTAGGATAGTATTCATTCAATTTCATGAGTGTATAATGGGGTTATCATTCCTTGAACTGTAATGATCACCCAGAGTGTCGATGAAATGACTTGTGTTACCAGTATACATATAGAAAGATATAACAGTGACACACACAGTCCCAATGGTAATTCACAAGTGAAGATTTCTTTTTGAAATACATCTTATCAGGTTCACTCACTTTACCAAAAACGACAGTGGATCCCTAGTGGCCCACTCTCATTTTGATTGACAGGATGGATCAGGCTACTAGGGACCACTCCCACCCCCACCCCTAGCCAGGAGCAGGTCACTGGCCACTTGTGTATTTACTGTTTAGGTGAGGGGATACACCCACCAGATCACAGGTGTTGATACATTTTCCACTCAGCTGCCCACATGAGTTACTGTTTACCAGCTCCACCAGCAGGGATACAAAGCTCCTCCTACAAGGGGCTCTGATCAAAGCTGTTATTGTTTACCACCTGCACTGGTCAGTAGAGGTCCCAATGCTCCCCTCACTGGCGGCTATGGACAGGTTGTATTTTGTCCCAGCATTTAGAAGCAAAGTCCCAGATATTGTGCGAGTGAATCAGCCCAAGCATAATTTGAATGAGAAAAAAACCAATAGCTTGGTAGGGTTGTATTTGTTGCATTTATAGGGTAGCATCAGTGTATTGGGGTGGGTGGCTAGGTTGGGTCGATGTGGTGTATTGGAATAAGTTGATCGGTTAGGGTTTAACGTGATGCACCTTTAGGATGTTGGCAGTGTGTTGAGGTCATAAGAGTTGGTGGCTAGGTCGTAAGAGTTGGATGGGGTGCATCTCTAGGGTAGAATGAACGTATTGTGGTCAGTGACTCTGTATAGTAAGAGCTGGATATAATGTATTCTGTAGGAAAGATAAAGCACTGGGGTGAGTGACTCAGTGAGGGTTGGATGTGATGTATCTGTAGGGAAATTAGTGTATTGGGATGAATGGATCTAGGTTATGATTGGATGTGGTGTACCCATGGTGCGAATGTAGTATTGGGATATTGAAGTGTACAGGGGTGAGTGACTAGGTTAGGGTTTGACAACCTGACTAGGCAGTTAGTACACGCTCCGTTGCTTATCATGTCGTGTCAGAGTCACACAGGTGACACCACTAGGCACCATATGCATCCCTCGATACCCCACGTGACCAGAATCCCATACACCTATAGGTCATCGTCATGGCACCTTTATATCATCCTCATGAATATTCAACACGCGCATGCAAATGAGGACATGATTAATGGGCACGCAGGAGGAGCTGTAATTATCACACTGCTCGTGCGTGAGTAGGGGAAGCCTCGCGCCCACCGCCATTATTACCAACACTTCAAGTTAAACACATTTTTACCGAGAGCCCTGATGAATTCCCTGGCTAATGACCGCGTCCAAATTGGCTTATTCCCACTGCAAAATGAGAGTGGTTCGCTGCGGGCCCCCCTATGTGGCTCCACCATCGCTGAGACTGTCGTATCGTGTGTCCATGTGGGATTTGGAGTCTGTTTGGGGGGATTGTTTGATGACTTGTCAGCGTGATTATAAGGCTTTATTTAGTAGCTTTTCGTGATGTAAACGAATTACTGGCCCCATACCGCAGAATGACATTTGTTTTAATCTCGTCCCCCAAACAGCTTGGTGGTGGTGTTTTCCTGTAAGAGGGGCTTGATAATCAACTCTAGCCATTTGCAATTTGATTGTGATATGCGACAATGGAATATAATGGATAATAAGACTGTGGCTGGAATTCTGCTAGGAATTAATTAACACTGTGAATTGTGTCTTATTATACCTTGCCTTTCCATCCGAACAGTCCATCAGTCAGTGACTTCAGTCTCATGTATTACTGTCAGTGCTTCACTGTCATCAAATCATAATAGTGTACAAGAAGTAAAAACAAAAGGTGAACATTATAATTTATATTAGAATACATTTAAAAAAAAACGGCGGAAATATTGCAACGGCCCTGGCAGTTCATTTCCAGACCCCCCTATTATTGTACTATAAAACGGAGGTGGGGGCGTAGGAGCTGTCTAATATAGAGCTCCTCATGCGTGCTCAAGTCTGTATACACAAACTAATGCAATCATGGACAGTGATAGTAAGCAAGTAGCTTCTGAAAGTATAAAAAATAGGATATATCTGAATAGACTCGCTGTAATCCATAGCTATGCTCTTTGATTTTCTTTCTTTTTATCTACAGAGTAATATCATTTGATGAAATATTTACACCAAGCTAAGAATTGTCTGATCATGACCACCAGGCAGGTCAAGCACAATCACGATCCCAGGGAGTCCATCCATCTGATTACCATACAGCTGGTGCAAGTCTATTCAAGACTGTCCACTTTCAATTTCCACCAGAAGCTGCATGGCGACTATGTGACGACACCATGAGCAGGCTATGATTAATTCCGCGTCTGTATTTATAAAGAATGGTGAGACTACGTTGACAGATGAATCTTCAGCCATCCAGGGATAGCTCCACACCCTAGCAGGACTGCAATTATGCCAAATATTTCCTGAGCTGGCAGGCACAAAGAAATGTCCACATCAGTAGAAAGCCTATTTGTCAGCAGTAATACTCTGTGGGTGCAAAGTGGTCGTTAGTTTTACTGGGCGACTCGTCATCCTTGTCCACTTGTCAGGGTTGGCGTTGACTCAACCAGGACCCAGATCTAGTTATTCCATGCACAATGTAGATGTAAGTTTGCCGTGCTCTAAGCCTTCAAGGATCGATGGGAAACACTGGTCGCCTTTTCTAAGCTGATGGAATCAACAAAACTGTCAGGCCCAAATCCAGGTTCTTTCCACGTGTTCTGCTTAGCGCGAGAGGGGCACCGATTGACGTGCAGGATTCTTCTGAGTAAGCTTGGTCTTAAAGTGATCAAAAAGCTGAATGGAATTATCTCTGGAGTTCCCGTTTTAGGCGTCTGAATTAGGACTAGGGGAGTTGAGGATAAGAGGAATGCTAAATCTGGGGGAGGGGATGTCCTGCGGATCCAGGATTCTCCAATTTAATCAACAACAAAATGATATCAAATTTTTGACACTGAAAGAAGGGTTAGTACAGTTCCGAAACATTATTAAACCTATTGAAATAGTAAACTCACATGAACTACTTCTCCGTCTCCATATTTGTCTTAACACTTCAATATCTCTTTTCTAATGGTATTTGTATCAGGCAACACGTGCCTATAATAATTAATCACCTGGACCTGAGCAAGTGTATAGATTAAAACTTTCTTCTTTATTTAAGTCCTGGGCCCCACCTTAAGTAGCCGCCTGATGCACTCTGTCACAGGTTTAATACACGCGCCCACTGTGTTGGTCACGGAGAGTTGCTCAGAGCTGCTCTTGCGGAGAGAAGAGCAGATGGTCTCCCACCCACACCCCTCCTTGCCTCCTAGACCATAATAACCATCCCCAACACCCTGGGGCCATCAACCTCCTGTGTCCTGCCTCTGCATGCTGTCACCTCCTGCCCTGTAACTACTGACATGCAAACCCTTATATTATTGTTCTGAGAGGCTCATGAGCAGCTCGCTGAGTTAGGAGGTGCTCAGCCTTGCAGGTGTGAGTAACTCAATAGGCGTCTCCCGGCGGCTGCCCCCCACCCCCCTCCCCCACACACACCTAACACCTGAGCAGCTCAACCACCTGGGCCGGGACTGGTGCAGCTGACAATGGCTGGAGGTGAGTATTAATGCTATGGGAGACATCCAGATGAATCTAACCAGAGGCTATATTAGAAACATAAAAACATAAGAGGGGTGTTTATCTCGGGATTTCGGTTATGTGGAGGATAAGTGATGGAAGATAAGAAGTGGAAAAGAACGGTGAGAACCCAAGGGCCGAGGAAGTTTTGTTCCATGTGAATGAAAAAATTGGCATGTTTGCCGTCAGCATATCACCTGTAAGGATCCTCCTTCTCCAGGAGGGACATGGTTAAGCAGGCTGCAAGAGGCCAAGTAAATAAACACTGACAAACAGTAGTTCACATCTCTACCCCCTTCCATGCCACCCACCACCCAACCCCCAACCCCCAACCCACAAATCCCAACCACCTACCTACTCTCTCACCTAGACTCCTAGCCTTTCTTCCATTACCCATCCTCCACCCTACTCTCTCTGATCCAAATGTTAACTCTTTTACCCAATCTCGACCAACCAACCCCCCCCCCCTTTCCACAACCAGGCTCATCAATATCTTGCTTACTTAAATATTAACAGTTCAGGGAATGATCCGACTTCTTGGATCATTTTATTCAGATACGTGAATCCCTGTGTGGTAAGCTCAGGTCACATGGTGTACTGCATATGAAAACGGCAGTAAGTAACATCTGATGAAACTTACCTGTTGCAACGTTGGTGGCACTACCCTTCCAATCCTTAGATTTATCTAATACGTTGTTTGTTTGTGTAGTTTAATTCAACGTCCCATTGACAATACAGTTACCTTGCCTCCCTGGGATCCTGGCTGTATGACTTCTTAATTTTATGTGGCATTGTGCATATATCATATAGGCCCTAGTGAAAGATGCAGGACCTACGTTTCATGTTAGGATCAGTGAAAATTTACCTCAAGAATTGACATAAATCACCATTTCTGGAATAGACCGCAGGGTAAGTTCTCCAAGCTGTGGCAACATTCATAAATGTCAACGTCATCACCAGACGGAGCCTCACTTTAATTCAAGATAAATCCTGAGGCATCATGGCAATTAATCTGGATTTAGGCAAATAGTGTCATCTTACCTTTTAGAAGCAATTAGTCAAATCGAAACCTAGTAGCAGTATCTCATATTAGGTAATGTTTAATCTGTTTGCAATTGGAGCCCTAGGAATATTGTGTAGGACGGTGATATCATTGCCCTATACATGTATGATGCATTGTGCATAACACAGTACTATATCTGCAAATGGATGTATTTTAGGTGAGGTATAACGTATCAACAACACAGTATAACACGGTCACTTAATGCTCAACAAGCTTAAGGTTGAAGCACACTAATGCATGTCGATCCCATATAGGGGCCTACAGAATAACCATGTTATTAAAAGTTCTAATTAAAGGCATCAATAATTATGTAGATCCTTCTCGGATTAGGTCTGCAACCAGATAGGAATACCACTATACTCTCTTGAATAATAAGATAATAATGCTGACACAGCAATAATTGATATATTTAATCGAAAGGTATAATCCAACTAGAATACAGCATGATCTCACATTCACGACAGGTAGCTGGCGATAGGTTTAGCCTATGTGACCTTTTGTTAGTTTGTCTCTATTGATTGCCTGGATTCTGTGGTGATTCCCCGGTGACCTACATCCTGGATGTGGTCAGGGCATAGTATCGTCTGTTTGACCCTTTGTATTGACGGCAGTTCAATTTGTAACCTCATATTTTCTCCTCCGCCCCCCCCCCCCCCCCCACCACCACCAAAGATTCGACCCTAAACTGTTAGTAAATGCATTCAAGGTGATGATATGTCCTAAATGTATCATTTTAAAACTTCACCTGCTCAGTGAATACCCAATAGTTGTCGGTTGGCGTTTCTTTGGTGTCATTCTGTACTGTTGGGGAAAGCTATGGTATTTCAGCTGTATGTGTATTATAGCCAATTCCTATTGATCACAATGAATAAAGCTTCTATCGCATCCTTAAACACTCTAGGGGTCACCGAAAAAAACCCATAGTATTCTTCCAAGAAACCTGTTAAAAAAAGAGAGCGATTCCCTTCATATGTTCAAGGAATGTCAGTTGAACTTGACTCTCCTTCCTCATTGTCAAGTTTACACAAATATAACACGGCATACCATGAGCTCAGCTCTCACTTCATTCCCATTGGTTAGCAATAACTTATAAATGAAGTCTATTGTTTCTTTACCTCTGATAGTCACGGAAATTCATAACCAGATGTCAACTAAGTAATAATTGTCACTAAAGGAAGAAAACATTTATATCTAGACTGATCTTCCCAAAATAGTGATGGCTGTGTGTGTGTGTGTGGGGGGGGGGGGCTTGAAAAGGGTCCAAGCATAAGTGACGTTATTTGTGAATGCTTCCTATAATAGCGTCACACACTATATCTCCACCCCCATTCACTTATTCTCACCTACAGTTACTCTCAGTATACACCTAGACATATCTATAATAATTATATTGAGAACTAAGAAGCATCAGTTAAATGTGGCCATATCAATGCAGCACCGACTCATCACAGAGAGTCCACTTAAAGGGACCACCAACCAGCCAACAAGCAGGAGGAGCAGCTACACAGCACCGACCACACCAAGCCACTCAAAATACAAGAACCTACAGTCACAACGACAGGTGGCGCCATGCAGATTTAGCGGTATGTAGCGTCAACATTACGGAGCGGTCTTAAGGGGATCCAACTGTGAGAAAGGTGGGCAGAGGTCGATCTTCTGGGATCCAGAGTGGTGCTCCCTGCCCTGACCCCTACCCATAGTGGTTTGTCAGGTAACCCCCCTCAATATCCCCTCCCTCCAGGGGCTACCTGGAGGACGTCTGGTGTTGGTCAGTGTAGGAAGGATCCCTCCCGGTCCTTAATACTGTGTGTGTCCCAGCACAGTGTTCAGCTCATGGGCTTTTCACCTGAGCCCATCAGGCCAGAACTCCTAGTTACATTGCCCCTTCTCCACACCCCTCCTCCACGCTCCTCCCCTACTGCCCTCCCACTCATTGCACCCTCTTCCCAGGGTCCATGAGACACCTGCACTCCCACCTCCCATCCAGTCAGAGTCTGGGTGGGTATTAAAGGTCCGCTATACGCCGCCAAGGCTAACTATAGGATCCAGCCAGCCACTCCTCCACACCCCACCACCACAGCAGCAGCAGTAGCAGCAGCGTGGGGAGGAGGGAGTACTGCAGGGGGAGAGAGACAGTCAGTCAGGCAGTCAGTCTGCCACAGGCCGATCAGGAGGGAGGACGCTACTACTGCACCACACTGAAACAGCACAGGGAGTAGGCAGTGTGTCGCTGGCTCCTCCAGCACATGAGGCAGGGTGTGTTAAGCTTGTGTCCTCCTGGTTATCCTCCAGGTGTTTTCCCTGTTACTTTAGGCCCTCACCGTGTACCCAGGTGAGGGGGGATACCCTGCTCCAGGGGTTGGGGTACCTTGTGGATTGATAGTGTTTGTTTACACGCAACAACGCTCCCCTTCAATCCACAGAGAGGGGGCGGGGTGACACAGCAGTTGGAGTACGTTCACAACAGCAGCAGTTACAGGCCAGGAGGCCTTTCAGGATCTGCCTCAAGGAGAGATGAGGAGTGGTTACTATTACTGCTTTTATTGCTAGTATAACTAGGACCATTACCAGGTGGTGCCATACCCAATAGGATCATCATTACCAGCAGGCTCTGTCAGTGTTATTGACGGAGGGAGAGCCATGCGGCCCACCATGAGGCCCACGCTTCACACAGCCGTGCTCATCATAGCACTGGCATTGTGCTGGGTAAGTACATAACAACCCTCCTCTTTGAAACCCCTTTCTAACCCCCTTCTCCTCCATCTACTCCCATAACCTCATCCCCATCAGGACCCTACGCTTCATTTCGTATGTACTCCATTGTGGTTTCGGGACACCCTGTTGGAATGTGACTGGGGGCTTCCAATAACAGAGCATCATGGATGGAACTTTAGGAAATGAGGATAAAGCACTGGAGCCCTCCACACAAAGCTGCACGATAGGCACAGATAGAGTAGATGGGTAAGGGGAGTAAGGGAGACAGGGGAGGAGGCCCTAAAGTGAATAGATAAATCAAATTGATATTGATGTGTCAGCTCCTAAACTGGATCGTCACTAGAATGTGGCTGCCCTGGGCTGATTTGGGATGGGCGCAAATGACATTGGTTTAGTAGATGTATGCCTAAAAGCCATATAGAGCTATTGCAAGGTGTGTGGGACTGCTGTAGATGTGGTTCTATAGCCATACTCTGGTACTGCTTGTAGGCTCCTCTCACATCTACATGCCTCCTTGCCTGTAGGGGTAACTAGATTTATGTCCAGTAATTGCCTAGTTCGCTAGGAATACCGCATACGGTGGCTTTTTTCTAGAAGTTCTATGTTAGTATGCTCTTCTTTATTATCCATTTTATACAAATAACCGTTATAGTTTTGCAGGACATGACTGCATAGGCAACTGAGTCACATTCCTGATAGGACCTGCCCTGTCCTTGTGCAGTGTTAATCTGCCTTTCTGTGTTCACACATTTGAACAGAATTAGTGACAAATCGTCATAGGTGTGTTTATCAATTTACAGCCTATACCCCCTGCATAGAGTAAAAGGAATGTAGCACAATCCCTGTTTGTTTTACCTCTTGTGGGGGGAAACGTGAGAAAAACGACATTATGGGGCATACACCTTAGCATTCTTGTAGTCGTTGGGCAAAGCTTTTCAGTCTATACACACCTCAATGGGGTGCTATGAACACACCGGCAAGGGCCCGTCCAAATAATCATTCGGCTCATAGAGCGTGGCGTTGAAAAGACTACTGAAAGCCATTATAAGTCCCCCCTTTATGTTAATGTTGGTATTTCGGTAGGACAGCTGGAATGTATTAAATATGTTGGGTGGGGGTGGGTAGTGTTGGTGGAGCTAATTGGATCTTTGATACACAGGTGTGTAGAGTGAACCACTTCCAGTGCCTCAGCCCTATAGGTAGTTGTGGTGGATGGGTCTGCTCTATACTATAGTGGCAGCGTACACATGCAAGTAACCGTTCACGAGGTTCAAATTATGGTCCATATTTTCTGTTTAGTCTCGGGTTCTAAGCCCAGCCCCTGAGCATAGCCCTGGCATACAGAGATGCTGCCCTTCACTTGCCCTCACATGATTTGTCCATCAGTCCAATTGCCCGCGACAGAAAGACCCCTTTCCCATCTACCTTCATGCGCTGCTCTCACCTTGAATTGCTCGTGAGCCGTCTGTAAACACACCGCTTTGTAAACCCACCCGCCCCCTGCTCACTTGTCACAGCTGATGGTGGGAGCAGCTCATGAGGGAGCAGCTCACTGTATGACCTAGGTCCATGTGAGCGGCTCATGGGAGGCGGCTTATGAGGAGCAGCTCATTGGTTGCTAACTTGCTCTCAGACCTGGCAGAGCAGCAGTGCAAAGTAGATCTGACATGCGATTTTAGCTAACTGTTCGGAGGTCCTCAGTGAAAAACGGGTTAGAAAGGTGCACACTTCACAGGGGGATTTCTTGGAAACTAACTAGGTGAGGAATTCAATGGATGATGAACAAATTAAGCAAACTTGAATATAGACTAAATTCACAACAACAGCTCGAAACAGATCATTTGGTCTAAATGTACCTAAATGCAAGAGATAATTCTCATATAGAGACCAACGAGCGGAGAATACTAACTAAGTGAATATATATTTATTCTATGTCTTCCCATCGAAACACTACGAATATCAAGAAAGGTGACTAACTTTGAAGAACGACAGTTTCCTCATGCACCTCATGAGGAACGGTCTCTGTATCCGAGAATTGTTAATTAATATTACACCCTGTTTACTTACGATCAATCAGATGTAGGCAAAGGCACTGCGGTGCAATACTTGGCTAGAAGTATAAAGGTAGAGGTGGTTGAGCATCAGATTAGATTGTGAGAGAAGGCTTTTAAATTGTGAAGGGAGCAACATTTGGCAAGGGGAACGAGAGCAGCTCACGCTAGAACTATTATACATAGCCTCCTGAGTTCTGCAGCTGAGCGAACAAAGACATGAACCTCATGCAACGTGTGGAGGTGATGGTGAAAAGGAGCGAGCAATTCTCCCCCAAACCAAGAGGCTGCTGAGTTTCTCCCTGAATGAGCTGCTCGCTGGCGTACTCATTAACACCAGTTACCCCTCCTGAGCCCTGGTCCAAACAGACAAAGCTTTGCCTAGAACACAGTCACCGAGGGCTTGTAATCCTCTCGGGTTAGATCATTCAATGTTTGAGTATCCACTTTTTTCCTGATGTCTAATTACTTCCAGTCGGGAAGGGTTTCTACTTCGTTTTTCTTCTGGGTTAGAATAACATTTAGGATAGAAGACTCCCCGTCACAGCCCACTATGGAAGTTTCAAAGGAACCTCTGACAAACGCCCTCAAAGTTTGATCACTCCGTACTACAGGGAACACGCTAGACAGAGTCCTAATCATGGATGAAAGGCCGTCTAATTCAAATTAAACCAGTTCACAAGGGCCCCCCGTTTTATACAACACTGAAACGGACTTTTAAGGGTAATCCGTGTCGCCACTTGAATAGGTAACACCCCCATGTCCTGGTAAAAGTCAGGAGTAGTAGTAGATCCCCCGTCACAATCAGTGGTTTTCTAGACTAAGACCCCTCCAGGCACAACCAGGCAACCTGGATCCTCTTGTTCAGGGGTTCAGATACAATATGTCGATGCTCCTCCCCTTTCCTCTCTTCCATTTGCTTACCACCTGGTTTCTCCACTCACCACCTGTCCTTGTTTCGTCTTACCAGAGCAACAAATGTATTAACACAGATACCTGACAAGTACAAAGTGGTCAGCCAAGAGCCACCAGGCTACCCCAGGATTAAGTGTCATTCTGATACTCCCATACAGCTGGGTGAACTAAGTGAACTAAGGCATGAAACCTTGACATATATTTCAATTTAGATGAATTTCTGAAGTTACTGTGTGTACTTACATCTGTGCTGATCTTAAGGTTGATTTTATTTTGATGATCCAAGTACTCAAATAAATTTCCAGTGATCAATACAATACTTGATTCATCTTGATGAGGAAATAGTGTATGCCATGAATTCGTGGTGCACCAGGACTCCATGTAGACCGTAACTCAGAATGAATGCTCTTTATTCCTACCACCAGCAATTTATACCTGTCACCCTGATACCATTAGCTATGTCTTGATTTCTTCTCCTGGGTTGGGAGGGATTAGTCCATATCGCATGTCTCCCTCATACCCCTATACCTTGACTTCCTGTCCCCCAGTGGTCTGACACCTTATCCTTAGAAGGATTCCTAGATCTCAGAACCTAGCCATAATTATACATCAAAAACAGCCTGTAGCCCCCACCTTCGGCCCTGCACGCAATGATCCATGTTATGTAGGCACCACCACCCTTAGCCCCTAGATCATCAGGACCCCGATTTAGATCCTCCAGTATGGCAGGTCACCCGGGGCTTTAAGGTGGATCATGTGGGATTAGGGGTGCTGTAACTACTCACAACACGTTGATGGACTTGAATATTTCCAATTTCTGCAGCTTCAACGCCTGATCTACCAGTTGTGGAGTGTGTAGGCGTCCACTAACTATAGCTTTCTAAGCCTAATGAGTAAATAGTGCAAGAATGCCATTTCATTTATATTGTATACGACGAAACCTTGAATTAGGCACATACAGTGTATACAATATAGTTACACATACATTGGGACCATGAGGCAGTACGGTCCATTGTAATGGTAGTCACCATAACATTAAAGTTTCAACTCACAGTTTAAAGTCAAGTGGAACTTTGATGCCTGCCGCTTACATTTCATGATTTGGATTCAGCGTTCTGGGGGTACCAACAATGCATATAAAGTGCTGGATATGTAGACATGTGCACACAATACATACATACACAGAGAAAAGGAACAGCATCAAGGGAGTCCACGTTGCCTCCAGAATGACTACCCTCTTTATGCGATCCCAGGCTGCCCAAGAGAGCCGAGCCCAGACTGCATTGGTCCCTGGGGCACATATGTGTTTTACTTGGGCCAGCTGGGCTTGTCCATATTTGAGTTATGGCCCTTTTTGTCCAGGGCTATAAGGGGGAGCCCAGATGGGCCAGCCCAGGAAAAGTTTTCTTTTCACAAATACATTGTAAATATGTTAAAAGATGCTGACATCTGAATTTCCTCCAGAAATCCCCATTTATGGTACATTCAAAATTATAGGTTGTGCTAAAGTGGAATAAATCTGGGCTCAAGCAGGGCACTTCGAATCTAGGCTGACCCATCTGGGATGGGCCCCCGGATGGGCCCCACTAAGCAATGTTGACAGGGAGGTGACTTCCTGGTTGACCTAAGGGGGTCACATGGGGGAGCTCTCTGGCTCACCTAAGGGAGTCACATAAGGACCTGGGCATCCCTTGAGAGGGGAGTCATTCTGGGGGCAAACTGGACTCCCTTTTGACGCTGTTTCTTTTCTCTGTGTACCTATATGTATACGTGTAATAAAATGCTACCCCATCTCTTTCTATATATATATATATCCCCTCTTAGATATTGCTATACAGTAACTGATAGCCTTGTGGTGTATCTGCCTTAGAAAAATTTGTAATATTTGAAAGGTCAACACATTGAATGGCAGATGCTCAACTGCAGCCGTTCTATCAGTGTCTATGGCTTTGATTTAGAGGGAACGCCCTACAAAGACAAGAACTACTGAGAGCAATTATTGGTTGAAATTTGCCATTTACAGGCTAAAGAACAATTTTGATGGAGTGGCATCAAAATATTGGAGGTTTCCTATTTTATGTGAATGATGAATAATGGAGAGAAGAAAACTTGACAGTGTAACTTTGATCTGCTGATAAATTTAACTGCTGCCGCGCGTTCACGGATGCAAAATGGACTTGGGAGCTGAGCAGTACTTGAATGATGGAAAGCTTTTCCTAACATTAATCTCCACTCAAGGTCAGTGCACTCTGGTATTGGCAGATTCAATTTGTATCAGTAATGTACTTTTATTTTGGTTAAAAAGGTAGTATGCAGAAGACACATCTCTCAGGCCTCCTTGCAAGGATAGCTGTTTAAATATGGTGAAGCCTTGGCTAATATTACTAATTCAGCATGTGGAAACTTAATAACGATGAGGGGATGGTGACACGTTAGACGTTTATAATTCATAATTCAGACTCACTAATGGGATTTGTCTCAGGTGGTATATGTACACGTAACACTGCCTGTAGCGATATAGCTTAAATCTGACCCGATATGCACAACCACTTCGTATACAGCTTTACGCTTTAATCCAATCACATTGTACCTGAAACATAAGTCTGACACCTGCAGTCATAGTGACGTCACAATATACTATGCCGAGGACAAGAATGCACCCAGCATCTTTTCGGTTGGAGGATACGTAGCTCAGTGACAGCCCGGAGCCCGTGCCCAACAATCTGTAAAGCCCGTGTCCCCAAGGACTGCGTCTGTGTGGCAGTGACGGGGATCCACGCCTATGAGCGCGTCTGCTATCTATGCACACGCACCCTTCTTATCTTGCTCTAGATAAAGCTTATTGGCCATGCGCTGGATCGCCTGTCGTCCTATTTGTCGTCATGGAGAGGTAGAGAAGAGGTATCCAGGGAGGGAAACCCGTGACGTCACTCTGAGTCATGTGACCACCATGAGAACGCCCGGATGAGAGGGTCACGTCGGAGGCTCTCCCGTGTCGCACGCACACCATTGTCGAATCCACGCTATCCAGCGTCCGCAAATAGACGCTGTCAGACGGATTCTGTAATTGCATTTTCTCAATTTTCTTCTTGGCAATGCAATCGCAATGCATGACTGCATGGATTGCATCTGCAAAGGGGGATTGCTCATTGGGGGTGCTAGCATAAGGTTAGGGAGCAAGTTTTCACATATTGCAAACCAATATAAAAGGTCCATATATATATATATGGCTAAAATGCCTGCTACTGACAACCAAGGATATACCCCCCCCCTTTGGTTTCTTTGGTAGCGTACCTATATACACATATGAAAACCAAGGACATCGCCCCCTTTTGATTTTTTAGATACAGTGCGTTTCCCATCGTCATAATGATATGGAGGTCAAGATGAAGCCCACTGCCTGGCCCTCGTTTGCCAGGTTTACCTTGGCTTCGTATGTTACACGCGTAATGCCTCACATGCATGCGAGGACATCACAGCAGTCCAGATTTTAATCATTGCATCTAAATAGTCGCAATATCCCTTATACACATATATGCGTGCACCAATGTGGAATTCCTGTACGATAAAAAAGGTCATTGGGAAAGATACCAGCCGCGTCTCCGTCTTTTCTTTAGGTCCTGAAACCTACAGCAGGAATGGTTCATTAAATAAATCATTAAGTGCAGGAAGAGAATTTGACCTACAAGGTGCCTTTTTCCCATCCACCTACTCACCCTCTCCTCCTGCTACCCTTGCTCCCCCTGGGACGGCCGGCGGGGTGGTCGGCGTGTGCCGGTGTCTGGGGAGGGGAGGGGAGGGTGGGGTGGATGGGGGTCAGAGAGGGCATGTCTCTGAGGAGGGTGACGTACGTGTTTGTGTGTTAAAGTGGGATGGGTGGGGGTAGGAGGTGAGCAGAGGCTGAGGCTGTGGATGTTGAAGCCATACCTCTTCACGATACAGCTTGCTGCAGCCCACACACACCCTCACTCTGAGCACACTCAACACGCTCGTACATAACAGTTTATTGCCCGCCCACCAACACACACACCAACGATGCCTACCAGTACCATACAGGTCCATATGATCTGAACAAGACTATGGTTGCACTCATCATCACACCCTTGGGCACTAGTATACTACCACACCTCATGCACCCCTGGAGGAAAGAGTACTGTATGGCAGTCTCCCCACCCCTCCCCTGGTGTGCCGCAGTGCTGTAGCGATACACCAGCAACCAGCGGCCAGCCAGCCCCCTGGTGGCGGCACATGGCAGGCTAGCCGGAAGTGCCCCGCCCCACCCTACCTTCACAGGTGAGTGGACAGCCTCAGATCCAGGGCCAAGCCCGCGAGGTTGAATTGGGGGTGGTGTGAGCAGGTGAGGGGGCAGGTGGGCAAAGGTGCTGTTCTCAGGTGCCGCATAAAAGGTTTAAGGCCGCAGCACTGCATGTAAGCCCCAATTGCTCGGCAGTGGTAGGACATGAGACAGAGAGGGCTCAGTGTGTACGCTGGTCGTGATTCATTGGGCATTGATGTGTGATCAAAGACCTGTATACTGAGTCACCCCTAGATATCCTACCTCCGCCATCTACCTGCAGATAGCAGATACCCCGCCGAGATAAGGCAGCCCCTGGAGAGGCTAAAAAGGAAAGCAAGAAAAGGGTGCTTAGGATGTTCCCTGGAGATCAATGATCACGAGAACGGAAGCGGCCCCCTCCCCCAACTCCCCTATACCTTCCATTCTATGCTGTATCTAACTATACCGAACCCAGGGTTCCGTCCCCGGTAGGATACCACCCTGGATGAGACCCCTGATGTCTTTGAGGCAATGCCTGGACCTGTGTGACGTCACTGGGACGTACTTCCGGTGTGGTGAGACGTCACAGGGGCGCACTTCCCGTCACATGGTCACTGATCACCCGCCACAGTGGCCATGATCAGTGGTGATCTGACACGTGATATATAGAGCCAGATTTTTTTTGTCTTTTTAACGCCTTTCAATGGTATTTTTTACGTTTACTTTAGAGAGGAGAGATCAAAGTGGATCATGGGGCAAAGGGCTCGCTCAAATTGTCACAGCAGGCATCAAAAGCATCCCTGATGGAGCCGACGCTTGGGGCGCTCAGTTCCTATAGGGACACTAGACTTTACAGGTAGACATGGTGGTGGTTGTGGTTGGGCGAGGGGGTGTTCGAGTGTCCAAGTGTCCAAGTTCACTATCAGTCTGTGCCCCGTATGTAGGACTTTTATTTATCTTTTAATTTAATTCATAAAATCATAGCAAGGGCAGACGATATTTGTAATTTAAACCAGCCTTGAGCATTTGAATGCCCAGGTCGGCAAAAAAGAAAGTCAGATTATTGTCACTTGCTGTGCCTTCCTAAATGTGATCATGTTTCACTATTAGATGCTAGGTATATGCTGTCTAAAGATACCTATATACATTTGCAATAATTGCCCATGCAGTGCTTACACCAGTGCAGAGGGGTTGGCACTGGTAGGGATAGAGAAGAACGCCTACAGTTCTGCAGGGGTTCTTATTGCAGAGCCTCCTTCAGGCAGCCCAACCTTACCTCCCTCACACAGGGATATCAGTTATCCCTCTTCAGTCGAACCAAGTTTTCTGTCTGGATGGAGACCTCTTTCTCTGCCTGCCCCATTAGCACGGCAAGGCGTGATTGGGTGCGTCCCACCCGGTTCTACTCCTATAACGGTGCACCACCCAGTGCTCCCCACCCATTTCCCCTCTCTCCTACTTTAGCATGGATCTCAAGCCGTGATCACACTGGGCATGAACATGGCATGTTGAATAGCCTACCAATACCACATCACACCCAGAGACCTCTTTGCTCACAAGCACACTCACATATTCACCGGCACATTTCTCCAGCCCCATGCACCTAGTCGGGCACTTAGTACTGGCCCCAGATTTCATCTATGCACCAACATGGGCATTTGCTTTATGGTATAGAATATATCATATTCATTCTTAATATGAACCCAAGAAACTAGCATGATAATGTCCTCCTCGTCCTCTCAGCTTACCATGTATTCTATATCAACCACCCTCCATCAGGCAGCAGGGTATGTAGCCTTAGTGTAGCTGCAGCAATCAGCACAATAGTGTTACATCAGATTAGATACCTTGCACTGGCTATTCATATAGAAACTATACTACTAACACTAACCTATACATCTGTCAAAGTACTATCCTTTCAAATCCTTTCTATGTTAAATACTCAGGACCTGCAGTCTAGATGTATACACATCATCAGGGTATACACAAACACTATGTATACAAAGTCACTGAGTTGTCGTGGAGCCATTTCAGGATGCCAGGGGTTTGGTCTCAAAGGTTGTTCCTGTACTACCTGTAGCATCACGGTCTGTACAGAAGCAATATGTATACAGTGATACAGGCAGGGAGCGTTGGAGGCAATTATAGATGTTTTCTGCACGTTTGAAATCGTGCAACCTTGAGAAATACACCCAGGAGGCGTGAGCTAAGTGACTGGCTGGTGACAGGCAGCAGATAACCGGGCAGGAGATGCGGCAAATAGAGCAAGTTCAGGAGATACGGCAAATTGCCCGGCAAATTGGCGTAGTTTGGTAGTTCGTACAGTAACTGATGTGATATGGGAGATGTAGTGGCTTAGTATGTATGCACGCAGCGAGTTGCATGTGACTGCGGCAAGTGCAATGTGGCAAGTGGCTTGTGGAATGTCTTAAATATAGCGTTCCGGGAGGCAAGTTTTAATACTTGGTAACTGTTAAGAGTAGAGAAAAGAACAAGATGGCCTGTCGCGTGCGGCGTGCGCCGTAAGTTGGGCGGCGCATGGCGTGTGGCGTGCGGCGGGTGGCCGGTTTAATGAGACGTCCGGACGGCGTGCAGGATTTACGGCAGGACGCGCAGGGACGTCGGACCATCGATCCCATCCCCCAGGCCGATATCAGCGGCCGCCATCTTGTCAACTTTGAGGTTCACTTCTTTTTATCCCAGGGCCCAATCTCACAAGCTGCCACCCGTTGCAAGGCCGACCACCCTAGTCTCCTCACCCCTCTCACCCGTCACCTATCCATAATTACTGACTCCGCCATCTTCAACCCCTACTGCAAAGAAAAGAATATTCTTTTGAAAAGACATAAAGTGAACACTATGATATTTTGATAATATTTCATTTCAATACATAGATTCATATACGCGTAAAACCATTTTGGCACCTTCAAATTAAAATTGTATCTGTAGGTGTACAGTCGACACGGTTTACCATAGAGCAACCTGAATGGACGTACAATAATGCGCTTAGCATCATGTCACTGATCCTTATGGGCAATAAACCGCTGGTTGCAGCCTCCAGCCTTACAAGAAGCCACTAACATGGGCCACCAGTGCCTGACCAAGGATCCAATACCCCCTCCCACCCACCCTACACCACTTCACCATCTACAACCCCCTCCCACGCCCCATATCCCGCTTACTGGCCTGACAGGAGCGCCCTCTTCTTTTTTATCTCCTATCGCCATCGGAAAAAGGCTGGCGGCTATTGATGAAACACGGTCGTAATGGGCTTTTAACGAGTGAAGAACGACTGCCTCCCGCGTCTCCCACTCCCTATATCAGCCCGCCTGCAGGCCTCCCACCCCCCGGCAGTACGTGTGGGGCATGCTGCTGGTGGGGACAGTCTGTGCCATGTGGGCCTGGGTGAAGTGTCTGTTGTTTTAGAGGTTTTGTTTAAATGTAGTTGTTTAGGGAAGTTCTTTAGATGCTCAAAGTCTTTTTTAAAATGATTGATTTTCCCTTGCATTGGAGATGTATAATTGAAGTTTGTATAGATAAAGGTCGCTTTGTGTGCATATGATGAACGTTTGAGTTGGAGAGGAATTATATACTACATGCACTGTATTCTCTTCATAGATCTGATTAACTGATCAAAATGCATAGCTTCAACAATATCCTCACAGTGTGGCTCAACCTTCCGCCAAACTGGCGACAAATATATTATTATAGATTTATCTCATCCTAAGTTTGGAATGCATGTTATGATATCATGACGCAGTAGTATAGTACACCCAACTATGGATCACCTCCCTGTGATATGTTAACAAGCAGCAGTTCCCGATTCACTAGTACATGACATTGTATTACGAATCAATCATGTGCATTTATCAATGCATAATTACATGCATCTCCCCCAGGGCTGGATCCAGAGCTGTCATAACGTGGATAAAAACAACCCTCCCCAGCGCACACAATCATGTGCATACACACCGCCCGATGTGGCTTCCTCGTCCATTTCCCGGAAGCCACTGCGGAAGCCAGCATGTGGCTTCCCCCCAATTGGCCGCGTCTAATCGCATCTGCGCACACCGGTGGTGGCGTGAAAACGTGCCGCTTACCCCAGCCTCCGATGCTGTAGGCACTGCTGGCCTTTCAGCACTGTTAATTGGCCATGAGAACAGGCGCCCAAGTTCGGAGGAGAAGTAATTTCGCGGACAAACCATTTCATTTGGATCAATTTCGCGCCAACCAAATCCCTTCATTAAGATTTCTTTCAATGTTGGTTATGGGATAATTGAATGCAGCTAATCATATTTGCGGTCCCCCGGAGTAGCCGCCGCGCCTGTGAATTGTCTCTTAAATAACGCAATTTAAGAATCCTAATTTACCTCTCCCTAATGCACAATGTCAATAAGAGTTTATCACAGACGAATTGGTTTCTTAAAATCGTCCCCACCTTCGGGGTTTCTCAAACTCTTCACACTACACAATATATTCAACAACCCTAAGAGTAATGCATTCCGCTCACACGAAGCTTTCCTTCAGTGGCCTCAAAGACCGTTTTTTCTATCCACGGACAGGTCTCTGTGATTTGACTGATTCTTTTTTTCACTTTGCTTATTTCAAGTGAAAGTGTCCCTGTGAGTTAAAGAGGAATTCTCATTTTCTCCATGCCTTTTTTTTCTAGCAAGAATAGGCGTCTATGGGTTAAAGAGAAGCTTGGATCTGGAGGCCCTTAGGAAACATGAAGGCAGTTCTAAGTGCGTGGTAGGAATCCACAGGAAGAAAGAGTCGGCACGTGCTGTACAAAGCTAGAATGCCGTGCTCTACCCCCTCCTACCACCCGCTCACCCATTACCCCCAGCACCGGAGGAATGTGTGAATGGCTGACACTGGAGTGGGAACACACGCCACTGGACAGGGCTGAGGACACAAGGCACCAGGTGTGCCTGTCTGAAAGGTGGATGTTGAGTATGGCGAGGCTATGCGTGTGTGTACACTAAGTACTACCAGTACAGAACTACTGTCGAGGGCAGTACTATTGGTCTAAATATAGTTTATCTTTGACTAACCCATCATCTTTGACTAAAGAACCCAACCCAAATACGCTCCTGTAAACTGACTTCTGAAGCCCCATTTTACCCTTTGAGGGCTGCACAAAGCTATTGTGGCATGCACAGGGGAGGCAGCCAGACAAGGGCGAAAGCTTATTCAGGTATGACAATGCCCATGCGACTCAGGTAGGGAGAGGCCTCTGCAGGAAAGTGTTTCACAAGGAATTTAGCATGATGGATCGATCTGTTCTGCATACAAAGTGGTCAAATAGAATGCAATCTTAGAAAAATACTAAGTGTTTCAAGAGGATCAGACTTTAGAATGGACTAACAAGTGGTGTATGCGCCGCATAATATAATAATCCCTTTGAAACACCTGCAATGAGGATAAAGATCATGAGTCTACATAAAAGAAAAAGGGAGAATATTCAGTTTTGGAGAAGAAACAAGACATGGGGATGGTATAAGGTCTCCGTGTTTACGGCTTTAGAAACACTTTATTCATACTTGTAACTGCCTTACAAGTGGCAGTATCACTTGTAACTTCTTGTGAAACACCCCATTTACAACTGATTACATTATAGTTAGAAACACTTTGATAAAGATTGATCTATTACAACCCTTGTGAAACACCTTCTGGGGATAATCTAGTCAATATGATTACCGATATGGAAAGAGGCAATTTCCAGGTGAGACCTTGAGATTGACACCACTGACTCTCAGGTAAGGGTAGTTTTAGCGACAATGACTCTCACTTTTCTGAGGGTGTGGAACGTGTTGGTGATATTGCTGCCATAAGGATGATGCGTTGGATGCTGGGTATTGGAAATATATCCACCTTATGTTAAACCTCGGGCATTGTAGTTAGAAGCCACTTTAATATTTTCCAGATTCTCTACATCTTTACAGGCATGCCTTCAGTTTCTTCTAAGTGACATCCTCACATTCCTATTTCCTACACCCACTGTCGACCCTCCAAACGCCAGTCATAATATACGTCAAACATGTACACATAATATACTCCTTTACACACCTTTGACGTTAGACTTTAAAGCCTCCTCGTTCTGCCTTAGAACTCGACCAACCTTTGACACACCATCTGTCCGAAGTGACACACAGAGCATGGGCAGGTCACACAACCCCCGGTCCCTACCTTATAACATGGACACATCCTCCATCAGTCACTGACACACACATCCTCTCTGAGACTGATTATCTTCCTCTTGGCATGTTTCCGTTGAGACTGCCCCAGGTAAAAAAATACCAGGGTTTATCATGATATAAATCATAATAGATTTACTGGGGTACTTTGGAACCAATCATAGTTTATATACTGTGATAAATCATGATACAGTGAGACCTTGATAAATCGGTCTTTGATAAGTCGGTTGTCTTACTTATCGGCCTCTTACACTTAGGACAGTTTCAATCACACACTAATTGTCTTTGATAAGTCGTTTTTTTATGCTTCCGGTTTCGGTCAGCCATTTTGGGTACCCAGTGTTTATTTTGTATTATAATCTACTTTGATAATTCGGTTGGTAGATTGATGGGAGAGTGTGGTGTACCCTGACCAGCCCCCACCCCCAATTACTGAGTATTTAGTGTGTTGTTTTAGTATTAAAAAGGGATGCACTCAGTAGTGTATGCAACGATTTGTTATATTCTATACAAATGGAGTTTGGGTTGTACTTATAACATGAAAGCATAATATGATATACATGTAGGCTACATACATACAGTCAATGTAATGCATGTATGCAATAGGTAGTGTCTGCTTGTCTGGGTTTGAGTTGTGTTAGTCTTTTTCACGCTGTATATAATTGGAGACTTCTGCAAGTGTTGAATCAGAGTAATAATAGAAGTGGGTGAACGATACCTATATATGCCCTTCTTTTAACAAACTGGTTTGGTAATTTACTAGTTGTGTCAGTGTGTGTATAGGATTGTATAGTCACCCCCATCCCCCACCCCAACCCTTTGCACCTCCTAGCACATTGACTATCTTAAACTACTCTTGAGAAATCAAATTCTTACTCGAGCATAAATTATTGATTTATATTTTCAAATACCCATGACTGTATCTCCTATGTTGTATAGGTCTATGCACAATTGTCTGTAAAGTTACACCCACACTTCCCTCCACTTTGACCCCCCCCCCCCCAAACAGCCACCTTCCATGCATGATCCAGAGGACCGGCCGTTTTGGAAAACCGGCCGTTTTTATTCAAAACGGAGGTGGTCGATATATCGAGACCTCACTGTACCTAGCATTATAATATATTAGAGTATTTTCAATACCATGATATAGACTACGATTTTATATGGTTCTGATGTGTGATATATCATGATATTTTGTGTCCTGTATACTATCATATTAACCAAGCTTCACAGATACACCATGATATCTACATGTGGTACACCATGGTAAATTTACTGTGGTACTTTGGAACAAACTATGGTTATTGTACTGTGATATTATCATAATCGTTATGCTGGTATATCATGGTATTTATCATGTCCAAAAGGAATCCATTTGAATTAATTCCCATTTGGTTCCACATCAATTTTCACAAAGTATCCTAGTACCAAGACACATGTGTCATCCCAGAACTTAGAACATGATTCCAGGTACATTATTATTGTAAACCATGAGTAGTTCTAAGTTACTATTGGATTGTGACAATGGTAACTCTCCACTTCTGTGGCTATATGCAAGTCCTATTTACCACAAAAGGGTGTTTGTATCTTTTCAAGTGCTTCCTTCAGTATATTGTCATTTATTTTTGAAACTTTTGTCAATAGTACATCTGGATCAGATTGTTCATGGCTTTAATGTTTCAGTTATTCCAAAATTATTATCATTTTAACAATTATACATATCATTTATGATTTGAACACCCCAGAAAAGTCATCTCACATACCAAATACCACCTAGTGGGAGGGAATTGAACTATGTTACTATAGTTTACCATGGTATACCATGGTATACCATGGTACCATGTGCTTTCTATATCCCCCATTATCGACCAGAGCACATTCTATTTCTGCTGTGTGCAAGCAATCTGCTGTATCATATCATATGACATACTGTAATATTATGCTCTAACCCTTATATTTTGTATATTTTATAATATCCAGACCTATTTGTGTCCAGATAATGCATAATATCCACAAAATCATCCTACAGTGTTAATCCCCATAGATAGACCAAAATGCTAATAAACACTTAAATAGGGATCTGAATTTAGATATTTAGATGTCCAGGTGGTGCCTGGCTACTAGTTTGTTTAACTAGGACAAGAAAATTTGATGATTTATTAGTCAATTAATTACTTCCATTAACTATCTGTTCTTGGAATATAACTACATGTAGTATGGTAGACATAGGATTTGCTGTAGGCCATCCTCACTAAGACTAGACTGATTGATTATTTAGGCAATTATTAGGCATATTTTGTCAAAAATAACCAGAGATTACATTGGTGATCATTGAATGTTTTAGATTATTTAGAATTCCTAATTATTTCAGCATTTTATAGATTTTTTACTTGGCATAGACTAGGCTGCCACCTAGTGTGTGAGAATCAAACTATGTTACTATAGTTTACCATGGTATACCATGGTATACCATGGTACCATGTGCTTTCTATATTCCCTATTATCGACCAGTGCACATTCTATTTCTTCCGTATGCAAGCAATGAACTGTATTCTATCACATGGCATACTGCCATATTATGCTCTAACCCTGACGTTTTGTGTACTTTATATTATCCAGACCTATTTGTGTCCAGATAATGCATAATATCAGCAAAACTGTCCTACAGTGTTAATCCCCATAGACACACCAAAATGGCTGATTATCACTTAAAGAGGGATCTGAATTTAGATATCTAGATGTCCAGGTGGTGCCTGGTAAGGTTGCTGATCATTGAATGTATGACATTATTTAGAATTCTTAATTATTTCAGCAATTATGGATGTTTTACTTGACATAGACTAGGCTGCCACCTAGTATGAGAGAATTGAACTATGTTACTATAGTTTACCATGGTATACCATGGTTTACCATGATTTATGAGTGGGGTAAAATAGATTGGTTTATTCTGGTATATCCTAATAGATTATGGTTCAAAAACATGGTCTTACCATGATACAGAGAAAGCATGGTATCCAATATTGCTATAAAACTATGGTAGACCATATATATATCTTAGATGTAAATATCACAATTTACTCTAGTATATCATAGTACACTATAGTATCTGAACCATGGTTTATCATCAGTTTAATGTACTGTAATAAATGTGAGTAATGGCTATGATGATATTATCATAATATAAAAGGAATATTGTGGTATCTTGATAGATTATGGAATACTATGATTTTAGAATCATTGTAGATCATGGGTTTGGTATATCACAGTAAATTATGGTTATATATACCACAAAATAACAGGGTATACTATGGTACACTAGGGTATACCATGATGTATTCCGGTTTACTAGAGTAGATCATGATATTTACCGTGGTACTTTTTTACCAGGGTGAGAGGAATTATATATGCACTTTTACAGTGATAGATCTAGTGGACGTCGCCATGTTGTGTACGATGGCATAGATTGTAGTTCAAAATTCAGAATGTCAGAGAGTTCTAATACTAAGCAGAATATGAACAATTATATTCCAGGCCCATGGCTATGCACAATGTCTGTACTGTAATATTTCCTGAAATGAAAAATTCGCAAGCGCCGTTTAAGTAAATTACATTACAAATGTATCATTGGAGGTGTGTTTTCCCCAGCCTGATGACACATGTTACGTAGTAAGAAAAGAGTAAAATCTGTATACAATTATGCAATATTGATAAACTGACATAACATTTCTGATCGGAGTGGTTCTGAAAGTAAGCTGTAAAGTTTTGAGAATATGCAGCTAAACCTTGGGGATGGATTATAATAGAAGAAACACATTTATTTCAACATGTTGCAATGGAAGGGGCTTCCAAGAGCTTTGAACTGCTCTTAAACCTGCTTTCAAACCTGCATTGCAATTTAATGATCTACAGCTCATAGTATATATGGCTACCTAGTAGGTCTCTAGTAGTCTTTAGGGTATTTATTCCACACTTGTTGTATAACACAGAGGAGCTGGCCAACACCAGTCCTGAGAGCCCGGGGGGATCGGCCAGTAGCCGCCGACAGGAAACACTACTTAAAGAACTTAAAGAATCCATGGTTATTATTATCCAGACTCAATTAGTGAGACTGCCACGGCAGCACCCCTCCTCTGCTAAGACCCCTTTTTCCTTAGACTCCCCCTGTGGTGTTTTATCACAATTACCTCTCTCAGAGACGCAATTGGTGTCTTAACAAAACCACAACCAGCAAAACGCTGGTGGAATTCCTAATTTAATCTCCCTCTCCTACCGCCCGGCCCTTCCCCAATGGAGCACTCCCTTCCCATGCCCAAGGATCATTACCCAATAGGCTGCCCTGCTTTTCCAGCTCACTGCCTCTGATCGTTTATCTCTTGTCCGCCAGGGTGACAGCCACACCGCATGATTAGTGCGCCGTCACGCATCGCTTGCGCCATCTTGGCATGCATGATCACATGCTGTTGGAATACAGCCAATCAGCAGTCACGTCTCATGGTGTACCTGGGTGCTAGCCAATAGGGAGTCAGCTCTCAGGGGGCAAAAAGGTGTGGGTAGCCTTGGATCTGGTGTCTACGGATGATGGTTCCCTGCATGCACCATAGACAGGAATCACGGGCTACATTAAGGCAATCCTCAGCTTGATGAGACATCTTTATGCCTCTCACATATAAGCATTCATACCTGCTTTATCTCATATACCCTTCTTCCCATTTGACACATACGACCGTGATAAGACAATGTACGTGGCTGTTCCAAGACCAGATAAAAAAACAGCGAGGTAGGCAGAAAGTACGCCCGGGTTAAATATATGCTTCATGTCACTCTTTTCAGCTTCAGAATAAATACTAAATAGGTGGTAGGTGTTAGACGTAAATTATAAATGTGATTCTAAACCATCTACATGGCTTTCTGAAATTCGAGACTTAACTTAAAATAGTAATGGTAGTGCTATCTTGAAATATCAAAGTTGGCAGTATGAGAAACTAATATACAAATTCGACATGCAGATTGCTAACACAAGGTCATGCTGATGATCCAAAGTAATTGGTATTCACATAAATACTAATACTGGCATTTTGATTTGTTTGATAATCAGATATGGATAATGAGGCTTTGTATTGGTATAATTACTGGCAATGTGTACAGGGCATAACTCATGATTCGCATATCAAATCCATTAGAGCTAGTTATGTTACAGAGTGGTAGCCTGGGCAAAGATTCCCATGGGGCCGATTAATTTCAATTGAATTCCTTTCACCCACTTGAAATGCTTAATGTGGTGCCCTGTAACATTTCCTTATGTAGGCTAAGAGGCAGTGTTTTATGTTAGCGATATAGTTCTACATAGCCCCATAGTCTAAAGCTATTCTCATGTATTCCTGACACACAATGGAGCTAGCTGAGGAGAATGAAACCGTTCTGGCTGAGCTCCTAGTTATAAGTCATACATACCATGGTGCTCCCAAAGCCTTACACCATGTAGCCAGCCTGACACTGTGTCTCTATAAATCATAACACTGCTGTGCCTTTGGATAAAACTGATGAATGCCATGGTACCAAAGATATTCAGCCTGACTTCCCTACACAAAGTCGCTTATCAGAGCCTTCCCCCGCCTTATACTAGTGTAGCATCACACTGCATAATGAGGCAGAGAGATAAGATGGGAAAAACCAATAATGTGCAGAAGGTGTTTTCTATATGCTGCATCATATCTGATTTTAGCTCTCTCGCCTTCCTCCTGCTCCTACACATTTAACCATACACCCTGATACTGAGAATGTGTCTTGGCTACCCCCATCTACTACTGTATAAGATAAGCAGGTCTCTAAGTAAAATCAGCCTTATCCATCAGCCACTGTGAGAAGCCAATATCAACTCATCTATTCTCATCTAACAATCTCCTGCGACTCGGTCTGAAATGTTGTTAAACTTGCCTGTAGTCGATGTAGTTATCTCAGCGTAGTTAGTGCATTGTGCTGTGTAAATTCCTTGGGTATTGGCCTTAATTTCGCCAACTGTCGGCCTATTAGGCCCGAATTGCGTTCCTCGTGGAAAGTCACAGCAATCTGCATATCTCCAACTGGCAGCGTGGAGGCAGGCATGCCTAGGAGGACCCTGCTAAATGAAGTGTTAAGACAACGAGGGAACCATCCCTCCCCCTTGTTGCTGGAGGGTGCCCATAGCCGAATTCCAATTTGATAAGCATACCAGATTAGGACCCCAAGTAGGATGAAGTTTTTAATCTTATTATCCGCTTAAATGTCGTGAATTGATTATAGAACCCAACCAATCTTTTAATTTACATAATTCATTTTCTCTAGTATGCTCACGGGGGAATGTTTTACATCATTTGAAATAGGATTGCCAACTTTACGTCATACTTTTCTTATGGACTTAACGACGAAGGATGGTGTTTTGAGATGTTTTCGTTTGGCTATCTGCTGTTGGGTAAAGGTGTGTGAAGCCTTTATTCTGGCCTTTATTCCATCCATCTCAACTATCCGGGATAATTGTAGCTATCTTAAGATACTACTTAATACATGTGATATGTAGGGGTGGGAGCTTAATAACAGGTTTTAATGCAAAGGGAATATCTGGTAACCCCCTCCAAGCAATTCCGGAATTTGCATCTGTGTATCTCTGGCAGTAAAATGTGGCCGCTTTATACCTTGAGGTCAGGCAGATCCGGGACGATGATGGTATATGTAGCTTATCCGGATAACGATACAAGAGGGCTTTTATTGCAGATCCAGCCGTCCTGATTTAGTGGACCGCCCCTAACGTTACCACTGGCACGCTAGCCATTTGGAAAAGCCATAGCAAAAGCCACCACCAGGCTTGCCACCCGGAATAAGGCGAAGAAGGCCTCTGAGTCGACACCAGAACACTTTTACCGGATTTTCCAGCCTGCCTGTGGGCACAAAGAGGATGAATACAGTAAGAAAAGAAGTATAAAGAAGAAAGTGGGCACCCTGAGGCTTAAAATCTCCCGTCTTACTGAACCACCCCAACCCAACCCCATCAGCCCAGAGCGCACTGGAGTCACCTCTGCATGGAGCCTCTATAGCCGTAGAGTTGCAGGCCCTGGAGGAACCAGGGGGCAGCTGCATGGGGAAGTCACAGCAGGTTCATTTGTATTTCTCCTGCAGTGCCTGGGGTTGATGACACACTGGTAGGCAGGTTAAGACTGGCTCCCCATTGATCTGCCGTGGAGGATCCACGTGGCGGATTAATCACGCCTGGCTCGGGTCACTGGGTTATTGGGTTCTGGAGGAGCCCTCCTCCAGGGAAGACACGCTCTCCTCCATACGCCCGCACTGCATGAGGAGTGAGGAGGGCGCCCAGGAGCAGTGCCAGATGAAAGGCCCCCTGAGTAGGGCCCCTGTTGCCATGTCCTGGAGGCAAAAGTCAGGCAGGCACACTGGAGGCAGCTGGGGCTGGTGATGGGGTGCCTGCCCCACGGCCAGGTTAACCAATCTGTTAAGGTCCATGTCCTCCACGGCCCCGCCTAGAGTAGATGGTAGTCTCACGTTCAGAGGGCCAGAGTTACTATCTGGGAGCGCAGGGCAATTACATGGCCCTGGAAGAGTGATGCAGGCTACTTGTGGTGGGCCGCTGCCCTGATGAGAGGGAATCACCTCAGGCAAGCTTGTTTCTGGGAGGTAGCGGTACACAGGAGGATTAGTGTATAAACTTGCCTATTAAATGCCAATAAAGAAACGAAAACAAAACCTAGTAGAAGAGAATGCCTGTACATATACACGAACAAATCGCCAAATGAAGTTAAATTGTTTGTTTTATATTTTATATTTTGTTTTATATTTATATTCTATGCTTTATATGTTACTATTCAGTCATAAATTATGATTAATGCCTGTAATCTTTCATCACCATTGGAATATTAAAAAATCTATAAATTATGAAAGAAACATAAATCAAATGCCTTTGCATCAACAGCATTGACTTAACCCCTCCCTCAAGTCAACATGTGCATGAACAGCCGACCATTATTCCCCCAGGCCTGAAATGTCGTTGGACGGCTCCAATAGCTTTATCAACATCGTTCGCAAAGTTGACATGGCTCTATTGTTAGGAACTAGGACCTGGGAGCCTGTAGACTGTGGAAGACGCCGAAACTATTGACCACCACACCCACAGAACACTGTCAACAGAGGCTGCTTTGGGCGGCACAGGTTGGCGGATCAATTCATGTAATTTCTGCGTGGGACCTTTTTTCTTCTTCACCCATCTGTCGTCAAAGAAACCTCTATCAGTTCTGCCTTTTCTTATGCCCTTCACTCCTTTCTTCGAGGTCCAGGCTTACACAATGTCATATACCATTTTGGAGTTATCTTTGAATAGCATTCTAATTCTACTGAAGACGCCACGTGTCTGAAATAGAGGGCTTTTCATCTGAAAATAGATTTGTTATGAGAATAGAAAGCTGCTGACAATGGGCTATTTAATGCTCTTTAGCTCTCTTTCAGCCGTTGGTACTATTGACAGGGAATTGTACAACACAATAGCAATTGACAAAAGTCATACAATGACTATAACTGCAGGCTATTAGCAGCAATTACCAACAGAAATAGAACAGCTATTCGAGACTCAATACTTTACGTCATAGACAGATATTCCGGAGAGATAACAATCTAATGCGGCTCTTCGAAATGAGTACCTAGCATAAAAACAAAAAAGCAACTTCTTCATCATTTCCAAACTGTATGCCTTAGCCAATAACTATATGAGCCATATACCTTTTAAAATGCAAGCTTGGTTATAGCATAGATATCAACTAATTGAACCAGTGAACCACTGTGTGACTATGCCTGCCATAGATTTGTTTATTTTATATTATATGCTTTATATATGTTACTCTTCAGTCAAATGATTAATGCCTGCTTGTGTGGCTAGAGCAGGACGAACACAACTGAATAGGACTCAAGTAATAGCTATAGATGATAACATTATAGTACAATACCCAGTTTCTCTTATAGTAGCCCTAGGACAATGCGTTGTCATACAAATAGTATGACAACAATTATGAGGAGGTGTTTTGCTGTAATGCATCGCGGGCTCATAGCACAAATGCTCATATCCAGTACATCCAAACTAAACCTGAAATAATCATACAAATCATATAGGCATTAGAATTAATGTGATATTTGAGGAAAATGATACCTGGCAAAAGGTTAAGTGGAAAGCCATAGAGATGTAGATAGATCTGCCCCAACTTATGCTTTAACATGTGTCAGGTGCGCTTTAATTACGTATCATTGTCTTGTGTAAGTGACATTTTTAGTTTACTGAGTGGCTGCAAAATCTAATAAGCAGATAAGCGCATGTGCAAATATGACAATGCCTTTATAGCTCTTGCTCAGAATAACATGTCATAATCACAAGCCAGGGTAGTGGACACCCCGAGCTCATAGGTGAGCTGGGGAGCTGTTCAATTCTACCACATCTTGGTCTTCCTCCTTACACCAGTGTGAGCGATGTCTATCTCTATGTTTCTGAAATGGGCATTACGAATTGTATAAAGAAAACAGAAATACCACACAGAGTCTTGCTTTTCATATCAAAGATGTACACTGTAAAGGATTGGTTGCCATTTTTGTAGGTGTACAGTAGATTTTCCTGTTGGTGCACAGTCTATTGTAGGTAGACAGTAGAATCTACTGAAAATCTACAGTAGATTCTACTGTAAACACATTCTACAGTAGAGTCACGTTTCTGTGTTGATTTGGAAAGATTGGCGTGCATAATTATGTGTGCAGTGGATCTATAAATCATATATAAGTCACTTATTTTGGGACTCTTTCAAGGGCCCCTCTTACACTCCCACCCCCTATCACTCTCTTTGCCAAATTGACATAGATCTACACTAATATACAACCCTGGCAGCATCTTGTCACTGAACACAAATACGCCATCCCTAGTCGGTGATGTCATTTGTAAACGTTCCGATGTATGAGTGAACATGGATCCTGCTGTCACTTATCGGTGACTCCTCTTTTAATCAATATCATTGATTCAGATGCACCTGTGTGACATGCCTGAAGAACCACTGCATTGTCTTCATACGTTATTAAAAGCTACATGAGATCAACCACTGTGCCCACCTGTAATAAGCAATATGAATATCCAATACAATAAGGGAAATGTAAGGGCACTTGACAACATCACACCGCCTAAGACAGGTGATTCAAAGGAACCTGAGAATGATTGCTCGAAATCTGTCTGCATTACAAACATAATTCAGCGTACATTATATTGACGGTAGACTAGTATGGTATGGAGAATGCCATAATGAAAAGGGGATTCGCTCCAGATAAATATTTGCATCACATTCTTCATATAGCGAACGTATTAAAATCATAACGTTTGTATTCAGTTCACTGTTCCTATTGCATCTTAACTCTGTTTATGTTCCATTATATCAATTGGCCAGAGGGACATGTTGAGCAATATAATATATACTCCCATTGCCATACCTTTGTACACTATAATTATAGCAGTACATGCTCGACAAGCAGCATGGCCTCAGTCATCTACAAAACAATGTCGTATGCTGCTGACAGTACGTGTACGTAGGCCTATTATATGCACTAGAGAAACTGAGGGCCTTGTCAAAAAATATTCACAACCCATGAGTGCCTGGAAGACAGAAATGGGTGTGTAAATGGTCCTAAGGCGGGCCTTATGTGCTATCTAAAGGTCTCTCTACTCCAAACACTTTTACCTCAGTATTATTCCTGAAAGGCTGGGTTTAACATTGGCAGCAGGAGAACTTTACCCATAGAGTTAAAAGGGAAGGGACTCTCTTGTTCTCTATATAGATCTGGCAGGCCTGAGTAGCTCCTGGTAAATGGAGATGGAGTAGAAAGCATCATTCAAGTCCCCATTGAAATCTGAAACTGGAACATTCATTTATCATTAACCAGAATGGATGTTTGGTTAAGGGTACTTTATAGTGACTGACAGTGGGGTGAATGGTGATGCAGTACTCTGGAAACCATGCATTTAACCATATCATGAATTGGATTGACAATGGCATGCATGGAGTCAGTGGAGGGTGAGGTGGGATGAAGGTTAAGTACAGGCTTCCCTGAACTGTCAATAGTCACTACATCACGCTGTATCCAACGCTGAACAAGAGCTGCTGAACTAATACTGCTAATGTAGTGAAACGTGAATAGCTGTATCACACAGCACTGTGCAATAAAAACCGTTTCAATTGCCCTTCACGTGCCCCATACACATGTTGAAGCTGTACGTGTTGTATAATCCATACAATGTATATTCACAAACGGTTATTTTAGACACAGTCTTGGCGCTATAAATGTATGACACACATTTTGGCTCATTCTTGTATACAAATACTAAGTCATGGGAGTTCCTTGCGATTCAGGCTCTTACTTCAGCTCCATGTCTCTGAGGAACCTCAGTCTGCCTTTCATAAGCGACTCTGTGCTGTATCCAGTGGGAGGCCTATTTAATAGCACTCATATTTCTTACAGGAGTCGTTATAGTCGTCCCCACCACCCTCCATTAGGTTGACTCCCCTGTGCAGAAGTGAGGTTCTTTACATCATAGCTACAGGCAGTAGACACCCACCTTTCACCCACCCACACACGCTGGAGGTGCCACCTAGACCCACCCCATCACCCAGGCCTCAGAACCCACACCCTGCAAATTATCACGACGCACCACAATAGCCAAGGTACTGAAATATGGAGCCCCAGGGACAAAGCTGCTATCTGGCCCGAGGCAGACACAAGGCATGGAATGTCTGCCCTTATTCTCTCCTCAACCCTTTCACTGTTACCCACATAAGATGTCCAAGGACCTTGTCCCTATGGTTGTTGCATGACCTATAGGGTGCAGATAAAAAGGGGGAGGGCAAAAAATAAATCTCCATTGTCGTTGTTATTTATGGCTATACTGTCTGATCCGAGTAAAACGCATTACTCCTTGTAATATGGTTTGGGCGTCTGGGTCTTTTTTCGTCCTGCTGCTCTTAGTATGGATCTGACATGGGGTCATGCTAATGTTGTACCAGGTAGGGGTCGGGCACCAGGAGGAAAGCATTGTTATGAGACAGTTTGACATAGCCCTGACTAGTCAGTAACCTATAGGGCTGTACGTAGTCCTGGCTTGTCACTCATACCAGTGACGCTAGTGAATAATGCCTTTAATGAAGGACCTGTCATTCAAAACTTCATGCTTAACACCTTGCCATGCATCTGATGTTCACTGGGAAAAGTCAAGCCGGTGCCACTTCAATTTATACCCCCAGGAAAGTGGAAACACATTGTGATGGCTTACACCATTTACTAAAAAAAGTGATGTTGAGATACTCTGCACATTTGGCGTCCAATATATATATATATATATATATATATATATATATATATATATATATATATATATATATATATATATATATATATATATATATATATATATATATATATATATAGGTTCAATTGTAAAGGTTCAAATTATATTAATTCGTGTAACAATCGATTGCAAGATATCACTAAATTTTACACATCACACACGTCGTGTTCCTGACTTGTTCTTGATGTGCAAGTATGGGAGGAGCTTTGGCTGAACGTTCACAAATGATGTTACTCATTATTGACCCTTTTTTCAAGACCTCGTAATAATCCCATGTCATTATGGATGGTGACTAGATGGTGGTCATTTGCGAACGTTCCCTAGGGCGTTCCTCCGACGAAAAGACAGACACCCATGTGACCTCATGTCTAGTTCTACTTCCAACTCGATATCAACCTGCCACCTGTGGATTTCCACACCCCACTTATTATTGTATCGACTCGTGGTGTGTAGTATAAAGGTGGATCCAGAATAGGTTGCCACCACAATCCGCAAGACGCCCACCATATCATAAGCATTATAGGGCGAGTAGTGTTTTCATAGGGAATCCAAGCCAGCATAACTGTGAGGAATAGTCAATGTTAACCCAGCTCAACATTCCATGTACTTTCCGATGCAGAATTAGGAATGGAATACCTATAACCTTTACCGAGGCAGGATAGTTCCTCACCAATTTTGCTTCTCACACTGACTTGACAGTTGGGCTTCTTTTACGGGTATATTCTTGGAAGAAGGCAATTTCTCTGACTGACAAGGGTAAAAAATGACAAACTCTAGGAACTATTGTATTTATCCGAGTAGAATGCTGACTAGAGTTGCTGAGTGCATAGGTTTTTGATCCATCTGCTTCCGGTGGGACTTTTTGAGGCGAAGCTCTCAACTTCAGAAAAGAAGTTACAGAGTTACAACGGCAAAGGGCTAGCAGTCTTGAGGGGTATCCAAGGGGGAGTTTGTCGGTGTACTACACCGCTCTTGTTACTGCTGTCACTGCAGTCGTCAAGGGTTAGGTGTCACACATGGTGTGTGACAGTGGGGTACTGTGACAGCTAACCTCAACTTTTAATGTCACAGGGGGCTGACCATGTTTATGCAAGGAACCCTACTCTGTGACAACAAGAACATTGGATACTCTATAATCCCTCCCACTCCATCTCCGGCGGAAACTCATGTCCACTCCTGAATATGATGTTCTTTAAGAAGTAACATGTGTGGTCTGTATTCAGGAAACCAACAACAGATGATCCACATTTTTTTGGTGTCAGCCTTGGAGTCGTGGGACACTGCTAAGTAAATATGCAGATGATGAAAGTAGAAGGCGCCAGTTCAGTAGAAAGTAAAGGTAATGTTACCGCTAGTCTAAACCTCTCACGCCGCTCCACACAGGTGGCAAACAACCCAATGGCAATTCTCAGTTCGTCCATTCCTCCAGCTGTACATAGTAAGAAAAGGGGGATGCTCATGTTGATAGAAATGGTTCTTCTGTGACCTGTGACCAAAAACCAAAGTCCTAGTGGATCATTTTTCCTTGTACGGTATGTTCTTTTATGGTATTCACCAGAAGGTGCATGGAGTAGCTTTTTGTGAGTTATTTCTTTCTGTGCTCTTTCTCCCTAGTTACGGCAGGGGTCTTGGTGGTCTCGCAAGCTCCTGGCCCACATTCAATAAATACCAGATCCGCAGGAGGAGAGGGAGGGAGGGGGACTCCAGACAGTGTTTAATATGTGTTCTAATTCCAATTGCGTCCTAGCATCTGTGGCCTACCAGACTTGGGGCACACCCCATAACACCCCCCTGATGTCTGTAGCAAGGGGGTCTGTTTTACGTTCTGAAGTAGTTCCGCCCTTAGTAACCAGGCCCTGCTAACAACCTATACATACCAATTCGGAGCATTTGGCCTAATACGGACAGTTCTTCAGCTTAATGCAAAAACTATAGTATGAGAACATAAGTATTCCCAGCAGATCTAAGTAAATGTTGTCTTTATTCACCTGCGTTGAGTTACCAACCATCAATAAAATACCTCTTGACAGCCTAGCCATCTTTAATCCACGCCCAAACCTTTTTGGAGGCAACATTTATGAAACAGGACTCAGTATGCGTGGACGCGGCCGCGACTGTGAGTTTCATGGGGCCTGTGTTGTCTGTTGTACTTTTTCCCCCTGCACCCGCCACCCGTCGTGTTTACCTTATCGCCGTGGTCCACAAGCCGGGCTGTGTTTCCCCCAGTTGGTAGGCGGGTTGCGTGAGCTGCTCATGGAGCTGCTCGTGATCTGCTCGCGAGCTGCTCGTTACAACTCAGGCCTTAGTTGTCAGGGTTTAAGGGTAATTTTCAGGGTTAGATTTTAGTTGGGCTAACTATTATCTACGTGGTGGACGTGCTCTTGTCTCATGTTTGGAAAACAAAATATTAGCAGATTAAATGGCAAGGCTTAACTCTCGCTCAAGGTTCAGACTAACTTTAAAGCATTGCCTGACACAAGCGTCAGGTCTTCCAACATAACTTGCCTATATTAAGGGAGTCAGATAATGCTGGGCACTCCTTCAAATGCAAATGGAGTCATTTTGTCAAAACTCTTGACTCCTGCCAGAGAGTCAAGCTGACGTTATATTTTCTGTATGAGTTTACTTCTATATTGGTCCCTTTAGAAACAAGCCAGTGTCCACACATCCCTCCCATATTGATGACCAATCAGCGCCCCGCTACCATCGGTTATAAGGGGGGCATTCGGTTTCCGGCCGAAGTTTCTAGTTTATTGAGATCAGCTTCTGCTCAATAACCAAAGCCTGGCCTTACAGACCAGGGGGTGAGGCTATGTATATGTAAGACCAAGGCCGTATCCACCATGGAGCTTGACCGAGCACCTCCGGTTCCCATCTACAATACATTCAGGAACCCCCAGGAGGGTGGGGCAGCGGGGAAGGGCTCTTGGTGAACTACTCTTTCATGGTGGGGGAAAGCACAAGTTATGGCTTCTCCATGTGGCTTCCTCACTATAATAGTATCCATACGCTGTTAACTTTGGCCACAGGCAACCAACTTTCCTGTTCATATACATTGTATAATTCCCACACACTTTCGGGGGTTTCATCGCTGCTGAGATGTCGGTGTTGAGGAGAATATGGAATACATTAAGAACAGCCATACATGTGAGGAAGGATCAGGAATGAAGTGGGCAACTAACTGTTCATATGATGCAAATTGCAGCATCTCAAATGTACAATGTGCTATCACTAGTACCTGATGCAATATACTCCTATACTAGTAAAGCTCCATATCATTGGATACGTCAACTATACGAGTCCTCCCTCCGTGGAACAACACATAATCTACATTATACATGTACGTGCCTTTACTCCAGGATGGAGGCTAAGGAGTTGGTGTGGGCAACGGGTAGTCTGCCAGGATGACCACCTGCCTCCCCGAGGCCTTAAGGCTGTCGACCAGACGATCTCCAACGTTAATCTTTAAGGTTAATTCCCGCACCCATCGACTACCGGTCAGCCATAATTGCTGTAACCGATCCCCTGCCTGCTCAGAAAGATTGATAACCTGCTTATAGATCATGTGTAGGGCTCGCCAGACACCAGCGACGGCGGCTGAGGCTGGTTCCCCGCCTTGAGGTTATAACCTATAGTTGTAAGCCCCTGGTAGTATTTTATCAGGTTGGGTACCGACCACTATTGAGGTAATGAGAGTGTCCATGGATCCGCTGCGTCCCCCCTCAGACTTGAATTAAACTAAGGGATAAAAAGCGCACTACCACCAAGGAAGAGAAAAATCAATCCTCGCTCACTGTTCTATCCATAGTCTTTGTGTAAGGAATAATATGCAATTCCCCAGGCAGATAATATAGTCCCTGTGGCCATTAGAGGTTTCTATACAGTGGGGTGATGGCGACAACAATGACAGAATCATGAGATGTAATTGCTGTGACTTGCCTAACATTATAAAATTGAAAGTGTCCCACCCTCCCCTTTTATGTTCCCTATTAGTGAGGCACGGTGGTGAGCAGCCGAAGTTAGACCCATGGGCATGCAGCAGTACCAGGATTGTACATTATGTGCTGGGGAGGGTTTGGATCTATTTGCCATGAGTTTATTGTATTTGACAGACCAATTACCTGGCACTGAGGGTGTGGGTGGTGGCTAGGAAATCCTTGTATCTCACACAGTCCACCCCAACTCACCCATACTAGCTCCCACCACAGAGGTAGGCTATACATGCAGCAGCCTCACCAGTGTTCCACCCCCCCCCCCACACCCACACACTCACACTTTCTACCAGTACCACCTGATGAAGCAGACCTGAATAATGAAACAGCTGCGAGATTAGATGGCTCGCTTTGATGAGTAAAACCCGCATTGAAGCTATTTACAATTCTCAGCACTCCACAGACTTGAAATGAAGTCGCCACCAGATACTGACGACTTGTGTGGCTGAAAGGATTCCTCTGTTTGGAATGTTGTTGGACGGAGGTTTGTTTTTGTTGTGTTTGTGTAGTTCAGCGTCCTATCGGCTCTTTCAGGGGAACCCAGTTTGCTACAAGGTTATAACTGTTCACGTTATGGGTGATGGAAGGATTATAGTTGTACAGGATGGATATAATCATAGGGCTACTAACAGGTTTGATAATTCCACCCACAGGTTAACAGTACATACTTATCATGCCCTTCATTAGTTTAGGCAACTAGACTAATATACTCAATCTGGTGAATAGACGAGGTTTGTCACACCACCTAATCATTTCAGTAGGAATTGGTGTTTTACACTCAGTTGCATTTAAATAAATTTCGTATCAGAATTAGCAGGATTAGTATCGGTCCATCATATTAAAAGTCATTGGCTCAGAAGGTTTACCCGAAATAGTGAAATAAATAATATGCTAAATGGAAATAATCATTGCTTGACTCACCATTCTTCTTTTGAGATGAATTAAATTTTCCATACGTTGAGTTGTGTTAATTTTTCCTGAAACTCAATTCCTTCCTTCTGCATGGGCCTGAAGTGACATTTTACAAATGTCAGTTTTTTTAACCTTTATTCTAGAAGGATGCAGACTTATCAAGCTTCTGTCATACATGAACAAGGGTAAAGGCCAAAGAGGCCCCATATCTAGTTGTAAAGTCATGCGCGTGTAAACATTATTGGTGTAGATAATGTCAATAACAGAGACACCTATGGCGAAGGTGGAGCAAAGGGTTTGAGGTTACAGGTGTACTATGTGTACAGGTGTGCATACTGATAAAGGTGTAGGTCTACCCCACAGGGGTAAATGAGATAAGGGGGACCTGGGCTGGTCTACTACTATTTCTACTGAATATATACATTCACCTTGTGAACTTCACCAATGTTGACTTATACTGAGGGTGATCACTCGAAGGTACAAGTGCAGGCACTGGAGGATATTATGTGACAACATGATATTATGGTAGAAATCTATATTTGGTGAAAGTATCACATGGTAAGGCGTGAGAAATCTTAAATGCAAGTTTACATGGGTGATGTATACAAGAAACATCTATAGATAGGGAAAAGTGTCCATTACTGACGGCTTTTTTCAAATTGCCGAAAACTATATATACTAATTGTAGTATGTTTACGTCTAAGGACTACGTTAGCTCGGGTATGCAAGCGTTTAGTATAGGTTGAACCCATTGGGGCCTATATATAGTAGACTCTCGGGCCTACTTCTCGGTTAAACTATGTGGAAGTAACTGTCAAACAGAACACCTCCTTAAGTAGCCTCTCAGTCTTCATTACCTGTGGCTATACATTGTACTAAATGTCCAACTTCTGTGCCAGCAGCCACCTTAAATTGTCAGACAATTATATCTAAATTAATGAGAATGCAGGTTATGGGTGTAGCCCATATAGAAGTAATTAATTGACAAATTAAATGGTATTATTTTTAAAGTTTTGAATTGGCGAAATTGCTATTAAGAATGCAGAATCAATGCCTGTGAACCTGCCATAGAGCCGTGTCCGTAGACGACCTAAAGGATCAGTGTGACATTAACCATACAAAACAGGCTGTGCACACTAGAGTTGACTCTTCTTCTTTTAACATTATATACATGGTACTTTCATAACAGAAACAACAACCGCTGCTGCGTATCCCTTATCTGTCCCAATTTAATACTATATCTTTGGTTGTTATATTCTATACCGATATACTCATAGCACAACTTTATTATGCTCATCCCTCAGGCAGCCAATATTTACAGTTTCATGTGGTGAGTTATATGGAATTATTAAGCGTGAGAAAAAAACGCCTAATGAAGTTCATTAGCTTAGTCATCGTTTGTATCTAAGTTTTCTTATTGGCGTTACATACTAGAAGGCCAGAGCAAATACACATACATGTATAGGCATCCTTCTGCAATATTATACTGCTGAATGTACAATGCACATTCATGCTCAATAGCACATACCAAATACCCAGTACCAATACAGATATGTCCTGGTTTTATGTACTCTCCTTTATTCCCTTTTAATAATATGATATATTCGGGATAACACTGCTAGGAATGTACATCTACTGATTACCAATACTCAATCAGAGACTTGGGCAAGTCTAGAGTTATTTCCCCTTTAGCATACCGTACCACTGGTGCAGACAATCCATGCCAGCGCCCACCACATTTACTCCCATTACTCATGCAGATCTTGCTTTCCGCTGTTGTTTCAGAGGGTTGGATGTGATGGTGTACTGGACTCGCGCGTGCGCTTTGACAAGTGCGGCGTGTGCGGCGGCGACAACACGTCATGTCACATCATCTCGGGCATCTTCACGCGACGGTCCCTGCCCTACGGCTACAATAAAGTAGCCACCATCCCCAGGGGCGCCTGCAACATCAACATCACAGAAATCATGCCCAACAGAAACTTCCTAGGTGAGTGCATCTCCTGTAATGAATCAATGAAGGGGGAGAGAAGGAAGGGAGAAGGGAAAGGAGGGAGAGAGGGGGGAAGTGGGTAGTGTAGGAAGGCAAGAGAGGGAGAGAATGAAATTGAGTGAGAGACAGAGAGGGAGAGAGAAAAAGAAAAGGAGAGGTAGGGAGAGGGACAGGACAGTCTGTCGACACGCATGCCAAATGCCGTTTATTTTGCTTTGAATACACACATTCAGACGGAAACTCAATCCTGTAAAATATTAAAACGTAACGAAGAGGAAGGATAAGGGCAGGGAGCAAGAAAATTCAATTCAGCTGGCACATAAATAGGCAATTATTATCTAAAGAGCTTGCGAGTAAAGCCATGGCCTTGTCCTTTCCATGTTGCTGACCCATTCCATGACCCCCTCCCCATCACCGCCATGGCCCTTAAGGATCCTGTCACGACACAGCCCATATTTCCCCATCCCCTCCCCCCTTGTCCTCTCTGATTTCAAATCAAAGGCTAAGCGGCAACACTGGGCTCCCCCGCCATGCATTATCCTCCCCTTCACTGCCCCCGTGCCGACACGCTTTGAGGTATTGTGATCATGACCCATTATCATGTCATCATGGTAGAAGCAGCGTGATCAGTAGTTCCGAAATGTTTGGACCATACTCCAGTGATATATGAGCAACTTTACCACGCCCATGAAACATGTCTAGTTAACTTTTGTTTATCCCTCTCACGAAATTGAATCAACATGGGTAATTTTACAGTAGTTTCTTTACATATGGTTTTGTTCATGCCGTTTCTTTTCTGTTTGTCAATACACCGCAAAACGTTTACTAATGAGAGCACATGGGAGGTCTTGGACTTCAACCTCTATAGTAAAAGACAAGACAAGTTAGTAAAAAGAAACAGGAGGTGTTTATATCTGGCAAGTAAATCGGGCAGAAGCCTTGTAAAGGCTTGTTATAGGCTGTGTCTCACGACCTTGAGCCAATGTTTTTGTCTCAGATCGAGTGCCGTCTCTGACCAGGTGCCGTCTCTGACCGGGTGCCGTCTCTGACCGGACATCACTTTGGGAGTTTAGTTACCTTCTACCAACAGCAGGAGGCTAATTATGATTACATAACAACTGCCATAGCGTTTTTACAAATCCTAATATATGTGAGTATAGGTTAAAAATTGAAAAACACTCTTCTCTAACACAAGGTCAGAGACAGCACCCGGTCAGAGACGGCACCCGGTCAGAGACGGCACCCGGTCAGAGACAAAAACATTGGCCCAAGGTCGTGAGACACAGCCTATATCTTGCAGGGGCTGGTAAGGTTATTGATGCAGTAGGTGTTAACAGAAAAAAATCAGAAAACATAATAATATTTCCTTGTTAGTGTAGAGCCGAGCTTAACATTAACTTAATTTTTCTGCAGACTGCTTCCACATTGACCACCTCATTCAAATTTGGTCAGACGGATCCTGTGTGGATTTGGTCCCTTTCCACTAGAATCCATACAATCTCATCAACCCACGAAAAGCGAAATTAAGAAATCAGGCATGGTGGACTGTCATCCTTTTTTGCCTGCCTGCGGATGTTTTAATCAAATTCTGTTAATTAATTTAATGTTTCAGAACGCTAATAGCTCACTGTCAGTTTGTTGTCATTTGTGGTTTCACGCAAGCTTAGGTTTTACTAATTTGCCTTTTAGATGAGTTGGATGCCTACCCAAGTATGAAATAAATCTCAATGGCAAACATTACACCATGCCATGCAGACCATCACCTCATAGCTTTAATTATATACAGAGGATATTTTAAGGCATTTTGAATCTACAGTGAGGCCAGGTAATGCCCAATCGGGAAGATTTCCGGTATGGATGCATTACTGAAGAATACATTAAAATACCTGTTCTAGGCAGCTTCGTAGAATTCACCGTGAATGGAATCGCTTTTCGACGCCTGCTGATGCGATAATAAATAAAAGCTACCTAAGCAAAATGTGTCGATGAAAGGTCATTCTGAACTGCAGACAGTACCCTTAGTAGGGACGTTCTAGCTATTGACTTACACCATTGCATCTTTGAGTCGTAGGTCTTTGCATTGCTGAGAAGGTTGGGCAATGTATAGCTGGCATTTCAAAACACATGTTCAATACCTTCATTAGCTGTACGGAAATCTGAATTGTGGCAGACTTATATTATAAGACAATGCCTCTAGCCCTTTCTACAATTTATATTCTACCTACTATGATTTCATATACCACCAAACATAGCGAATTCCCCCCTTTTCTTGTTTTATTAACTTCTTGCATAACAATTGGAGAAGATTCAAGCCATTATTCTCAGCAGCATGTTATGTATAGATGTCAGGTCAAGAACGTGTATCCTGGCCAGAATCCATGGTGCTCCAGTCCCCTCTCCACCTAACAGCATGGGAACGATGGCATGTGTATGCAATAACAAGAAAGGAAAAAGATTAATCAGAACCATACGCCTCCTTTGTGTCGGGGTGTATACCAGGGAGGAGCTTCCTTCTTTCTGCAGACAGCTTCCTTTGTCCTGATTCCATTGTCCTAAACCAGGACTCACACAGGAAGTTCTTGGAGATATCAGGGAACGCAGGATTGGTGCAATTGAGATACCAGAAATACCCTCCATGTTGTGTATTAAACGGTGATAATATAAACCATATAAACAGATGATAGGAGGATTACCCAGCTGTTGTGCATTTTACACGGTTCAAGTGCTAGTGTTTTAACCTGCACGTGAACCACAGTCTATGTCTGCAGCATGCCTTAGACTTGGCTAGCTTCTACGTCACAGTGTGGGCAAACAAGATGGTACACAAGTACTCACCAGGTCAGGTACCCGTACCATAATACCTACACATCGGAATCATTAACTTTATTTTAGTTGTGTCAGAGTTGTACTGCTCTTTATCCTTTATGATATATTATTTCTAAGTATAACCCATGCTGTATCAGGAGTTTACACGCCTTGTGTACACGCTATTTTTATTTAAGCAAGACGTGTCGAAATTAATAATATACATCAGATGTTGCAGGTCACGTACAGTTCCCATCTGACATAGACCAGTCATGTGCCTTCAGAGACCTTTGCCCCCGCAATTACATTTTGTGGTTGCGGAGATGAAAGAGGAATTGAACATTGAGGTCGCGAGCCTGTTTAAATGATAATAGCAGCCACGCCTTGCATCGTAGGTCACAGGGACAACCCCTTCAATAGCAACCCACTGACGGCTGTGGTAGTAGTCGTAGCAGGGATGACATTGTAAGTGCTCACAGGCGACGTCTAGTGGCTACAGTTGGCATCAGTCACGTCAAGGCCCGTCAAATTGACGCGGCGGGACGTAGCACCCCAGCAATGGATCCCCGACCCCGCCCGTCGCCCCCAGCGGGAGTCTCGAGGGGACGGGTTAGTTCAGAGTAGGAACAGCTCAGAGTAGAGGCACATATATAAGCTCACGAGGCTGCTCAGGAGGACTGAGTAGTTCAGGGGTGGAGATGGGTAAACACAGTTCGGGAGAGCAGCTCAACTGGAGAGGAACGACTCAGAGAGAGCTAGTGAACACAGCTCAGGGGTAGGGGCGGCTCAAATGTGGCTTGAGAGAGCAGCCTAGGGTGCACAGAAGCTCTGATGAAATGGATGAAAGAGAACATGCTAGGAGTATAGTATCTCGCACAGAAGACGCTCATAGCTAGGTTTGACCATGGGGAGGGAACAACTTGGGATAGAGCACATGGGCATATATGATGAAGAGGCCCAAGGGAAGGGAGTACCTATAAGCAGATTATTTCAGGAGGAAGTCAGCTCAAGGCAGGGGAACAGTCCTGTCTCCTTGGGAGGAAACAACCCAGGGGCTACCGACGTAGCTCAGGTAGCGAGGAGAAAGCTTGTAAATGGAAAAGAAGAGCAGCAAGGAGAGTAGATGACCTCATGGAAGGCGATCAAGTGTGGCAGGTAGAGAGCTTCAGGGACGATGAGCAGTTCAACCCTTCCATGAGCAGCTCACTCTCAGAGTTGACACCCCCGTCCGCCCCCCTAGCTGACACTGATAGGACGCACTGCATCGGGGTGACGCGTCCCTGCCAGTCAACCACCACCCTCTCTACATAACTCACTGATACACACTGAAGGGAGGCACAGGGAGAAGGGAGATGGGGTGGGGAGTGGGAGGGGAGGGGGAGGGATTCAGGGGCAGAGGGAGGGGTTGATTCTGATGAAACGTCGTAAGTTATGAATGGGCGGAAGACGACGTACCAACGTTCAATCATATCCGACTCTTTTTTTATACCTGCCTCAAGCATTGCAATGATCTTATCACTGCAACCCTATTTTATTATTTTGTTCATACTGCAATTTTTGTGATGTAATTAACTGATCAAGTGATTTTGTTCTTTACCTACTTGTGATCCTTGTGTTATTCATTTCCCCTTGTTTTTCTCCAAACTACCCGAATATCTTTAAATAGGCCACTGAGGCCGGATGTAGTGATGTGTACAAAGCATAGGTCGAGATGTCGCATGTAGAACTATGGTTTAGCTCCCCATTTAGAGATAATATAATAGATACAATAATAATTGTAAAAGAAACAATGATTATTTTGTATTTTTGTTTACCGTGGTATGTGGGCAAAAGAGCAAGAACAAGACGCAGTGCATGTTGTATGTAATAGACAATCAAAGGCCGGGATCAAAGGACTGATTAACAGGGCAGAAAGGCATCCCATCTCGATTATGAGATGTTTGGCTTTATTTCACAAAGTAACCTTTGAAGTTAACTTTAAGCAGAGAGAGCACAATAGACATGTATGCAATCAAGTGTGAAGCATATCTATGCTTCCATAAATCGGTCTATTTATGTACAGCAAAAAGGTTTCCCATTCAGTACAGCGCATACTAAATTAGACTAGCTCTAGTCTCTGAGTGCCTTGCCTCTCCTCCTTTACTTACCCACTATTTTTATTTAATCTATTTGTTTTCTATAATAACAGACGATAAAGCTAGTACATATACACATACATCATCCATATAAAGGCAATCTGTCCCCATGTCAGGTAGGGTAGTAGGGTGACACAGCACCACTATGTTGGACCTGATATAGGGTTACTGGAGGAACAGTCTGCTATATACCCCTGAGAGGAGCCCACCAAGTAGCAGCAGCACTCAGTAGGTGTAAGAGGCTGCCCACCTGTAACTTAATGCCAAAGGTATGTGGGGGTGGGCGCCCCAGGCACAGGTGAGCCTGTAAGGTGAGAAATCAGGTGGCAGGAGGGGTGGAGGCTTGTATGGTGGCGTTGAATAGTGTTGAACAGTAAAGGAAAGTAGACTTGCTCAGGTCTCTGCTTTTATTTTGTGAATATCAAATTAATCTTGAATTCAAAAGGTATATTTTGCACTTAAAGGTGCAAAGCTACTACTCAAACGATTCCAGCCATGCTATAAATACCGGTATGTGTGTAAAGTATAGGATGATACTGCACTCACAAAAGAAGGGATCGTTCTACATAATACAAGTTTCTGAATAAATATTTGCACCGACAAAGTTCAAGTTTCTCAATGATTACATGCAACTGGACACGTCCCTCGAAGTTCAAGCAAACACATATGTGAGTACATTATTAGTTGTGCTGAAGGTCTTCGTCAGTTTTGTAATCAGTAATGGGAGATTAAAGGTCGGGGAGATTCATATCGCAATAAGCGATGTGCACCTCCACATCATCTTCTTTCACGCATTTATAAATTGGTGAGGCTATAAAGGCAGGTGTATTAAGCTCAATGTGGGCTCTGTGAGAGACCTTGGTAATGGTGATCAAGTTGCTGAGCACACGTGGCCAGTTGCCCTCCCCAGGACAACTCCATCAGTGCCCCACTGGTAATATATCAAGGGGAGTGGGTGGGTGTTTTATCATTATTTTTAGGAAAACTATGTTAAAAGCCAGGTTATATCACCAATGCTAGCGCCAAAAACGGCATCACTACTTCCCCAAATTAGCTGTTACACTATATGCAGTGCACACCCCTTACAACCTAAATGGGGTGCTGAATAGGGTGTTATATTAAAAAAAAGACAGTTGGTGGGGTTGCTGATTTGATTACAGCAGGATAACTCACTCCTCTTTGTAAAACACCTGCCATTCCGCTCATATATGTGTGACGGAAGTGTCACATGTCCCTCCTTGACAACAGGTGAGGTATAAACCCCCATCTCCCCACCATCACACAGCCATACCTGCCTGATAATAATCTCACCTTTATAGGCCAACAGAAGACCTACACCCCTCCCTGGTATAAATACACCAATATAAATGGTGATCTTACCCAGGCAACCATACTGTCCCCTCCCAAGGAAGACAGGGCTGTAATTTCTAAAGCTGGCACTTTCAAGAGAATTAACCCTTTTAGGGCAGCAGGTTGTTTTAAAAGAGGTCGTTTTGTCATCATGATGCATGGGCGGAGCACTGGTGAGTAACTCGTCGGTGCTCCATATTATGTATAATGTCCATACAGCGTTGCTAGACTCCAGCAGAGTCGGCATGATGCACCCATACAATGTCAGCGAGTTAATTAACAGAGCATGCCATGTCCTTTGTAGCATGCTTGTGCTCTAGCTGCCGCTGCCACCATAACGTTGCACGCAGTCGACTCATTATACCATCTTCCAAACACACACCGCTTTTTGGGTCCCCATTGTGTGGTATTCTGAAAAGGTAAATATTTTTCTGACTCTTAGTGGGCTAGTTAAAGAAAACTGCCGGCGGTGCAACGAAAAGCCATAGATTGTCCAACATGCAAAGGAAGCCCTAGCAGCATAACTGACAGACATAACCAAAACCTAGTTTATTTACACTCTCGCTAAAGGGGTCTTTCAAATAGACAAAAAGACAAAAAGAAGGTAAATCAAACAGCACGTATAGGGATGCTCTATGGGTCTGGAGCCTTGCCTCATAGCTCTCTGTGGCTTTTTTGAGTGGTTGACAACAATAAATGGTGTTGACCGGGGCCCGTCTACCAGAAAGCTGACAGGGCCACGGGCAATGACGGCGTACCATTAGTCATGTAGGGGCGGACGGGATGGCCCCATCGGACTAGTTTATATAAAATAAACCTCGTGTTAGCACCCACCACCACCCATGTGAACCACACTGCTAGACATAGACCTCAATAGAAACGATGTAATGTGTTTAAAAAAGAGCAATACTTTTTACTGTGAAAAGAAGGCCACGACAGGTTGTGTATGGGTACCATGTGAACAAACAGATCCCCTTACTAAATAGATCCAATCTGTCGGCTTCACCACACCCAAGCAAATAGTAGATTCTGTTTTGTGCTTTATTTTTCACCTTTCTCTGTGTCCCCTTAATCTAGACTTATGAAATATTGCTGTAGTCATGTGAGGTTCTAGTGCGTGGATAGGTTAGTATACCGGTATCACCCCCGGGCCCTGACGATATACGGCTTTACATCTCCAAATAGCAGGTAGATGTACTCAAATCTCTGACTGCGAAATATTGACAGAAGGAAGTGTACATGCAATCATTTTTCTATATATATACATGGATGTCTTTAACGATAAAACACCACGTCGTGCGTCTTTAATATAACGGCAGCAAGAACTTCCATGCTTAGAGAAGGAAGCGTTTGGGAGTGAATATAAGAGCGGGGGCGGACAGATTGGGTGGGCGGGGATAGCCTCGGGCTCTCTGACCGCCCCAGTCACCCGAGAGTGTCTCCCGGAGGACCCTGGAATCAGGAGAGAAGGTCAAAGAAGGAGAGAGAGCTTCCGCGCCCCTGGTCCTCTGACCAGACCGGCTCATGTCCAAAGAGGAAATGCCTGGGAGGATGGGTTTGTTCCTCGAGCGGCTTAGATATGGGCCATGCTATATTTATGAATGCTTAGTTACTCACCAGTATTTCTCTAGGGCAGTAGTTCAACAGAGAACTATTTTTACAGACTTGAGCAGGTCTATAGTCTTATAGTACGCCCCTACCCCCCGCCCCCCCCCCCAATGAACCCCCTGCGGTCACAGCACATGGAAGCAGCCGAGGCTGACCCCCTTGTGGACGTGAGTAGTTTCCGAAAGGACCCTCAGCTGCAGGCAATAAGCAGCGCCCACCCTGATTACACTGCAACTATTGGGAAAAGGCAGTGCCGCCTAACACACAGGCCTCAACATGGTGACGACAAGTTGATTAAACGTAATTTACCCCTTGCAAAATAACTTTGATTCTTCAGGGAGTCTCTGAGAGAGTGCTTCTGTCCTCTGGGGAAATAATAAGTGGCACCAGCAAAGGATGAACTGTTGTTACTGAGCCTGCTGTCTACTTCTCCTGCTGCGTATTATCTTCTGATATTCTTATCATTCTTATTGCAGCCATTTCTTTTGTGAAACACGTCCAGTTCTGATACTTCGTCCCCTCCCCTGTATGCTTTCTTTGTCACCCCCTCCTCACTTCCTACGATTCTACCACCAGGGCCAGTCACCATTGCTCCATGTCCTACTGAAGCCATTACTACAAACAGTACCCTACATCTACAAGTCCCTACTCTACTTTTAGACTTGTTCACCAGTGAATCGATGGACGTGAAGATATGAACACACTATGACATAGCAGACAGGGGTGGCGGCTTATGATGCATGTACCCGACCGCTGCTGGAGGCTATGGCTAGAGAGCTGGTGGGTAGGCTGGGTATGGCTGTTGCGTTTGGTATTGGAGATTCAGAAGGGCTAGAAAAAGCACCACCATCTTAGATATCTATATGACATCATTAAACTCATCTGGGTGTATATATAACCTATGTTTAGGATCGGTATCAGCAGGGCTTCCGAAAATCCAGTTAACAACTTTAATTGTTCCCTTGGCCATTCGTTCAACTTGTAGGCACGTGATCTCACTGTTATGACATTCTCCTAGTTTGAGAAGGGGGCCAGAAAGGACCATTTTGTGGGTGGTGGCCGCTAGCGCCAACGTGGCCAATAAATGCTGGAAGCTGCTCACCAAGTGGTAGTCGGTAGGTGGCAGCAGTGGTGCGATCCCCCTGCCAGAAGTAGATCCTTATCAGGAGCCAATAACAGGGCCAGGGTAGGCAGTGGGCACAGCCTGAGGGGCTCTGGGACATGTATATAGGTTCTTACTCTCCATCCCTTTCTCATATAGCCTCCTGTACACAGATACAGACCCATGCCGTCCCACCTACTGACACGTCCTCGGGGCTACCTACATGTACTCATATTCACCAAACCTCTTTAATATGGCTGCTAGCTTCTTCTGTTACAGCCATTTTAGATAATTACATGGACAAACCATACTTGTTGTGCTGCTTAACAACTTTTGATATCCCTTTTCTGTGTGAGAAATCCACTTTATGCCCCTATGCCAACTTCATCACTAGTTTAGTGACAGATATGTACATTTTATGGCATAAAGAACACCTTTCTTAGCTAGATAGAGCCGGAAAGTTATATGGGCTATGCAACAACTTTAATTCAATTTCTTTTGCTGGAAATGGCATTGACTTTTTACCTTTTTACCTAGATAACAGACGGCTAGGACTAAGTGTATAAATGAGAAATAATTGATTGCTCTACAGGCCTGCCATGTAGCCTTAGTTTCTTTCACCGGTGACCTATGGCCTATAAGGCAGAGATCGGCCTCAGGGTGGTGGCCACATACAACACCGGTCACGTGACTTAGTGAGCCTGCTTCCGGTTACCTTAAGGTCTCACCAAGCTGGATTCTTGGTTTGATCGATGCGTTTCTATTTTGATACCCACTGGGGGGTGGACACCGTTCATACAGAAAGAAAGACTTTCTTCGGGGAGACCAATATCGCTGAATGAAATAATATTTTTACCTTTTTTTTGTAGTTTGGCTCCCTCTTGTGTGGTATTTATTTGATTTTAATCAGAATATTCTGAGGGCATTATATTTAAAGTAATGGTCTAAAAAAGTCATGGGAAAGTGCCCATTTAATTGCGTTTAAGGTGGACATACGTCAAACGGGGTTTAAAGATGCTTTCACCGACCATACCCCCTTTACATGTATCATTCTCAGCGGTAAACAAAAAAATAAGAATCTTGAGACTTATGTATATATGTGCACAAAGCTGCTCGTGATATTGAATCTGTTATTGGGATTCCCTGCTCGGGCCGTGACAAGCGCTGGTTGTTCCAATTAACCCCTGTTTCCCGTTGACAGATCCCGATTTGACAGTGTGTAAATAGCGGGGTGCGTGACAGGTCGTAGGGCGTTAAATGCCAGACACATCTTCTAGCTCCCCCTCTGTCTCTCTCACAACCCTATTCCTAGTCGAATAAAAACCGGAAGTGCATCTATCGCCACCAATCACACGACTCGTCACATGACGTGTGAAGCGTCACATGACGTGAAAGCCGACCGCCCGCCGCGAAAACGCCACTTGGGCGCGACTCCCTTCTTTATTCTCACCAGGAGATGGAGAAAAGTTGAATGAAAAAGTTTTCTAACACCCTTTTGTTCATTCTCAGCAGAAGCTGAGGACGTCTCGGTAAAGCTGGGCTGATTAGGGTCGAAGGAATGTGGTTCACGCCACAGACTGTGCTCGGTCTCCAGGGACCTGTGAGCTAGCACACCACTGTGGCTGTTTGGTGTGCTAGTGGCTATGGGGAGGAGGTCTGCTGTTGCAGAATTCATTGAAAATGTGGCCAGTGGAATCTTAGTATTAGAGAGTGTTATATGTGTGCTGCTGAGTCTAGCAGAGTAGGTAGGGGGAGGGGGATACATGTAGGTGTGTGTTTTATTTGTTTTACTTCTTTTTGTAAACAGTCTCTGAACTATGCCATTTCATATATACGTCTGCATCTTCTTTGTTGCTGCAGGCTTATTTCTAGTGCACAATGAGTTATAGAAAGTTCATACTCAATGTGTCTGAATAGAATCTACCCTATGGTACAGACAGATCTAGAGGACAGTGATGTCGTGTTTTCTTAGCAACATGCAAGACTACACTGTCGGTTAACATAAAAAAAGAAATTTAGGATATATCACACACAAAAAGTAATTTCAGTATATGTACTTGGAAGCGTGTACACATGCAAGAAATACAGCGAAAACAATGAACAATTTCATATTTCAAAACCAGGACTTCAAATAATATAATTACTTTCATTTCTAAATAGACTTGTCAAACCCTGCAGGTTGACATATTCCCCGATGGCATACAATCAGATACAGTGAGTTGTGTAAGCGCAGGATAAGGCAGCAGTACCTTTGTTACCGCCTGTTTGTGTCCTACCTGTATCTACTCAGTCACTAGAAAGGGGCATACTGGTTTCCAGCACCCCACAATGGTGATCAGCTGTCGTTACCCTGCTGATCCTACCCCCTAAACCCCTCTGACAACACCCCCTCCCCTCCATAAGTCACCAACGGTCCTGGGGCTCACCTGTGGATCCCAGCGGATCAAGGGTAAACCTGCTCCTGGGCTGAGGCAGCTGGAGTCCAACAGGTGCCCAGAGTAGGCCAGGTGAAGCAAGCAGAAAAACTAGATACACATGTGGAGATGTCTTAAACTATATCGACATATACATGAGCTTACTTACTTAATGTTGCATCATATTACAGGTTCATAACACCATAGAGAACAAGTGTAGGCCTATCGCTTACCAGTAGTCTTGAATCGAATTCCCTCTGTTACAATTTAGTGTTTAGAACAACACATTTGATATCAAATGCATATGAAACATGTATGCGCCATGTTGGTTAGGGGACCGACTTCGTCTTAGTGTATTCAGGATCATCAGCTGACCACGGTTTTAAATAATGTTGACCATTTATTACAGCGGTATGGCTGGGTGATCCATGTTTCCAATGACTGAATCATTCTTCAGCAGGATGATAAAAAGTGAATCACACACCACCGGGCCTTGATGGTTTGGGGACAGCATGATGCCTCAAGTTTCATATGTTGACATGATGCTACAATGCATGATGCATTGCATCCTGATACACACTCATCGGGTGTTCATTAACCCCTGAGGGCCGGCATGATGCGTAAATGCAGCCTTGGCGATTTACTCGCTGGTGCGGCATACACCATGGCGGCAAAATGGCATAGTGCATTAAAGTACTAGACCGTTCTTAAATGGTTAAACTTTTTAAATGTAACCAGTAAATGTGGGAATTTCCTCATAGGCAATCTAAAGAGCACGGTGGGGTATTTTTCACCCTAGTACATTGGTAACATATTCTTAAGCCTTACGTTAATCGCTACGATCCTCCTTCTTGAGCAGAACACAGGCCATTGACCAAATAGTGGATGTAACATTATACAATCTCCTTTGTGGCCGATATGGATAAACGCCTATCATCGTAATCCCTTCCAAGCCGATGATCCCTCATCTAAATGTGACAGAAAGGCGAAATCCGCTAACGGGACTGACTCTTTACCACTAATATATTCAATATAATATGTTATATTGTATTTTTACTTTTGTTCATCATACTCATATTTCATTCCACAGATCTAAACACACAACAGTTGCATCTCTGTTCAGTCAAATATTATGATCATATATGCTGTTCTTCGGTCTAGTTTAACACATCCCTGAATTAAAGTCACATGTATCTCAATAATATGATTAGCTAAGTACAAGCTGCATTGCTCGAGCTCTTTTATGATTCATAAATATAAATGCATTACATGATAACCAGTTCACAGGTGGTACTTCAAATAAGAATGGTATGCGCAACTGACAGCTTGCATATAGAGTTGGACTGTATGGTATGGGTCTCATGTATTTGACTGATACATAGGGAAACGTTCTCAAATGAAGTCACCTATTTATCGACCCATTCCCAAAAAGCCCACCCACCCCCACCCCTGTCACTCTATACTTTGGGAAAATCATAATATGTACATAGAAATGTTTCGTAACTAAACCCAAAGTAATGCCGTCATTTGTGAACGTTCCTTAAGTGGCTAATGCAGCGGGATGGTGCACACACGCCCTACAGCTTTTATAGAAAAGTAGCCTGAGTCTGTTCAAAGCTATACTCTGCAGGCAGACTGTGGTCTCTGTACCTCATCCATCAAAGCTACCGACACTGCCTCTCAGAGAATATCAGTATCTTTTCTGCTGAAACCAATGTTCTCAGACAAGTGAGTACAGGCTGTCATATTGGATTTCTACACAGAAAGAAAGCCTTTCCCCCACTGTAACATCTTGAAATAAAACATCTTGAAGTAGCTTTTTGATGACATGGAGACATGAGAGATCAGTGCTGTGGCGAGAATAAAAATGCTTTCTGCTAAAAATAAATGGAAACATCCGAGGCAGAAGTCGCCTCTTGAGATGTATTGCATTAAAACTTTATCTGAGAGCTGTGTTCTGCCAGGTGAAGACGACATGCAACACAGATTCTGTAGGGAATCGATAGAAAGTAAGGTGGTTTCCATTACTTGTTTTAGCTATAATATACATGTGTACAGGTTCTACTCTTAAGCGTCCTCCTCTAGGCCTAACCTTTAAGAAGATGTACTATCCCATTGTTACTTCATTTTATGAAGATATCCGACACCATCCCCACTAACCAACTGCATCTAATACTTCACCATACAAACATAACCTAACTTAAATTGCACATTCACTGCAGCAATTTCTGATAGGATGGGCTACGTTTACAATGAAAACGAGTATTTAATCATGATGATATGAAAAGAGCCAGCGTTATGTGACCACAAACTGTACCTTTAATACTCAACTTGTGCAGATATAAACAAGTGCTCTTATTACATTATTTATACATTTCCCATTGTAACCTAATGCTGAATGTAATTATGAATGCATGGCTTGCATTTGGGATCTGTTAAAGGAATGTTACACCTTGTAGTGTAGGATTTCCACATACTTAGGTAGGGATTGAATCTGCCTACAGATATTAAATGGGCTTCTCCAGCTGTATACAGGTGCATAGGGCCGGGGACATTACGTACAGCTGTCTCCCTAAAGAAGATCCTCTGAATTATTAACTAGAGGTATTAATGATAAAATACTATGACACTATATAGACGCTTTATCATACCTTACAGAAATATACACATAAATGTACTTCAGAGGCATTCTCTAATATCTATATTAACTTCAGAAAGGAAGGTTTATCGGATATCAAAGGTGCATTGATCCTAAGCTGTAATTCATAGAAGCTATCTAGGATTACTGACACGTATTTATGACATGTATGTGGCACCTATGAAGGGTTCTCTGTGAGGAAGATCAAAGCATTGATGACATATATGTCACTCCTAGGATTAACAGGGATGTGTATAATATGTACTACAGGAGGCACATCACCACTTTAGCATCAAACTCTGTCACTAACTCTTGCTGTGTATTAAAGAGTGATACATTTCAGACTTCAGAGAGTTACACACATGTTACACAGCCATGTACACTTCAATTACACGTGAACAGGCACATTTCCTGCTGAGACTGTTTTTGATGTTGCCACCTTCAGTCCCCATTAAAAACACAAGGAGGCAGCTGATTAGCAGCCCTACCCAGCTGTATTGTATTAGAGACTGGATATCTGACGTCTTGTTCACTGACATGCACACTGCTCGACTACTGTCACAATACTGCTTAGGGAGTGGCCGGGGGGAGTGGCTATTTACCAACAACAGGAGAGGGTTGGGCAACGATCATAGTGTTCGTGTCCCCACACTATAGAGGGAGGGGGGCATTTCTTTGCATCCAGGTTCAAGAGTCC